>CM050326.1:52376262-52693753 GCA_027475135.1 Bactrocera correcta
TTATACTTTTGGAGTATAAGGGGTATTGCCGGAAAATGGGGTCAAGTGTATACTTAAAAATTTTTTTTTTTTTAAATTTGTGTGTTTGGATACACAAGGATAAGCGTAAATAGGATCTTTTGTATTAGATATGTATGTGCCAGTATATATATAATAATATTATAGTATATACTGTTCATACATATATGTGGATGTACAAATGTATAGCGTACCAAACTGTTTTTCGGTTTCCCGGAAATTAACCGTAAGTTGAAACAGTTTTGCAGCAACCGTTCTTTTGAAATGTTAACCGACTTGAATACAGTTTTTATGTATATAAACTGTATCTGTTAACCAACATACAAATATAAAAATATAAATTTTAAATAAAAAGTGGAGTCGATACAACTCACTTTGGGCCGCTTCAAGGGGCTAAGGAATATCTCTGCAGATAAAGGTGGGGGGCTGTGTCGATGCCTGTTTCCTTCCGTTTTTTATGGTTTTGGTTTCCGAACTGCTTCTTGTTGTGTTGTTGCCGATGATTGTTTCCTTTCCTATTTCTTTTTTTTATGTTATTTTTTTTATTATTTATTTTTAAAATTTTTTTTTTTTGTTTTTTTTTTTTTTTGTTTAAATTAATTTTTTATTGTTTTCGCGCCCGATTATTGTACTGTCATTAAACGCGCCCGTCTTGATCTTTGTGCCGCTTTTATTTTTCGCGCCACTTTTGAGGAATTTTTTTTTTTTTTGTTTTATTTACTTTTAACTTTTGGCTTTTGCCACACAACCTTTTATTGGTTTAGTTTTGTTGGTTTGGTAATTGCACGTTAAGTGATTTTGCACAATTTTTGGAATATTTTATATGTATGTATGTATTTATATATTTCACACTTCTTTGTCTTTTTTTTTGTGTTTCACCCGCGATTTAAAATATGTGTATTTTGTTTTTTTTTTTTTGATTTGGATATAAAATTTTTATTTTGTTTTTTGATTTTGACGTAACAGTACGGAACCGTTTCGTGTAATCCGTTTTCAACTGTTTTTTTTTTGTATGTATGTATGTATGTATTTGTCACTGCACTTTGATTTCACTTGCAATCAATTTTTTGTATATTGCACTGAATTTTGTATATGTGTATGTATGTATGTATACGTCGCCTCACAGCACGAATTTTATAAGTTAACCTCCTTTTCACTTGTTTATGTCACAAATTTGATTTTATTTTTTATTATTATTATTTTTTCAATAGTGCCGTTCTTTGCGGCTCGAAGGACCAATGTTTTAATGGTTGCCCGCTTCACTTACCACTTTTGTCCAATTGTGTGTTTAAAATAAAAGACCTCGAGATTTTGGTTTTAACAATAAACTGACTTGTATTTGGTTTAAGTTGTATTAGCACTTGATTTCTCGGGATTTTGGCTGTACAATAAAACTTCACGGGAAATGTATCAGTAATAAATTGAATATGCTGCGTAGAGGTGGCGGAAAGCGACGTGGTTCCGCAAGCGGTCGAATGAGCACTGATCTGTGTAAAGCGGACCCTTTTTCAGTGGAGTGGTGTGGTGTGTGTTTGCGGGTGTGGATCCTGCGCTCGCGCGTGTGGGTGGTGTTGATATGGAGTGTGGTGATGTCGAGGTGAGTGTGGTGAGTGTGGTGAGTGTGCGTGTTAGTGATGGGTGTAGGTGTGGTGTGGGGCAGACGACTAAGGCTCATTTGTTTTTTTTTAATCACAATACCATAGTAGCAACACAAGTCAAATGAAATATTTAAATAAATAATTTTTTCGTTTAATATTAATTTATAAAATAAATATAAAAAACTCTTAATCTCTTCTGTCGCGAGGAAAAATATATTTGCGTGGTATGGCATTATTGATTTAGAGTGGCTAAGCATACAAATAGAATACAAACACTAATGGCAGAAACATCTTCTCCCTTCGCTACGAGCGGAAAGCGTTTTGTCTCGTTTTCATTGGAACAATGTTGCCATTACTCAATACGCATATGTAGTTTTGTACACATCTAAGTTTTCAATTATGATTTTTCATAATATAAAATATCAAAACTGAAATCAAACTATTAAAAATAGTTTATATATTTATAAATAATACCATTCGATTCTGATTTTGAGTTAGTTTAAGAAAATTTCAAATACATTAAAGACAATTTTTATAATAACTACAGTATATCGAGCCTGGCAACCCTGCGCTGTGAAAGAGCAATCAGCTGAGACGTTTCTACGGGGAAACCCCCAAGTCGTTGGAAATTCTAGGATTGGCGGAGGAATGATAGAAAAGGGATTACGCATTGCGCAGGTCCGTTATACTAAACATACAATTGCTTACGTCACACGGCGCAGTAAAAAATTTCGCAACTATAAACTCTACTACTCTAACATTCTTGTTAACAAGCAATATTTACTTGCTACTCAAGCTATCTCACGTAATTTATGAGCCGTGTGACGTAGATGCGCAGAACGAAAAATGTTTTGTCTCTCATCTGCGCAATCTTGTACTCTATCATTCTTGGGATTGGCGGGTAATAGAAGGGTTGTTGGGTAATTATTTACATTGCGCTCTCATAACATTAATTTGTGCATATGCCAGTGGTCGGCAAGTGCCGAGTGCACGCATACAAAAATATTCTTGCTTGTGTATGTGGCAAAGATACTCATTGCCGCTGTCAAATTGTACACCCAAAAAATTTTGCGCGCAAATAATATATATTTTTTGAAAATTTCACAGAACACTTTAAAAATAACTGAGAAGTATTAGATATTACAAAATAAAAAATATCAGAACTGCTTTTCGAAAATTTGAAAAATCATTCCCTTGTAAGAGGTAGAAGTCTGAAAAAATGTTAAACGTATTTTGAATAATATTGGAAAAATGCGCAAAGCTAATTCGATTCACCTTGCAGTGCTAGCGCACCGTAAAGTGACGTGATAGGTCGCGTGAATTATATAAGTATGTACATATGTCATTTTCAAGCTTAAAAATAAAACACACTAATCCACATATTTGCATGCTTCTTTGTTTATTGTTTACTTCAGGTATTTTTCATTATAACTAAGAAAAAACGTAAATGTATTTCATTTCACTAAAACTATAAAAAAAAAATAAAAACTTCAATTTGTTAATCATAAAAAGTTTATACATATGTATGTAATCCGCACAACCACTGCAGGGTTAAATATATGAATATTTAATTAAAAAAAAAATATTATTAATATTATTTGAAAATTATAGGTTAATTTTGCGTTTACTGTTTGCACCTTAAGTTTAACCATTAAACAGTTCTTAAAATGTCATCTATATTTATATCAGTTTTGTTAAGTTTAATTCTCATGAGGTCTTCTAAATTCGTGTCTGTTAAACGATTCCTATGTTTGCTTTTAATGATTTTTAATATAGAAAAAGCGTTGCCATTATAGTAGTTTTATGCAAACATACCTAGCTCTTCCCGATGTTCTATCCGTTTTGGTGGAGCGGGTTCCTCCCACTCTCCCAATTCGGCATCATAATATTGCGCAGCACGATATGGTCGGAATTTCCATGGTATTTTCTCTTCTATGGAGGTCAATTGTACATCCAAACGACATCGGTACGTTTCATATGTAGCTAACCAATAGGTTATCCAGGACAGATAAGCTCAGTGAACTTGGCTTTCAATAGGAATTTAGGATCGCAAAGGTAGGATCGCAAAGCTGTCTTAACGTCGATATCGCTACCATTTTTCATCTTTGCGCTTAACACGATGGATCCAGTCCATTAATTCGCTCATCTGGTAACGTTTTGGTCTGCAAGGTGGGTGTTGAGTGTTTAGCATTATGTAAATTCAATTTTGCTCAAAACCTACCCAACAGCTTGATAAACCTGACCAGCAGTATCGGGATCCTTAGCGCAATTGACAATAGCTTGTGCAACATCCGAATTTGCCCTTCAAAAAGTTGCTTCCACCCTCAAGCACAAAGCTCATTGGTTTGGGACTACCGTTTAATGCAAACAAATAATCAAACGTTCTACACCAGCTTCTCTGCTGATTCTATAAAAAACAATTAAAAAATACGTAGTAAATCTTTTGAAATAAAGTTTAATTTTAGCTTACCTAACAATGCGACAGCAAAAATATAAATATGGCTGTGAATAAGCATAATCTGAACCCCACTATTCGGCTTGGTTGCTTATTTGTTCGTAACATTTTTCTGTGGTGAACATTTATTAACTTGTGGTAAGTTAAAAAGAGGCATAAATAAAAAACTTAGTATTTCATGTATTTGCTCATATTGTTCTCATCTTTAAGAATATATGTTAAAATAAAACGATTTTCTTTTGAAAATATATTAAAGTTTTATATATAACCAATATTTTTGGACAACTTTTGCATAAATTTTAAGAAAATAACACAATGCAACCATTTTCCGGTTGAAAGTCAGGCATCTCGGATTCCAATAGAAACCCAACGCCAGAATCCCCTTGACGTTTCTACAGTGACACCTTTCAGCTGTGCCTTTTTTTACATAACATCAGCTGTTAGTTACTCTACTCCTCCTCTACCGCGGTGCACAGCCCAATATCAGCTGTGCTGATGTAGATTTTTTGTTTAAATCCAAAAATTCATTTTGTTGCATAGTATTAGCGGTAGTTCGTGGCATCAGTGCGCAATGCTCGTTGTTCTCTTATTGCAAACTTGCATCAACAAAGAGCTGAGCAATAAAACAAGGAATCAATGGAATCTATTCGTCATTTCAATAAGGTAAATGTGTTGCTTAATTCTCTGGTTCTTGAAGTTACTTCACTGAGAAGTGAACCAGAGATAAAGAGGTGCCTAACTCTCCTGTCACTGGAAATGAGAGAATCGCTCACCTACCAAACTTTGACAGTGAAAATTAAAGAAAATTCGAAATTAAAATGTATTTGATGAAACGCTTTGTAATGTTGTTTTCAATAGAAATTAGTAAAAACATTTATTAATTGTGAGCTAACAAGCTTAATTCCTTATTAGTTATTGAAAGTTCAAAAGCCAGTTGTTTCATTATACATACCATAAAATCACAAAAGAAGGTTTAAATAGTTTTATCATATATTAAAAACACAATATAAAATAAGTTTTAATCGTAATAAATGTTGGGGGTTTTAATTTAAACGCTCAAAAAGTTTTAAATTGTTCGATCAGGCTACAATAGAAAATGTTATAAAAAACTTTCATTTTGAGGCGCTCTCACACTGGAATAAGTTGGTCATCCCTTTATCCCTGAAGTAAACAATCGAAGGTGCTCACGTTAATAAAACAACTGTATGATAATCGAAATTCCTTATTCACAAAGCTTAAGCTCTCTCTGCTGCTTCACCTGCTGTCTACTCCATTCTCACTGCTGCGACTGTTGGAACAAATGCTTCTCCGTCTAACGTTGCTGTTTCTGCTTGTGCTGATAATGTGAGTGTGGATTATCTCTCTCCCGCTATACCGGAATTGCCGCTGTTAATGATACAAATATTTCTCCGTCTAATGTTACTGTTTCCCCTGCAAGACGGAGGTAACAGATTGCACAAACACACTGCAACCTTTTCAACTGTTCACTAACACTGTTATATTTTCTGGAATTTTTAATTGAATAGGATAATACGTAAGTAATACCATGTTCAGACCGACACTTAATCACACGATTTCGGCTGTTGAATGGATTATCCCACTAATCTTAAAAGTTTACCAAGATTTCGTCATACAAAAATTACATTTCCAAATCATTTCATTGAATTTAAACAAACAAATTTTTTTTAAAGCAATGAATCTAATTTCACCTGAAAATCGACTTAACAAATGAAAAAATGCATCAATTTTTTCTATTATATGGAAAGTATTTTACAAAATACTGCTTTTTTTCAAAATACTATATGACAATCTTTTCTTTTGAAAAATATTAAGCGATGTGACTTCATGAATGACAATAACAGCTGTTTTTTTGATCTTTCTAACGGCAGTGAGAACACTTTTTGGTTATAAAGTGCTTAAATGTAATCTAATCTTTGAAATTTTCGGTCTGAACATAGTATAAGATAGAGAAAAACTATTGACAAATAGGAAAGACGAATACCCAATTTTTCAAGAAGAAGAAAACGATAAGCGCAGTTTATTTTGAATATTAAAGAGGTAAGTTCGTTACTTGATAATTTGATATTTTATAATTTATTTCTATTAAATATATACATAGTATATATAAGTAACATATGTACATATAATATATTTGTTTATTGTATTATTTTACCACTTATGTTATCTCCCGGGAATTTGACTCTTTGTCTTAAGGTTAACTTAATTCAGTCTCATGTCAACAGTCAAGCTACGAATAGCATTTTAATAATAAATAAATATTTGTGAAATTCATCTTCTTAATTGGCGTTGACACCGCTTACGCGATTATAGCCGAGTCAACAACAGCGCTCCAGTCGTTTCTTCTTTTCGCTCCCTGGCGTCAATATGATATCCCATGCAAAGCCAGGTCCTTCTCCACTTGGTCCTTCCAACGGAGTGGAGGTCTTCCTCTTCCTCTGCTTCCCCCCGCGAGTACTGCGTTGATTATTCGTCGTGGCCAATACGCAAAGGACCGTAAATCTTTCGTAGAACGGGAATTATGAGCGACTTATAGAGTTTTGTTTTTGTTCGTCGAGAGAGGACTTTACTTTTCAATTGCCTACTCAGTCCGAAGTAGCACCCGTTGGCAAGAGTAATCCTGCGTTGGATTTCAGGCTAACATTGTTGGTGGTGTTAAAACTGGTTCCTAAATAGACGAAATTACAGTGAGGGGAGAGCCAAGTCGCGAGTGTGATGACTGTTTGTTTGATGACAGGAGATATTTCGGCTTGCCCTCGTTCACTGCCAGACCCATTCGTTTTGCTTCCTTGTCCAGCCTAGAGAAAGCAGAACTAACGGCGCGGGTGTTGAGGCCAATGATATCAATATCATCGGCATACGCCAGCAGCTGTACACTCTTATGAAATATTGTACCTGCTCGATTAAGTTCTGCAGCCCGAACTATTTTCTCCAGCAGCAGATTGAAGAAGTCGCACGATAGGGAGTCGCCTTGTCTGAAACCCTTTTTGGTATCGAACGGATCGGAGAGGCTCTTCCTGATCTTGACGGAGATTTTGATGCTGCTCAACGTCAGCTTACACAGCCGTATTAGTTTTGCGGGGATACAAAATTGGTGTGGGTCGATTCTCCTTTCACGGGTATTTTCCAAGATCTGATGCATGTTGAATATCTGGTCGGTTGTTGATTTGCCAGGTCTAAGGCCACACTCATAAGGTCCAATCAGTTTGTTAACGATGTACTTTAATCTTTCACACAATACGCTCGATAGAACCTTATACGCGATGTTGAGGAGGCTTATCCCACGGTAGTTGGCGCAGATTATGGGGTCTCCCTTTTCATAGATTGGGCATAGCAAACTTAAATTCCAATCGTTGGGCATGCTTTCGTCCGACCACACTTTACAAAGAAGCTGATGCATGCCCCTTACCAGCTTTTCGCCGCCGTGTTTGAATAGCTCGGCAATCCATCGGCCAACGCCGCTTCGTTGTTCTTCAGGCGGGTAATTTCTATTCGAACTTCTTTATGGTCGGGCAATGGAACGTCTGCTCCATCGTCTTCGATTGGGGAATCGGATTTGCCTTCTGCTGGCGTTGTACGTTCACTGCCATTCAGCAGGCTGGAGAAGTGTTCACTCCATAATTTAAGTATGTTCTGGGCATCGGTGACTAAATCACCTTTGGGGGTTCTACAAGAGTATGCTCCGATCTTGAAACCTTCTGTAAGCCGCCGCGCTTTTTCCTAGAATTTTACATTACTCCTGTCGGCCAGCTTATCAAGCTCTTCGTACTCACGCATTTCGGCCTCTTTCTTTTTCTGTCTACAAATGCGTCTCGCTTCCCTCTTCAACTCTCGGTCCTATCCCATCCCGCACGTGTTGTGGTCGATCGTAACGTTGTGAGGTAGGCAGCCTGTTTTCTCTCCACTGCGACACGGCAATCCTCGTCGTACCAGTTGTTCTTTTGCACTTTCCGAAAACCAATGGTTTCGCTTGCAGCTGTACGTAAGGAGTTTGAAATGCCGTCCCACAGTTCCCTTATACCGAGTTGTTGACGAGTGTTCTCAGAGAGCAGGAGTGTAAGCCGAGTAGGGCTTGTTGACGTGCGTTTTTTGCTGCACAAAGGCGGGTGCGAACCTTGGCTGCAACAAGATAGTGGTCCGAGTCGATGTTACGACCTCGAAGCGTACGCACTGGAGACGTATCTTCCATCTATCACAACATGATCGATCTGGTTGGTGGCTTTTCGATCCGGAGACAGCCAGGTAGCTTGATGTATTTTCTTGTGCTGAAATCTATTACCACAGATAACCATGTTTCGGGCCCCGGCGAAGTCGATCAGCCTCAACCCATTTGGGGATGTTTCCTCGTGGAGGCTGAATTTACCGACCGTCGTACCAAAGATACCTTCTTTGCCCGCGAAGCACGATTTTGACATCGTGGCGCGGGCAGTGCCCATAGGTGTGCTCCAAGCGCTCATAGAAGGCATCTTTGGTCACAGCATCCTTCTCTTCCGTCGGGGCTTGGGCGAAAATCAGCGATATGTTGAAGAACCTCGCTTTGATGAGTGAATGATAGTACTAGGCGACAGAGTGTCTCTCTCACCAGGAATCCCACACCAAACTTGCGCTCCTTTATATCGCATCGCATTTCTTGGACGGCGGTGATGTAAGCCTTTATTTTCACGAGGACATCAACCAGCTGGGCAGCGGCACCTTCCCAATTAGGGGACCGGACATTCCAGGTGCATGCCCTGAATTCGTAGTCCTTATTTCGTTTGCCATGGTCGTCATCAAATAGGGGACACTCATCCGAGGCTTGTCATTCCTTTTCATTGGTATGATTTTTTACGTGGCGGATCCCAAACCCAACGCACAACCCTATGCAGTGGATGTTGCGCCTTCTCACTTTAGCTCGCCTTCAAACGGATGTTCTTAGGTTACCCAGAAGATATTTGGTCAAAGACTAGAAGTCGTGAGCTGCTTGAGTCATATGTAAAAGAATCGTTTCTGGCCACTCCCAAATGAATGGCGATCAGAAAACTTTCCTCACTTTCGTGAACTTCTACACAAACTCAAATAATTGTGTTTAATGTTACTGGCGCAGTCGGTAAGATCGGTGAAAATGATCCTTCAAAAGAATGTACTTAAGTTTTTTTTTTTTTTGAAATCGTACAAAATTTAAAAATTTTATAAATAAAAAGTTAAAACACATATTGTTCCATTTGATACCTGGAAGCTTTGACCACATTAGCTGTAACCTTCAATGACCTTTGAGGAAGGAAGCCTAGGAAATAACCTCTACTTGACATTCGCTGCCTGAAGTTCTCACTAGTCGCTAAATATATGAGTGATAGCGTAGTTGACGATCTTTGTGAGCTGTTGTTGTGTGTGAGCATTGTACAAACCACTTCGTCATCAAGAGAAGAAGAAAGAGAAATAGTGTCAATAGCTGAATTTTCAGAGCAACCAATAAACCCAGTAACAACTATAACAATGACGGAGGCGAAGGAGAGAAGAGAACGAACAGTGTAAAGCATAAAACTGATTGCTTCATTTGACGGCAACAAAAATTACCTTGCTCTATGAATTGACAGTTTAAAAGCTGTAATGCCCGCGTCATGATCCCTTACACAAGAGGAAAAACCTTTTTATTTTCAATGTGTTGTGAGTACCCTTCATGGGCTGGCGTTAGATGTAGTGAGAAGAGAGCAACCTGCGAGGTGAGGAACATTGAGAAGCCTGTTAATTGATGAATTTGCAGATCCGACACCTATTACAACTATGATATTATTAGTAAGTAATTTAAAATACAGAGGTAGCGTTAAACAACTATGTGAAGAAATAAATGCAGAAGTATGTAAGATTAAGGATAGTATTAAGCTAAAAGAATCAGACAATTCGACTATTAACTTTCTTAATGTAAAATTCAACGTTTAAGTCTTAAAACACTTAAGAGAGAATTACCGATCCATTTAGTAGCATTAGTTAATGCCAATTTGGTTACAGACGTGAATATTAAAAGAAAGCGATGTTTACGGCAATATTGTAGTAGAGAAGAATATTGAAAGTAAACATAACGTAACACAAGCAATACAACAATTTAACAACTACGGAATCTTCCGCATATCTTCCTTACAACAATAGTTTTACTAATTTTTAACAACAAATTCCTATTTTCAATACTCCTTTTAATAATAACCCACAAAATCAAAATCATAATACACAATATAACGACAATTTTGGTAATACTCTTAAAAATCCAAGTAATGATACAACAATGCAGTCACGGCCAATATATACTGGAGGGAACAGTTCAAATCAGACTAGGATTCGACGTTACGGAATTCCTGAACCAATGCAGCAGGATATCGAGAATTTTCGGCTAGAAGCCTCGGATACTTACCAAAAGTAGAATTGATAATTGAAAATCGATCATTTACATTTCTGGTGGATACAGGAATATCAGTAAGTCTAATTACAACTAATTAGATCTAATGTTCTTAATACCCAAATTTTTTATACAAAGTCAATCACCTTAACAACAGTTACAGGAAAAGTAACGTTAAATAAAATTCAAAAAAAAATCTAAATGCTGAATTGATATTCTACGTATATGATTTTTCTACAAAATACGATGGTTTATTAGGCTATGATATTTTTCAGCAACTTAATGCTAAAATTGATATTGCTGATAAAAACTTTATTTTAAATGATGTTATTTATAAATTTGTAAATAATACTGATTCAAAAACATACGGTTTTTATGAAAATTTAAATATGACCAGTGACTCGAAAGACTCAAAATTTAGGCTCGAACAACCCAACAAAGAGATTTTGAGTATAAAAAAGTTGTTATGTAAATACAAACACATATTCTATACAGAAGGTGATACGTTAACCATATACGTCAGATTCTATAGATATCCTCAAGTACATAACTTAGAAGTTGAGAAACAAATTAAAGAAATGTCGGCTCAAGGTATAATTTGTCACAGCAAATCGCCATATTCTGCACCAATCTGGATTGTACTATGTATACCTAAGAAACTGGATGCTTCTAATACAAAAAAAATGCGAATTGTAGTAGATCATTGTAAATTAAACGATATTACTGTAAGTGACATGTATCCTATTCCTAATATGGATGAAATATTGGATAAACTTGTGAAATGCATGTGCTTTAGTACAATTGACTTAACAAAAGGATTCCATCAAATTGAGATGGATACAGGGGATAGAATGAAAACAGGATTTTCTACACCGAATGGACATTTTGAGTTTTTACGTATGCCGTTTGGTCTTAGGAATGCGCCATCGACATTCCAAAAACTGATGAATACAATCTTAGATGGTTTGATCGGAAATGTTTGTATGGTTTTTCTAAAATTTATAAACGTTTAACTCAGTGCTTAAAAAAAGAAAATAAAGTCTTAATTAATGAAGAATATATAAACGCTGTAGATACACTGAAGCTTCTTATAACAAAAGGACCAATTCTAGCATACCCGGACTATGAAAGAAAGTTTACTCTAACCACCGACGCATCAAATGTAGCTCTTAGAGCCGTTTTGAGTCAAGAAGGTCATCCTGTTTGCTTTGCACGCCGTACTCTTAATGAACATGAGTTACATTATTCCACAACGGAGAAAGAGTTTCTGGCTATTGTTTGGGCAACAAAATATGTATTTCCGCCCATATTTATATGGTAGAAAATTTATCGTAAATAGTGACCATAGACCTCTCCAATGGCTCCACAATTTGAAGGAACCAAACGCTAAGCTGCAAAGGTGGAAGTGGAAACATGATGATTTCGATTTTGATGTCAAGTATATTCCAGGAAATGAAAACCATGTAGCGGATGCTTTATCACGTATTGAACTTAAAGATTGTTATTTTGGTGATACTTCATCTAATATTGCTACTATTCATTCCGCAACAGAAGATTCTGAACTTTATATTCCCACTTCGGAAAGACCATTGAATATATTTAAATATCAACTGAGATTGATAAAAAGCAATAAAAATAGTTTGGGAACTGAAAATATTTTTAGAAACAGTATTACAACAATTAAATATGTTGACTTAACTAGCGATCAAATAAAAGACTACAATATTCATGCCTAATGACGTAGATTTTGTGAAATTTCAAGATATTCTTAAAACTCTAATCAACAATACAAGACACAAAATATTGAGGGCAACTAAAGAGCTCGAAAATGTTAGAGATTATGCGGAATTTAAAACTAAAATTCTTGAAATTAATTTAGAAGGCCTTCATCAAGACATAGAAACATAAATATTATTGTCCGAACTATTT
This sequence comes from Bactrocera correcta, assembly GCA_027475135.1. Classification (NCBI taxonomy): domain Eukaryota; kingdom Metazoa; phylum Arthropoda; class Insecta; order Diptera; family Tephritidae; genus Bactrocera; species Bactrocera correcta. Next base: position 52,388,648 of record CM050326.1, read on the forward strand.
AAAAGAAATTAGTAAAACTATTGACGAATGTGAATTATGCAATAGGTGTGATCATATTTACATTACCCACAAATTGCCTTTTAAAATCACACCCCCTGCTTAAAAAATCAGAGAAAAATTTTTAATTGATTTGGCTGAAACAAAAAGAGCGCTAATAAACATTTTTAATACCATGGGACCCCCAAAAATATTAAAAATCGATCAAGATCATGGAATAAATAATTTTAACATGGCATTGCAGATATCGAACGTCTTCACAAAACCCTTAATGAAAAGCTAAGAATAATTAATAGTTCGGATGATAAAGAATTAAAGTACATGCAAATCGAACAAACTCTTTTTACATACAACCATAATATAATACATTCTACATTCTGCTGAAGACGATAATGAACATTTTGTGATTATAACAATCGTAAAGTAAGGAATATAAAAACCAATTTAAACCAAAAAAAATCCAAGAGAATTAAAGTACAAAAAAACATTAATTAGTTTGTTGTTCAAAACTATAAAAATAAATTGTTATCACATTGTTTTACATTAATTGTTTTACATTCAATTACATGATATTGTTAACAATGTTGTACAGAACTACTCAAATCGTTAATTACAATTTTATACCTATTGTTTTTAAGATACAATGAACTTATGAAGTAATAATGTTAAAATAATAAATAAATATTTGTGAAATTAAACTCAAATAATTGTGTTTAATGTTACTTATATACATATATATATATATATATATATAATTAATTTCTTTTATATACAGAAAACGAAAAAGCTTAACAAGGAGAAAAAGGTAAGCATTGTGACTTTAATATTGTGTATATAATTAAAAATTTTAATATTACAGAAATCATTTGGAGCATTTGGAGAATTCAAGTATATTGCGAATAACAAACAAATAAGGGAGTAAGTTTTAAATTATTAAAGTTAAATAGTGTGTATTTAATTCAATAAATATTATAGATTGTGCATTTGTGTGAAATATCTAAAAACTTCACACGAATTTGTGAAGAGTAAAATTAATTTTAAATCGAAAAATATGTTCTTCAAATAGTAGTAATTTTCAGCTTTAAAAGCAAATATCTCGAATATTCCCACGAGTATAACTATATACATATATATTCTTAAACTGGAGAACCTCCTCTATAATTAAAAATGTTCATTTTTTCGTCCAAGATATCTGATCGTATGTAGAATATCTAAAATTGTTTAAAATAAAAACAGCATTAGTGTTTTATAATGAAAGTGAACATAGTTCGAATATACGTATACGCATTTCAGCTCCAAAGCAGGATTTTAAAATTTAAAATAAAATAATAGTGGTCTCGTACGGTTATACTTTTTCGAGCTTGCTTCAAGCAAAAGAGTAGTGTATTTTCAAAAGAGGATATTTACATTTTAATTTTTTAAACTATTTATGCAGTCTTGTCTTTAGTGTTGAAATACGCAACTTCTTTACTTGGATGTTGATCTCAAGAACATATTTCGCAAGTAAAAAAAGGTTAAACTGTTAGTCCTAAACAGAAATACTATTATTGGGTAAATCAGTAAATATTTCCTTTATAATATTTTCTCATTTTAGAAAAATAAATTAAGATGTACATTTTCTCTTTTAAAAAGACACTTCACAAATACATTTTCCTCCTGTAATATACTAATTGTAAATATTTACAAATCAAAAATCTTTATCAAACTAATATTTGTTGTTATAAAGTACTAAACTAAATATTATTAATATAAAGTACTAACATTTCATTTTATAAATTAAAATTTTCCCTTCCTATAGATGATAAAATTCTTTTAGTTCCACTCATTCATTAACTTTTTTATGATTTTTCATACAATGAATTTCGATGAACCTGGTGGAAGAAATGGATTTCGAAGTAGAAGGCTCACAACCATTGAGCTCCTATAGAGGTTGTATTAAACATAAATATTTTGCATTTTTAATAGTATTTTTTTTACATTGTATTACATCTTAAATTACTTAAAAATAGACGGTCCGTTCTCTGCCTTTCATTTGTTTGCAATTTAATTAATTGACTGTCCCTATTTATTACAAAAAAATAATTTCAATACTCCTCAATGTTATCTCTGCAAGTATTTCTAGACTTAAATAAGTAAATAAAAGAAATGTTTTAACATTGGCTTGACATTCAGGGGTGTTGGGGAATCTGATAGTTGTCGGAATCAGAATTGAAACCAATCAAAAAAAGCAGTATGTGTCATGAATTCAGATGTTATTGGTTTGATATTCGAAACAGAATTTGTATCGGTTTTGGGTGTCACAGAAACCAATTTTATCGGCTTTGCTGTCAGAAAGAAATCAAGAAGATAGTCGCACACAGATTTGAATTGTAAGTTAAGAAATCAAGTTATTTTATTGTTACGAATTAATTTATCTTTATTTCTATAGGAGACAACATAAGAATAAAACACGAAATGTCTTAATTATTGAGTTTTGGAAAAAAATGCGGATATATAAGAGGGGAGCCTTTTTTAGAGGCCTAAAAAAATCGTTTTTTTTTTTTTTTTTTTTTTTTTGGGAGGGAAAGAAATAATTGATTAAAGCGATATTTCTAGGCAAAGTTTTTGGATACGAAATCTTTAGTATTCTGCCTTTGAAAAGCAATTGCCAGATGCTTCTCGCATGTGTATATGCCAGACGGCGGGCAGGATGCAGGTCGCGATTTCCCTCGTAAACAATAAAGTCAAAGAGATTCATATTTTCTAATAACTTATGTTCAAGTTTGGAAAATTTTTAAAGAGATTTAAGCAAAAAATTATTAAATTTTTAAAAGCTTCTAAATCAGGCCCCCCTTAAAGATTTACAAAACGTAATAAACGTAATTAAACACCCACATGCGTCTTTATTCATTCGATAAATGTTATCTCTTAAAATCTTTCTGTAATTCGGAACTCATTAAAAACTTAAATAGCTTTGCTTCCAAATGTATTTATTTGCAAATTTGCACATTAGTAAACAGCTGATTCGAATATTGGTTTTGCTTATATTCGAAAAGACGAAAATCCAATCAGATTCTGTGACACCATTGAAAATCAGAATTGGTTTGCAATTCTGACAGCTAAGCAATTCTGTCTTGAATTCCACAACACCCCTGATTGCTTTAAGCTACGAGAATGTAAATTGCTCTCTGCAAAAACCCACCGTAGTGTATTTGTCGAAAATACATGTGCAGTGATTTGAAAAGCAGTTGGTTAGTGTAAATAAATTAATTGCAATTAAATAAATGTGGAAATGAAAAAAGTAGAATGCAAAATGAGCTTTTACTTCTTGCAGCAAAAAAATATACTGGGGTGTTGTGGAATCTGATAGTTGTCGGAATCAGAATTGAAACCGATCAAAAAAAGCAGTAGGTGTCATGAATTCAGATATTATTGGTTTGATATTCGAAACAGAATTTGTATCGATTTTGGGTGTCACGGAAACCAATTTTATCGGTTTTGCTGTCAGAAACAAAACAAGAAGATAGTCGCACACAGATTTTAAATGCCAGTTAAGAAATCAAGTTATTTTAATGTTACGAATTAATTTATCTTTATTTCTATAGGAGAAAACATAAGAATAGAACACGAAATGTCTTAATTATTGAGTTTTTGAAAAAAAAAATGCCGATATTTAAAGGAGGGGAGCCTTTTTTAGAGGCTTAAAAAAATCGTTTTTTTTTTTTTGGGGAAGGAAAGAAATATAATGATTGAAGCGAAATTTCTAGGATTTATAGTTATATAATTAAACATCATCCGCAAATTTTTTTGATACGAAATCTTTTACATTTGTCTTTGAAAAGCAATTGCCAGGGGCTTATCGCATGTGCATATGCCAGACGGCGGTCAGGATGCAGGTCGCGATTTCTATCGGAAACAAAAAATTCAAAGAGATTCATATGTTTTAATAACTTATGTTCAAGTTAAACTGGGAAAATATAAAATAAAAAGTATAAAATTTTTTAAAATTTGAAAAAAAAACAGATTTTGGTCTAAAAAAATTTTACTTTAAATATAAGTATGTTCAAACTTAACTTTTCTTAGTTTTTTTTTAGTTTAAATAGAAGATAATTTAATGCCAAAGATAATAAACTTTGCCCCAATTCCATGACGTTCAGTTTTTTTTTTCTATCCTGTCCGCCAATTAAGAAAAATTGTAAAAATGAAAAAACGAAATTTAACACCCAAATGCGTCATTATTCATTCAATAAATGTTATCTCTTAACATCTTTCTTTAATTCGGAACTCATTAAAAACTTTAATAGGATTGCTTGTATGTATTCATTTTCAAGTTTTGTCACATTAGTAAACAGCTGGTTCGAATATTGGTTTTGCGTATGTTCGAAAAGACGAAAATCCAATCAGATTCTGTGACGCCATTTAAAATCAGAATTGGTTTGCAATTCTGACAGCTAAGCAATTCTGTCTTGGATTCCACAACACCCCTGATATACTATATTGATCTTCTGAGCTTGTTAATTAAAGGTGGAAGAACATGGGTAAGCACGATTTCCCTATATATTTAACAGGAAAGCTCGCTGTAAGGATTTTTCAACAAGTATAAATAACCAAAAACTCTCAGTTCTAAAAGGAACGGTTGTGCATCAATTTAATCTACTTCTTAATTTAATTAAAAGACGTATAGAATGTCGTCTGGCAATAACATTAGTTTAAGATTATTTTGTTTGTAAATTTTTAAATTTAATAATAAATAAATACATTCATCAACTCTAACAATAGATATTTGGTCTATTAAGTTTGCCGCCAAATGTTTTCTTTGGCTTTCAGGCGAGGAGTGTCGACAGTGGAAACATGTGCGGTCATTTGGGATGAGCTTATATACTTGGCACAACCAAATGATTCGTTCTACCTCAAGAAAGGAATGCCTAATGTTTTAGGAGCTACTGACCGCAACACATACAATTCCAATGTCCGCGAAAATCCGGATCCATGTATTACAATTATAAGCAATATTTCTGTATTGAGTTATTAGCCGTTTGTGATAGCAAATATACATTCACCCTAGTAGACATTGGGACTTACGGAAGCCAAAGTAATGGCAGAATGTTAAAAGTCAGTGGTTTTGGTAATAGAATTTTAAACATAACAATGAATCTGCTACGCAGTACTATAAAAACCACATTTTATTAAGTAGGATTTTCTTTTGACGAACGATTTGATGAGACCATAAATGTTTAACCAGAGCGCGGAAAAAATTTAAAAAACATTTAGCATTTTGATAACGGTCCGTCTGCCTGTGTAAGCTGTAACTTGAGTAAAAATTGAGATATATTAATGAAACTTGATAAGCGCGTTCCTTAGTAAAAAAAAAAGTACGAATTCGTAAAAAAACGTAATCGGACCCTATTAAAATCACAAAAAGCCATTAACCGAATACCTATAAAGTGGGAGCCATTTAATAAGTTTAATATACGTATTACCTAAACTACTAAAACTAAAACAACCAAATTTGTCTTGCACAAATATTATAAGAACTCTTATCGACAGTACGAAAGCGGATGAAATCGGAAAATAACACCGTTCGCTACCCATATAACGGTACGGTATTACAAGCGCAATAACTAGATACACCAGAGACATTTCATTTTACACCCGAGATGGTATGAGAAGGCTTTATAGGAGCAACTGTGAAAATTAAACAATGGGCGTGGCTACGCCCACTTTTTGTTGAAATCTGACTTTTTACTGCATATATCGGTCAATATTTGAGATATCTCAATGAAAATTCAGCTTAAACTCCACCTTGATCCTATATAACTAACATCAGGATTTTGAAAAATCCAGCTGGCTTTACTTCATATAATTTGAGATTGTATATGAGGTACCTTAATGAAACCTAAGTAACGCTCTTTTAGTATATGTAATGCTAATAGTTAATAGATAAAATCGGGTTGATACTACCCCAACTCCCATTTACTACACATAATGATTTTCGTTTATTCGTATACTCTGGTTAACGTTTTGCACTTTAAGGTATTGGCCTGGTTTTGATTCCTGAAAATTGCAAGAGTATAAAATGTTCAATGAAATTTCATAAATTTTTCTTGTCCTTCAAACTTTGTTAACCAATAATTGAAAGTGACTCATTATTAGAAGAGCAGTGGAAAAATTGTTTTGCGTCATTATAACAGAGAACGGTATTGTCAATCGCGAATGCAAAACGAAGTACGTTTAATGAATTAGATCTTCTTAAAAACTATCTATTCTTTAATAATTGCGTTTTGTGACATAGCTCAGCGAATTAAAAGACAGCGGCTACGCTGGCTAGGTCATGTTGTCCGAATTGACGAAAACTCTCCAGCTGTGAAAGTATTCGACATAGTACCCGCCGGAGGAAACAGAGGAAAACCTCCACTCCATTGGAAGGATCAGGTGGAGAAGAACCTAGCTTGTTGCGCACGCAAGGAGAAGAATAATTAATGAACTAGATAAACATTTTCATTTTATGTTATAAAACGTTTATTTTATATAGGGAGGTTTGTATGGGCCGAGTGAACGGATTGCCCATTCTATTTTAATCGCTGTAAAAGATGTGTTTAGAATCGTTTACCGCACTGCTCCATTCATAGCTAGGATGTACCGGTTCCTAGAAAGTGCACTGGTTCCATCAAGGGGGCTTAAGTCGCAGCTTACACATGCGTAGTGTAGAGGTATATTTAGGGCATTCGCAAATACAGTTACACCTTTTTCAAACTCTTCGTGTGAGTAAACTCATATAGTATAAGTCTCTTGCCTAATAGTATCTGCCGGTAGAGACCCCAGTTTGTATTCATGGGATTACTCCTAACCTCATTTCTGAGCTTTGCTTCCGATCTAATAGAAAAGTAGCTGTAGTCAAAGAACGACGGTGTGCTTAGCCCCCTCCAGTTTTATACCAATGTTTCTCCGCCGTTTTACCTCTTCTTATTTCAGGCAGGACTTGAATCTCTGTACCTCTCTTTTGCCTTCAACCCCTCTTGCTTGGCTTCTTCCGGACCCCCTTCTTGTTGCCATAGTTGGAACTCGGTCGCCTGCTCAAGAAGAGCGAAAAAGTTCTTCTTCCTTTTCTGCGTTTATGCTTACAGCGGTTTCTTGGTCCGAGTCTTCATGGCTGTGGCGAGCGTTCGCCGTAAATCTGGACCCTATTTTCTATCTCGATTCGAAAATGAATTTTCTTGAATTCGAAATTTTTGTATTCGATAACTCTATTTTTGCATTTTCAATCCTAATTTCGAATAGTTAGTCCGACTTACGAATACATACATATATGTAACTATCTAATTCGAATTTAATTGTCAAATTTATTCGAATTTCACATAAAATATTCGTTAGCTTATGAGTTGTAGAAAGAAAACGTTTTGAAAAATATAAATATTTTAATAAGTTTTATTACATATTAAACTATAGTTAAGAAGTTTGAATGCAATATTATTTTTAATATGGCAGCAAAAGTTAATACACAAAACAAAGCCTATTTGAAATAATGGTTTAATTTTAACAAGTAAGCATTTGTGGGGGCGGTTAACTGAAGAACTAAATGTAGATGGACCACCCACATGGGACATACCCTCTTAAAAACGTTAACTTTCTGAACAAAATTATTTTGCTATTATGGATTACCTGTGCCTTAATTTCTATACATTTTCCTTTAATTTGAGGTTTGGGCGGATTACAAACCCCCGTGGATAGATGGTGGGCCTGCAAACACTAATTCTTTCATTTCAGTCGAATAAAAGGCATTATAATTATGCTGATAAATCAAGCTGTAGATGGAATAGGTGCTCAAAAGTCCGGTCCGGGAACAAGTGGTGTCGCACAAAGCTACGAATGTAAAACCACGAATCTAAGTACTCGGAATGACATAGTGATTGTTGAAAAATGGGTAAAGTCAAAAGGGACATGGAGATGAACAATATAAGAATTTCAAAACTTAAAATCAAGGAACAAATGTTAAATGTTAATACCCGTTAATGTTATTTATTGAAATAAATTAAATATCATATAATCTCCCATTAAACTTTTTTATTAATAAAGTTTGCTTTTGTTTAGTTACATGATTTAATTTACGAAAGCAAGCTTATTTTTATTCGGTCTCGTATTGTTTGCGCAATTCGTAAAAACTCGTTTCGATCTACGTTGGGTAATGCCAAATTAGATCGTTCTTCATTAATTTAATTAATTAATGACTGTTGGTGCTTCAACGTTGTATATGAGGCAAATGTTATGCAGGGCAAAACAAACGTTCAAATTTTTAACAACTTTTTGTGGTGCATAGTGAAGCTCTCTTCCAGCAAGCAGCTCGATTATTGATCTTGGTCGTGTAAATTTTTCACTGTAGAAACTTTCCATTACATTGCGGTATGATGTAAGAAGCCATGGTTCTAATGGATGTACAGAATCGCCTATATGTTTGTGATATATATCATTATAGGTACAAGTAGTTTGAATAAAATCACCGACCAATTATCCATGAAGATTTATCTCCATTTTGGTAGTTGAATAGCATGTATTCGTTCGTTTGAAAGGCTCCATACGTGGGCATTATGCGCTGCTCCACCATAAACTCCATTCACAGCTTTTATATACATGTTATGGTCACAAATCTAATTGTAAAGTATAATAAATAAGTCTGACGCTATGATTTAGCTTTCTATTAAATCTTTTACTGGTCTAACCATCTGGATGTGAATTCCATCAACAGCACCTATTATTCCTGGTAATTCAAATTTTAAATAAAAAGTATATTTAACTTCACGGTTTTCTTGTGAGTTTATTCCAATTTCGGGCACAATGTTTTTTCAAAAGCATTCAACACTTCTGCCAGGGATAAATGGGATACCCAACTTATTCCAGTGTGAGAACGCCTCAAAATAAGCGTTTTTATAACATTTTCCATTATGGCCAGATCGAACAAAATAAGAATTTTTGGGCATTTAAATTAAAACAGCCAACATTTATATAACGATTGCAAATTATTATATATTGGACTTTTAATATATGGCGAAAATACTTAAATCTTTTTTTATGATTTTATGGAATATTAAAACAACTAACTTTTGATCTTTTAATACTTAACACGGTGAATTAAGCCTCTTAGTTCCCAATTAATAAATGTTTTTAATCATTTGTTATTGAAATATAATTTTACTATGCAAAACGATTCATGAAATTTCGCATTTTCTTTGATTTTCATTGTTTTAAATTTTTATTAGCGATCTTGAACGGCGGCAACAAATTCCTCCGTTCACATACATATATTTTTGGTATAATTTCAATCTATCCGTTCCAGTCATTCCAATTGCAAAACGTCAAAACCTACCTAATCCAGTCAACTGTCAAAATTCGGTTGGTGAGCGGTTCTCACATTTCCAGTGACAGGAGAGTTGGGGATCTCGTTATCTCTGACTTCTGCATTACATTTAGATGCTCTATTTGATGTTGATGACCCCCCTTGACCAAGGAATGTTAAAGTAGCTGCAAGTTTTATAGCTGGATTTACGGTTGGGATTTAGAATAACATCCCTCGATTTTAGGGTTAAAATTTTATATCCGTACATACGATAGAGGAGGTACTCTATTTTTGAGGTATTCGAATTTGAAGTTAAAAAATTCAACTATTTAACATTAGCATCCCCCGATTTCGGGGTTAAAATGTGTATGTACGGATAGAGGTGGTTCTCCAGATCAAGAAAATATATAAAAATATTTATCGCTGACTTATGGTTTTTGAGATATTTGCATTTAAAGTTTAAAAATTCACTATTTAAAATGCGTATTTCTTCGATTTATAATGAATTTTACACTTATGTATATTTTAAACTTTTATACCTACTAACTAACTCGTTTCTAAACATTTGTTTTATATTAAACTAGCTGACCCCGCAGCCGTTGCCCTGAGTGAATTTATGTGTTTTGAAATAAAAAGAAAGTTAAATTTATATTGTGTTGAAAATCGTTTATTTGCGATTTTTCTATTTTTTTTTTATGTAACGCAGCTTGCTAAACAAATTTTTTTGTTTTCTGTTCTGGTGCAAAAATATACAGAGAAGATGGGTTTCCAACTCGTGAATACGCCACGTATATCTGGTCGTATGAAGAACATGGCTTTTCTAGATTTATGCCACACTTCTATCTATCTATCCTTTTGTCCTGTTGATTGCCATCACAAATGCAATTTTCTCTGGAAACGGAATATATTTGAAATGAAATACTGTCCCCTTATATTCAGTAACTGCGTCACAATTATTGGGGTTCTTTACACAGTTTCGGTGAATAAATGAAGATTGTGAAACATACTAAAGACAGATATAACTTTCTTTTCCAACGAATTTAGAAATTCCGCTGGATAATTCGCGGCTTTGTCTTCATTGTCAAGACTATCGATCGATTTGTATGAGCGCAAACCCTTCTGAATTTGACTTTGAATCTTCCAGTTTAAGTCATTAACTTCGGTATTTTTGGGAACTAAAATTGCGCGGGCTCTCAAGCAATCGCAGTTATGACAATTTGCTATTGTTGGGATAAACATGATGAGTTCTTCTTTCGTTGAAGTGAATTGACAATAGGCAGGAAAAGTTTATATCAAACCAATGGAAGCATCAATCGGAGTTTGCCCATTTCCACTCATTAGCGAATACAATGTAAAATGTCATCGACAATATCATTTTTTTCGTATCCCTTAATTGACGCGAATTTGAAGGATGATATGTCGAAATGATGTTCGCGTAAATTATGCAAACTTCAGTGGCATGCGGAGTAGCTATCGCATCGTCCATCATTTGATTCCAGCTATTATCATGTTCCAGTAATTTTACTTGCTAAAAGTTGAAGTTTAACCGCGAGGCGCACCATAGTCGGAAAACTTTCGTGAAATGCAAAAGTAAATATCCTACAAAGCGCTTTATTGCAGTTCACGTATCGACCCATTTGATACTTACTGATCTCATCTCATTCAAGGCCAATAATCGCAATGTAGCTTTCTTTGGTGATGAATTTGCAAACGTATTTCAGTAATTTCACCAAACTGTAATACTCAAGTTTTGAATGTGAATTAGACAACAGTGGCGAATATAGTACGATTCATGTGATGTCAACTTCGATATTCACTCCTCTAAATTGAATGCTAAATGTTCTGCAATTGTCGTCTGTTGACCGACGCAGATATAGTGGATATCCATCATTTCCAGTTTGCGTTTCCTAAAGAAATGCACGTGGATAGTGTTTCGACGCGAATAAGGATTGTGGTGTTCGCAGTGTTCATGAACCATATTGGTTTTTACCACTTCTTCAGGAGCAGGAATTTACGCAAAAAATATTGCATTAATTTAATCTAATGTAATCACCATCCAAAAATGAAGAAGCGGCAAACCTCTTTTTTGCCCCTCAACAGAGTACATCCAGCATCTAACAGCATTTTCAAAAATTTTTATTTTGAATAGCTGGATTAAAAAAGCAAGCGACCGAAATTGAACGATTCAAATAATTTACAAATCAAAATATTGAAAAACAAAAATTGAAAAAAATTATATGAAAAGAAATTATTTTTTGGAATTGTCCAATTTTCCGACTTTTTCTAATTAAAAGTATAAAGTATTTTTATTTCTAAACCTTCCCCGATCCACAACGAACACATTAAAAAAACAATTATTAAATTTGGTTCAGTCGTATGAAAGTTATGAGCGTACATACATTTTGGCGATTAATTTTTATTTATATAGATAGAGCAAAAATAAGTTTACTTCCATATTAAATTTAAATCCATTTATTCATTCAATAAGAAAATGGTTGCAAACAAGCAAAAAATTAGTGTTGCCATATTTTATAATAAAATATAAATAAAAAAAAATAATGATTATTCTGTCAATAGAAAATTCATTATCGTGTGATGAGTAATTTTAAATCTTTCAGAATTTTCATTATCTTCATAAATCTCGGTCGTGGATTGGCCAGAGTAAATTTTGTTTTTGAAGCGCGGCCAAAGACCGCCAACGTAAAAGGGAGTTCAACGCGAAAGAACTGAGCAGGTCCTGGTGTTGGTCCGACGAGGGTTATTTTTTTGAAGCGCGGCCGAAGGCAGCCATTGCAGAAAGGAATTCTATGCGCAAAACTAATGTGTTATATATTTCCTGTCATTAGGGTATTATTTGTTTTCTTTATTTTTTATAAAATATCTACGTAACGTAACACTGATTATTAGTTAGAATGCAACCCTTTTGTTATTGTGTGAACAAAAATAATTGAACAAATCTTAAATATTGAATAAATGTTATTTATGCAATATTTATTATAAAATAAATTATTAGGAACGAACTAGTGAAGTGTTAGTGGATATTGGCGTTAAAAATATAAGTGTAAAATTCATTATAAATCGGAGAAATAAAAATAAAACTTACCAATCATCAACCACATTCCTTAAATCGAAAGGAAAATGTGTATTTACTTACGCACATAAGTATATTTTCTTTGTTTATTTTCTCTTGCTCTTATAATGTGCACCATTCATAATGCGTAACCTGCTGCCTATTTTACTTGAAATAAGGATTTTTTTTCTTAAGCATTTACTTGAGAGCTGGAACCCAACCTTTATAAGTAAAAATGTTTGTTGAATTTTATGTACTAGTTATGAACGAAAACAATGCAACAGCTGATTTATAATTTTTTGCTCCTTTATCATTTAAAAAATTCAACATTTTTACAGGGTGTAATGAAACATTTGTACAATGTTGCCATGCAATGAGGCAATATTATCATCTAGAAAATAAATTAATTTTATTCCTATTATTAACTAGGTTAAGGCTGTTGAGTAGATTATTTGATACAAAAATTAAATTTGTTAATCTCGTCACCGAGGGCAAACCTTACCGAAATATACGTGTGGAACTCCGATTTAGCGCTTTTTTCTTGTCAGCATTGGGCGTGATTTATTAAACCAGCACGTTAAGATATTAGCTTATTAAGGTTGGTATCCAGCTCTCAAGTAATTGCTCAAGAAAAAAAAATACATTATTTCTTCAAGTTAATCTGACAGCAAGTTACACATTGTGAATGATCCACATTAGAAGAGCAAGAGAGAATAAACAAAGAAAATAAACTTTGTGCGTAATATGTGTGTTGTTACATAAGTATTTTCCTTGCGATTTGAGGAATGTTGTTGATGATTGGTAAGTTTTATACAACATTTCAAAATGAAATATACTTCATAATAATGATTTTAACTAATTTAGGATGAATTTAACGATTACTTTTAATTGCCTTCAAGAAACAATTGTTGATTCGATGTTTCTTCGCAAAACCAGGTTTGCCACATTCGAATTTTAATGAAAAAAAGTATTAAAAATTAGTATTAGATTACTTTAGAGCTGCATACTAGCACAAGTAAATTTATCGCAGGAAAGTTTCTTGTCCGTTTCTTAAGCGTTTTTTTAATATGAAGTTTTTACATTTCTTGAGAGCTGTATACTAAGCTTTATATGGAAAATATTTAAAAGAAAACGGCTCTTATTACAAAATATCATATGACAATGTTTTCTTTTAATAAAAATTAAGCGATGTGAATTCTTGAATGGCAAAAACTGCTGTTTTATCATTTGTCCAACGGCAGTGGGAACGGGTTGATTAGTGAAGAAATTAAATGTAATCTAATCCCTTAAAATTTTTGGTTTGAACATAGCATACATACGTTTTATTTGCCAGCGATTTAGCTATTAGTCAAATAACATACGCCTATTATCACAGCTGATTTAGGCACAACGGAGAAAAAATGTAACAAACAAGCTAGTTATGTAAACTAACAAATTAATTAAAAACAATAGCTCTGAATTCACCCAGCTATCAAGTTTCCCAATCAAAAAATTCGCCCGTTATGCTCATTAAATGTAAAATATTTAAATCAAAACAACTCTTATAACAGAATACGGCATCACTTTTTTCTGGTAATAAATATTCAGATTTCTTTAATGTCAAAATAGCAGTTTTATAAATCTAAAAAGACAGTGATAAATAATTCAAATGTTTTTACAGAACATTTTAATAGTTCAAATTCACTAAAATATTTGACGAATTAACGGAAGTGTTGACGGTTTTGTTTCCAATTCACATACTGTTCTATACATTTTTAAAACAACTTAAATGGATTACGTCACAAAATGGCTGAATAGTGCAATTTCTTTTTGGAACAATTGTGACAGCCAAACCCGAAAAAAGTAATGGTAAGTTCTTGTCGTAACCTCGTATTCCATCATTCTTGGCGCGATTCCTTTTTAAATATTATTTTATCTCAACGTTCATACTTGTATAATAAAAGTTATTAAAAAACTACTAGTTATGTTATACTATGTTCGGACCGACATAGAAAACATGTTTTCGCGAGAAAAAATAGTTTTCGCACGAAAACTTGCGTTTTCGTTCATGTAAAATCTGTCAAACGAAAACACAGTTTTCGCTGAAAACTACTTGAAAACTTACATTCCACTCATTATAATCGGTGCCTGCTCTAGTTTAATCGATTTTTTTGGAAGACATATTTTGTCGGCCCTAAATTGTCACTTGATATTTGTATACATTCCATATACAAATACAACTGTCACTTAATATTCTCATATTAGGGGAATTCTATTGCTCTTGCAGCAACTTGCACGGTGCAGAAATTGCAGAATTTTCCTCTCGTTGCAACGGCACAACAACAAACACACGCAGAAAATTATTTGCAATGGCTGTAAAATATGTCAGACCAAAACCCTTGTTTATTTTCGCGCCTTCACATTTTACTAGATTCTGCAATGGGTGCTCTCTTGGCCTTGCATATTTCGGTATAGGATTTTTGAATTTTGTGTCATCGTGCAATCTTGCAAGAGCAAGAGAATGACTCTATGGATAGTTGTCAGTGAAAACTCATCGAAAACACACAATGTCCGTCCAAACGACTTAGATTCCACAACATAAAAATGTGTTTTCAAAATGTTTACAATGTCGGTTCGAACATAATATTACTGTTTTGATTTTATTTTTGTAATTCTTTTAAATTCATTTTCTCTTATATCACAACTAAGAGAGTAAATTTGAAAATACGTTTAACGCAATTCCTTCTACCAAAGGTTTTCCGATTTTTTGATATTACATGAACATGAACATGAAACGATAGCTGAGTGCCACAGAGACGTTTGATATGATCAATTAGACTTACCCAGATGTTGCTTTAGCAAGATTCGCGTGAGCAAAGCTTTGAACTCAGACCGTCGACTAAGTATTCGTTTAATTGCCCATATGTTGAATGTATCAAAAAGCGTCAATCGGGTCCGACAAGACATCGCAGTCGATTGGAAGTTGCACCACGACAACACCCCGGTTTACACCGCCTTTCTTGTGAACAGTTACCTAACCAAGGCCGGCATCCCAACACTTCCGAAGCCGCTATACAACTCAGTGGCCCAGGACTGAGCCTTGTGGAACTCCGCCCATCACCATATACTCTGTGGTCCTTCGTCTTTGTCGTATAGAAGAACCCTGTCCGACAGGTATATGGAGATGATATTCAGCAAATGGGGCGGTGTTTTCTTTAATTGAAGAGCGAGAAGAACGTTCCGTTTCTGCAGCAGCGTTTTTCGGGTTGCTATCAAACATAAACTTTAATAATTTTTCATCAAAGGTGTTGACTTTCCAACCTCTGGTTTGGGCTTTTGCAGGTGGACAGAATTTCGGCTTGTTTGGAGCTCAAGTTTTCAGTATCAAGATTTTTGTACAGCTCGCTTAGAATTGGTGCCCACTTTTTTCTCAAACACCGTTTACATAAGTAACTCTTGCGCTGCTTCGCAGGGGTTGAGATTAAGTTGCAAAACTATCATGTTTGCCTCTTTTACACGCTTCTTGATATATACGACATATTCTGCTACCAATTTGGTGGTCTGTGCTCTCTCGACCACTTTTCTTACACGCGTCGCAGGATGGTTTCTTGTCGCATGTCGGTTTCTCCCTGATCCGGCACACAATCAGCCGATTTTTATTTTTTTTTCTCGTCATGCAGTTATCTCGCCTGGAGAACAGGGAGGCTTAGCATTTCTGTTTGCTTACCCACATACGCCGCTGCGATGCTTTTAATCGATGTTTTGCCAATGTTGCCTTTATTTGAGCACGTGTAGCTCTACAGATGTTCATCGAGATCCGATTCTAGTGCTTTGATTTTTGTTTGATTCTCAAGCACTTTACCTACCTCATTTGTATAGTCGTCTTTACTTTCCCTTTGCGCATCTTTCAATTCCAACAGCACTTCACTCTTGGGCGTCTTTCTAATCAGAGATACATTTTCATCCAGCTTCTGGAGCATCTTCTTTTTTAACTGCTCTAAGAATGTCGCTGTAGGTCATATTGCTTATTCGCGCAATAATGATGGCGTCAGGTAATCGCGGATGCTTGTATGCCATACTCTTTTTCCTCGTCTTGTGCTTTCCCATACAGCATTCCTTTGTTACTAAGGAGATTCCTTATTTTTATATTATGTTTATATTCATGGTTATATTCATGGTTACCTGTAGTGCACACGTCTTTTCTATTAAATTCTTGATTTCGTTTTCTAGTTATTTCATGTAGTCTACACATGATTGTGAAAACTTAGCCTATGGTATGCTCTTGTTGCTTTTTCAACACTGAGCGCCTTTGTGCGCGTTTAGAGGTGCTATGTCTATACTTGGTGTCCCCTGAGAGGAGCATATCTCTAACTCTCTGTTGATTCCGCCATTTGCGACTCCAGTTCCGCTACTCATAACTGCGGCATACTATTGTTGTTGCTCGTAGCGTTGTCCAACAACGCCACAAAGAGGGACCAGCATTCGTCCAGAGGAACTCAGGCTACTAATTCTGTGCACAATGAAATGAGAAAGTTGCCACTCAAAGAAGGCTTTGTCATTCAGCTAGACGTCGTTTGGGGAACTGCTTAAAAATCTGTACGTCGAGATTTAAAAACAAGCAGGAGCAATCTAAAGATGCATCTTTTATGGGAAAAGTCGTCGAAACACTATTCCCGAAACGCGATCAGATTTCATGTGCCAAGTGACGAGCACTTATAAAAATTTGTGAAATTTAAATGTATTTGATGAAGTGTTTTGTAATGTCAAGCATCATAGTATTATTTTTAATAGTAAATTATTAAAACCATTTATTGATTGAGAGCTAATAAGCTTAAGGGGTTACATGGGTTTCCTCGGGCAAAAAACGGCCTTTTTTCAATAATTTTTTTTACATATAAAAAATTAAATTATTTTTTTTTATTTAAAAGAAAAGTAAAATTTTCAAAAAAAAAAAAATATATCAAAATGGCAGTCATTATGACGCCATTTCCGGCAGTCCCTCGGAAAAAAGGTGCATCCGCGTTGTCAGCAAAAGTAAAGACAATAAACTAGGTATTGGCCGAAGGAAAAAAATGAAAATTGGATTTTTGGCAGACGTTTTTATAAAAAAAATGCAAATTTCGATAAAAATTTCTAGAGTTTTTTTTTAAATAGTTGTAATTAAAAAAATCCTTCGTTCAAGACCTTGTAAATGATATCTCGAAGACCTGTGTAAAATTTCAATCTTGACAATTGACTTTGAAAACATAGTTTTGAGAAAAACGCGTTTAAAGTTTAAAGAGACAATAAAAGTGGGAATTTTTTTTCTTTTAACTTACGTTGAATCATCGATTCCTGGGTCATAAAGTAGAGAACCTGCTGCAGCTGCAATGTCCCGGGCATCCTTTTGCTCTAGTCTATGACGAATCCTGGCTTCACGAGTCTCGCTAGTAAATTTCTTATCGGCTGCAGTCACCCGGTTTTCGTCCATGTTTCGGGCATATTCATGGAAATTCGGACCAAGTTTTAGGTCCATACCGTGCATAATTAATAATAATGCTTCATTGAAAATACAAGCAGCGATTAATGCAGCAATTTGAACGATTATCGACTCAGCTGGAAGTATTCTGGGAGTAATTTACCAAATCAACTGATTGAAACTTTCATTGTTATTTTGTGTAAATCCTCCAACACACCGCTCGAAAAGCTCATCCTTACTCAAGTCTTCAAAAATTGGTTTTATTGCAGTCAAAACATCATCTGGTAAAGGAGTATATTGGTGTTTGAACGATGAGAGAGTATTTGATGCTGATGCTCGCTGCCAGGTGCACCACGTGACTGGACCTTCAGGGCAATTTTGATGCTGCGAGTTTTTATATGTAGAACTGTAGTGGTAGTAAGTTGCCCTTATCGCATGCCTCATTTTATCAGCTGAATCACAGTTTCTTCTTATCGCTAAGCCATAATACATATACAGTTAGTTTGTCAATCAATTTACTAGTCAATTTACCTTTACCACAAAGAATTTTTTTTTTGTTTAGTTAATAAATTTAGGTAAAAAATATCGTAGTAATATTTATATTATATTTAATATTTAAATATACAGAGTGAAAAACGTGAAAAGATTTAGTGAAACATGTAGAAATACCATGTGTTATTAGTGGACATTTTTGAACTTTTAATAGTGAATATTTTGCAAAATATAAGTTACTTTTATATTGTTTTTGGATATTCCCTATCCCTATGGGGAAGCTCCCCTATCTGCACATTACCTCTCGGCTAAAGTAATGGGAATCGTACGCCGCCTTTGGAAGAATAGTTTCTCTATTTTATTTCAATGATATAATAAATACAATAAATATTAAAATTAACAAAGCAAACGCATTCGATTGTGATTTTTGCTTTCAAACATCACAAATTTATTAGCAATTTGTGCGCATTTAAGCTTATGAAATCAGCTCAGCGGACGGAAAACCTCACAAATAACAAAAACCTCACAATAATGAGGGCGATGATTTTTGTGAGGGCATGTGAATAGGACTCTAAATTAAGGAATATATGTTCAGATTAACCGTGCTATTCTGTAACGTGAGACAGTATCAAGTCTCTAAATTTGAGATTTTGAGTTAGAGACAATTTTTGAGACTTGAGACGATTTTGCTACAGAGAATGTATAATATAGAGAAGGTTCACGGGCAGCACTGTTCTACTACATTTCATTTTTTGGAGGGGTACTCGTTTCTATTAGTGGATTTCACCACAAAATCAGGGGTACTCGTTTCCATAAGCGGATTTCACCAATATTCAACAGGAGCGTCGAAAATAGCAGAATTGAGCATTTTTAGTGTTAAATGAGAAAAGTGATGCTAATTTCAATGTACGCTTACAGATTCGCATATTTACAATGCGCAAACGGCTATGGATATCATTTATAGATATGCTCCATATATTTGATATCAAAGCACATAAATATGTACATATGTGCAATTTGAGCCATTTAAAGATGAATGGCACTAAATCTGTTGAAATGTATAATAAAGTCATATTTTTATTATTACTTAAATATTTAATTAATATAGGTTTGATAAGTTATATTTTTATATATGTACATATGTACAAATGTATGTATTTATTTGCTTTGGGCATTAGAAGTTTTGATAACATCTTAAAAGACCATATCATATGCATACAATTATGTGTACTTGTAAAAAGATTTTAAAAAACCTTTCGCATAATGCTCACATATTCACATATGTATGTACATATGTATGTAGTTTTGTGTTCATGTAAACAAAATTGAAAGAATCGTTCAAGTTTGTAATTTTGTCTACACACAACTTTGTTTGTAAATATACACACCCATTGTTTCATACAAAAACTCCGTTGCCACGGACAACCAATGGCCGAACATTACGTTTTATGAAAAAGTCAATGTTTCGAAGGACTGACGCGACAAATAAAAAAAAATAAAGAAATGGCCGCCGATTGTCACCGCTTCCCTTTCCGTTGTACAGCTCCGCCTACAAACCAGCGTAAATATGTACATATGTTTGTGCGTGAGCTTGCATACATATCGACGCAGCTGCGTAAAAACATTTCCGAATAACAAAATATTTTCTACATTCCTTCACAAATACAGTCAATCCCGGTTATGTGCCACATTCTAAGATACAGATATTTGTAGTTAGTTAAAAATAAAAATATAATATGGTACATAAGTGAGTGAGGAGACCTAAACGAGTGGTACTTAAAACAATAATTTCTACGTATTTCAAAAAAACAAACCGTGAGATGCAGCAAGATGTAATATAGGCTGTTAAGAGTGATGAGGGAGAGAGTTGGTTTTATTTAAGCGGAGTACTACTTAATCGCGATTGACTGTACACATGAATCAGAAGAATATTGAATATTTTCTTTGAAATATTTCTTGAATTGAAAATCGACAAATAATCTATGTTTTCGATTTTATTCTAATATATTTTAATACTTATTTTGCGGGGTTGACACTTTTTCCTTCTCATACATTTCAGAAATATATTCAATTTATGATGTTTTAGCTTTTGAAATCGTCGCGAAAGACGCTTGAAGGCAAGGCATGCTCGGGGAGATGTAATGGCTTTTGCTTTTATGAATGAATCGAATATGCTTTTTGAAAGTACGTTTGCGTTCATGAATGAAAATTTTGTTGTTGTGTAATTTACTACCAATTTTGACGTCGGCAATTTGGCTGCCATATTGGTTTCTGATGCTTTTTCAAATGATTGTTGTTTTTGTAGAACAATATTTGTAATTTTTGCGGGTGACATATCCACATGTGAACGCATGTAAGTATGTATGTTGTGTATGCATTATGTGTGTGAGAATGTCATACGTACATACAAACATATGTGTGTACGTAAATATAAAGAAGCGCGCGCTTTTTATATTACTGATAAATGGTAATATCTTGATTTGAAATTGATTTGTACTTGCATACATATCTGCAGGATAGATGCGTATGAAAGTTTTAAATGATAAGATGTGTTATTTACATATGTATATTATTATTGTATATATTATGTTTTTAGGATATTACGATAATATTTTCTATATGTATACATGCATACGAAATTATATAATATTATCAAAGATAAGAAATATTTAAAAAGTAGCTTTTATTTGGACATTAACTACAAATATTACCATGAAAATAGCTTAATTTAATAATAATGTTATCAATTTTGCATGAATTCACAAAAATTCGCAAAATGATATTCATATCAATTGATATGATTGGATGTAAACGTATAGAAATATAAGCAAAAGAGCAACATACATCTGTAATAGCAATGTATATTTCTGAGCATAATTTTCTTTGAATGCTCAGTTCTGTTCGCTCAGCACTGTTAAATTTTCTCCTTCTCAGGCAAAAGTGGTGAAATCCACTAATAGGATTTTGTTAGCTTTTGACAGTTCACACGCCTGTCCGCAATTGAACCTTCTCTATATTATACATTCTCTGTTTGCTATTCTCTAAGTGACAGTCTCAAAATCTATTACACTTCATTATTCAGAGATATTTTTACACTTGAATGATAATAAAAATGTCGATAACAAATATTAATTTTTCTATAAAATAGTCAAAAAACATAATTATCAAAAAAAATAAAAATTTGTGTTGACTTTGTTTCGTAATATTTGCGAAATTTATGTAAAATTTATTTATTTTTAACCTTTTCGTGTTTGAATTGGTTACAAAATGTAAAAAAAACGACAATCGATTAATATCTATGATGATCTCTAGTCAGTACATTGAAAATGGCAGCAAGAGTTCTTTTTAGTTTTGTGGCCAGCTGACTACCAGGTCTCAATATTTTGAGACTAACGATAGAGACAGTTTAGTGAATAGTAACTAGTATCAAATTGATACTTTGTCTCAAAATGTCTCAAATAGAGACTAGAGACTGGATACAGAATCCTGCTATAACTTGATCCATGTTTTTAGGGAGTAGTAATATGTTGTTATGTATCGATAAATTTTGTTACATTATGATTTCTGATGGCACAGTGTAATCGCCAATAAAAAGAGCGAGATGCGTAATATAATTGTGTGAGTAGTATTCACTCGTTGGTTTTGTCTGTTCGTTTGTTCAATATGTCTGATTCGCCTGTAACCAATAGACTTCGGGTTTATCGTTTGGTAAAAAGGAAATTTGTATGTGTTTTGTAAAAAATGTTAAACTTTCTGTGTTTTTACATTGCGAGTATTTGCAAAACATTCAAAGCTAATGGACATGTTACATTTTCGAAGTGAGCCAAACCAACAGAAAATTATACAAATTGTGTATTTAAGAAAGACAGTGAGTCGCAACAAAATCGGAGATATATTCACTATTGTGACATCAGGGTGTTTGTCCCGAAAAAAGTGAACTACAGCGTTAATAAGTTGACAAAGATAAAAACAGTAAGATACTGCAATTATATATTTTTATACTCTGGAATTAAGTTGCTGCTCGATTATTATATATGTTTGAAAATTCGAAGATCTACAAATACAAAACACGTACATAAGGAATGAAAAATATTAATTGTTTCTATGCACAACTAATTTCACTAATTAAAATGATTACAGTGTTAAAAATGAAAAAAAAAAATCACTATATACTTGATAACAGTAGATAGAAATTTTGCTTAGAATTCGTTGCACCTAGTTGTTTGGGAACGATATTTAATATATTGCAGCTTTGTAAAGAATTTCTTAATCATAGAAAATGGGTTTAGTTGATTTTCGATTGAAAATATTTATAACCACGTTTTTGTTAATGAATGGGAGGACCTAGTAGTGCATAAGGAAAATAAAGTACAGACCCATTTTCGCTCTGACTTTAATTAACTGTCTGGAACAGTATTTCTAAAATAAATTTACTTTATTAGACACGTCGACATACTATTTTAAAATATCTATAATAGGTTTTTGTGTGAGATCGACTTGGTCTAATGTGAATACAAAGTTTGGAAATGTACTGAAATTTAATAAGCATTGTAAATAACATTATATTTCATTTACAATATGTAAATTTCATTGTGCTTGAGTGTGCGTGGTTTCTTTGGTGACCAAAAAAAGAAAATTATATAAAAAATCAATGCACTTTTAATACTATATATAGGTTATAAGCCTTGAAAATTGTAAGATATGAATCCAGGGAAAGGGAGAGAAATTAATATTTGATAATTTATTTTATCTTCAAATGCAATAAACTTTTCGCACAATTTATTTTCCAATAAATACGCTCAATGTTTATACTCCTATATCCCAAATCACTAAATAAAGTGTTTAAATAATATCAAACCAGTATATACATGAATAGAATCTATCGAGGTTTCAATAAAATATATTTCTTCCCAAATCATAATTCCACTGAAAACTGAACTATTTAATATGTATTATTATATTATTTCTATAATAGTTTTTGCACATTTATATATGTATTTGACAATAAGGGACTTTTTAAAGATTTGTGTATTAGATTTCCAGTTAATCAGTATTTTATAAATTTGTCCAAACTTTAGCATTTTTGGTTTCATAACATTTGTTTATAATAAAAGAATGGATTTTTTTTAAATATATTAAAAATGTTCCCATCATTTCAGTGCCAACTGGTTGGTATTTAGTAATCATCACTTTAAAAATCTCCCATACTTTACATATTTGATGACTTTCATATTTATACTTTATATTTTTTTTGTACATGCGTTTTAAACTGTGTACTTTATTTCCGTACGTATATTAAAGATTTTGCTAGTTTTAACTTCAATATGGCCGATAAAACCACCACCATTCGGCAAAGTGTATACTTACAGGAAACAAGTTCGCTGAATTATCGTCATATGGTTCCATAAATTGTTAAAAAAAAGGGGGATGTTATGTGAAGGATAATATAAGTTTTTTTATATCTTGATGCTGGTATTTGTTGCTTCTTAAATTTTTTAATCTGAACTACTAAATCCAACACCTCATTCTTTTAAAAACATATCTACTAATTTTTGCATTTTACTGCAGATATGTATGTACATATAATATATGTATTTAGTTATTACACTTTAATTTATGATTATTTGTAACAATAATTATAAAAAGTTAATCAAATCAAAGCTACCTCCTCACAAATATTCCAGAGCAACGAAACCCCTTTGCTAATTAATTATCGAATTACAAAAGTACTTACTATTTCAGAGAGAATTTTTATGCCAGGTATACTTGTAAGATGATACATAAAAAATGTGTAAAAATTGTCTACTCCCAAAACCCTTAATTAACAAAGTCGACACCGCTTATCATAGAATTTATTACATACAGATGTGTTCAAAACAACACTAGCGTCCTTGAGAAAAATATTTGGTCTAAAAAGTGTATACTGGCAGAACCTAAACATCAAGCACTCTTCAAGCAATACTGCTAACGATATTCTGCGCATAAAACACAAAGCATAAACTTCATTTGTGATATTATTCATTCACTTCAGTGTCGGTCACCTATTTGCGTTGCTCGAAGATTAGGAGTGTGAGCCAAACAAATTTCGTAAAATTAAAAAGTAAGTACAGAAAAATAAAAACGATATATGTAAAATTTAAGTAATTTGTTTTTTGGTTAGTGTTAGAGAAGAACACCGCAGAGACGAAATAAGTAAAATCATAAAGAATATTCGAAAAAAATTACACTTAGTTTATTATTTCTGACTAAAAAATATTATTAAGAAAGGGTGGAATATACAGTTGTCCATAAAAAATATGGGGGTGACCACATAAGAAACACGACTCTTCTAATATTCATTAACAAAAAGTTTTTTTATAGGAATGTAATTTACTAAAGGTCTATTAATAATTCCACATCTATGTATATACATATATGTACACCCAAAAGAAAGTTGTGTTGGTTACACCATTTATAACTCAAGAACGGAGGTAGCTTAGAACTAGGGTAAGAACACAGGATACTTCTATCTCTTTATGTTAGAATCCAATACAACTCAAAAAATCACTTTTTTTTTTTTTTTTTTTTTTTTTTTTTTTTTGACACCTAAGCCCCCTTTTCGTAGACCAGGTCACATATTTTAAAAACGGTGGATTTCTCTGAGCCCATTCGTTCCAAAAAACAATAAAACCTATATGTAATATACCACGTGCATCCCAAAAGACTGATGTCATAACCCTTCCAGCCGCCGTTTTCGTCTTTCCACGACTGAGAACCGGTTCATCATGCGCAGTCCACTAGAATGACTGTGGATTGGACTTCAGTGGGAAATGATGGAGCTATGTTTATATTGACACACCGACGCAAAAAATCGTTTTTTTTCGATTAGAGTGCACTTAAACACTTCAAAGAATCAGTTATTCGTTGCTTTTGTTGGATTATGAACTTGCGAGGAAACTGCTTTGCTCATTTCGCCTGTTTCCTGCTTAGCAAATATCTTTTCAACGGTGGATTTCTCTGAGCCCAAATTCAACAATATATCCCCCAAAAACACAATGCTTTATTAACACGAAATGCTTTATGATCATTTTTTTTTTTGCAAATTAACACAAGTTGCTTCACAAAAATGCTATATCTCATTAACTAGTAGTTATAAACCAACAAATAAAATTTATATAGATAGATAGTAGTAGTATTATCTATGTATCAGCCAGGGTGAAGCGTGAACGGGTCCTCTAGTTCCATTAAACATAAACAAAATTTTACATCGCAGTCTATGTTAAATAAACCAAAAACTAGTTCCACAAAAAATAGAAGTATTTTATGTAATACGAGGCTCTTCGACACAATTCCGATTACTTTGGCGGAGGTATGTGCGGATAGGGGAGCTTCTCCAGCGAAGGAATATCCAAAAATAAATTTTATTTTTTAAAACATTCACGAGTAAAAGTTCGAAAATTTGCACTAATAACACATGGTATATCTATATATTTCACTAATTTTTTCACGTTTTTCGCTCTGTATATTTAAATATACACTCTAAACATTGAAATAAGTTCACATTTCAGTTTTATTTTGCAATATTTTACCTAAATTTATTAATTTAGAAATCACTTAGCACACTCATCGTTGAAAAGATTAGATTGTTTACAATTATGAGGAAAACGAGCGTTGCCACAACTTAAACAGCAAATAATGGGTTGTCAAAGAAGTCTTGTGGTATTTTTATTGAATCAATTCGTGTGGCACCCATACATCGATCTTCTTAGTGACTCCAAGCGTCTTCAAATGGTTTATAACGTTTTGATGACTACTATGCCGGTCTCTTTCGACCAAGTCAGCGATTTTATCGCAGTTTTCGGCCTTCCGGAGTGTGGCGCATCTTCGACCACCTCTACACCAGAACGAAAACGTTGAAACCTTTGTTATGCGATGGAAATGGAAACTGTATCGGGTCCATAAACTGAACAAATTTTATTGGCGGCTTGAGATGCATTTTTGCATTTGTCATAGTAGTACTGTAAAATATGCCGTATTTCTCTTTATTTTGCTCCATGTTTGCGACGCTACAACTCACGAACGACTTAAAAGAAATGACAATCAATCGTGTTAGGGCGTGAAAAAGGTATAGCATGACCCGATTCGACGAATAAAACTAGAACTACGCGCTTTCAGCGCCAACTACCGACAATGCGGCAGGACTTTTTTTAACGATTTTTCTTTGTTTCTTTTTCACGTGATTCTTTTTTCTATATTAACTATAATAAAAAATACTTTCTACATAATGTATATGTGTAATATGTAATTTATGTGACTGAAGTACTTTTACGTAGTACACCTTTCCGCGTTGCACTTTCGCGTAGCACTCCTTTTTGCGCTGGTGGCCTTTGGTCGCGCTTTAAAAAATAACCCTGGTCAAGCGAATACCCGGGGTGACGGAAATACTTTCGCTTGGTACTCCTTTCTGCGTTAAAAATAAAAAATATATATTGAATTTCGTTATAAAGTGGATAAAGTGGTTATATTTTTTTGGTTATCTTGCTTTCATATTGAAACAAAATTTGATTTTTCGTTATAAAATTTGGTTATTATATCTGTCAGTGATTTCCATTTATTTTTGATAATACGTTCTTTTGTATATTAAGTGAAAATATATATGATATTATTATATAATATTACTTATTTGTTTATTAAATTAAATAAAGAACATATCCATATGCATGGATAGAAGAATTTTTGGAAAAAAAAAGAATTTCAGCGAATTTCCTTATTGTCACATGGCAGCGCTCCATTTCGCCGTAATTTTTAGCACACACATGATGTTCACTACCAGTGCAAATTGTAATTTTTAAAATAAAGATTTCTTAGGTAAAAACTGCTAAAAGTGCAAAATTTGAATTTATTTAAAAGTTTATAGTTTAATTTAACAAATTTGAAGTGAAAAAAGCTTGTTGAAATGTTCGAATTTTGGGAATTTTTGAACTTTAAGGTCGAGTATCTCGTAAACTAAGCGTTTGCGGTACCTATAACCCTATATATTTTTACATCAAGAGGAATTCCTCTTTCCAACAGTACCTTCAAATCGCGGAGCCAAGGAAGTCGGAATTGTGCCGGCTATATTAAATTTTAACGTATAATTAATATTTCGTTGAATAACCTCTTTTCTTTTTAAACGGTATCTATGAGATCCTGGCAACTTTTTAATGGTATTCATTTCCAAGCTTCCTTCACTACTTGTCATAAATCTTTCGAATTGGTTGACCTCTCTTCAGCTACTTTTTTGTTGATATCGGTCATTATTCTGTTGATATAGCCGTATCAATGGCATATCCATGAGGCATATAGTAAAATTACCTCATCTAACATTTTGACATATGCGCTTTGATCCACTATGCCTTCAATTAAGTGAATTGAACCAACACCACCATGTGAAAAACAACCCCATACCATGATTTAGCGCCGCCATATTTAACGGTTTTTGTTGTAAACCGGGGATTATATTCCGAGTTATGGGGACAGCAGACAAAGTTTCTAGAACGTGTAAATAACTCAATTTTGGATTCGTCTGACACCAATATGTTTCGCCATGTAGCCACTGGCCAGGAACCATGCTGTTGTGCAAATTGTATCCACAATGGCTTATGATTTGTTCTGCGCCAAGCACCTACGAATAGTTTCACAACTGACACAGAGAAAAATTTTGCAGTAGTGTTTTACATTGCGATCGTTGCAGTGGATGTTTTGCGCTTGCGTCCACGAGTTTCATTTTTATTTCTATAATTTAAGGCATTTGCTACCATTTGAGGAGAACTATTTAGGATTTCTTGGATCACTTTATAAGTTTTTCCTAGTTTTCTCTTTTTTATCGTTTCCCGCTTTTCCCATGTACAATGCTTTCCTCTTCCCAATGATTAAATAAATCAATCATTAAGTAAAATAGCTGCTAGATAATGGAACTATACTTACTTTTCTAATTTTGTGAATATTATTTATGTTAAGGATTATTTTGCAAACGAAATATCTAACACTACTATTATTTTGTGGAAAGCAATAACAAGTGTATTCGAGATTTAGCAAAGTTAAAGTGGAATAGCGTTCATCACAATAAAAATTTGTTTCGTTTTTAAATGCCAGTATTCCGTTATGTGTACCGTTAATGTACTGCGGCATTTACATGTTATGCAGCTCCACACATTTTTCATATTGGCACTCCCATTGTTTTGTGGAAAACTGTAGTATAAGATTTGGTAATAGAATTTTCTTTGAAGACTACAGAAATATGTCATATATTTGATTTCTATTTTTTTCTGACAGAATAAGAGTTATGCGGTGACGCTTACGGGTACAACTGAGTGCAACTGATAAACAAATTAAGTGCTACTCAGGAGCTTTATTCACATGATGCCTAATGCTCTGTCCTAAAAAATTAACACGAGACACGTGGATTAAAGCGAAAAATAAAAAACAAAATATAACCATTATTTTGAGAGCAAATATATATATATAAATTGTAAAAGAATTATTAAACTAGATTTTTGATTTGATTTTTTTCAATTTCCTCGAGACTGCTTTACTTCACTTCACTGAAAATATTGGAATAAGCTGCTATCTATGTATCTTCAGTCCAATTTAACGGACCTTAAGCGCAATAAGAAAATCATAATCTTGTTGGACCCTTTTTCATTTAGACTCATAAGATATGACGTAATTTTTTCACTGGCAAGTTGACGTGCTCTGAGCATAAAGTAGCGTTTTAGAAACAAAAGGTATTTCTTTAGCATTGAACTTTTTGCGAATGGTTGAAGTTTTCTACCATTATGTTGGAGCATTTCAACGTCTCGTCTATTTTCGGTTGGAAATATTTTTCTGGTGGTGTTTTATTAGTTATCAACGCTGAAGATGATTATAAATACCGATTACCGATTATAAATGTTTAAAATTCACAATTTTTTAAAGAATTATTTAGATAACTTTCGCGTCCCTTAGTTTCGCACAAGCTAATTTGAAATCACTTCACTAAATTATCAACAATTATTAAATGACATTCATTTACTTTCTTTGCTAAAATATTTTCCTTTGATAATGGTTCTTGGCTTTTTCGACATCTTGCTGAAAATAATTAATAATTTCCGACCAATTTTTTATTTTAAAGCAAAGTAGGGCTTGGAACGTAAATGACATTTAGGCTGTTCACGATAAGGTGGTTATCGGGTTATGCGGTTATGTGATTAAGTAAGCAACAACAAAATACGGTACGACAAAGTAACAAACTTTGACCAACCTAGGCCCTTGTTTACAGATTATGTGGTTGTTTGCTTATTTCCAGTGTTAGAAAGTCGTTGGAATTTAACTAAAAGGTAGCACAAAAAATAAATAAAACTAAGCGAATGGCATTTCCATTTAGAGTTGCTTATTGGAAACTCAGCTATTAACAGCTGTATTTTGTTTACAATCAGCAAATTTCCAACTCAAAAGAATGGAGTTGGAGCAAAATGAAAGAATGAGAAAATTGGAAATAGAAATGAAATATAAAAATAATAATAACAATATAATATAATAACCAATAAATCTCGCCCTTTCAAGAGTATGTTGCGCAGTACACAGCAGACAAGTACCCACTTATTAACAAATGTTTGGCTCTCTTGGTCTTTTATTTGTATCAGCATTTGTTTCAAACGATTCTAACACGATACTGGCTATGTACTTTGTTGAATTTAGCTTATCTTTCAGAGTCTCATATTCAGAGTTCAATAGAGTCTATTTCCCGAATAGAAGAACTTATTTTCAATTCGATTATTTTGTTTTTTAAACTTTGTTTAGGCAATTTATAAGTAGGAATTTCATTGGACTATAATTGTAAACAACGAACAGCTACAGGGTAGGCCATTTAAAGTTGACCCATTTGTTTCTAAAAAAAAGAACAAAAGAAAACAATGTTTTTTGTTCATTTCAAAAATAATTTATTTTGGTCCAAGGGGATTTGTTTCAGCTAATATTTAAAAATTAGATCGCGTAAATGGGCACCTTTAGCTTTGACAGCTAAATGCACTCTTTTTTCGACATTTTCCATGACTTTGGCCAATGTTTCGGATGATATGGCGGCTGTTTCACGTCGAATGTTGGCTTTCAGTTGAGCTAAGGTCTTTGGCTTATTAGCGTATACCTTGGATTTCAAATAACCCCACAAATAAAAGTCTGGTGGCGTCAAATCTGGTGATCTCGGTGGCCAGTCAACATCACCATTTTTCGATATCAATCGCCCGGGGAAAAATGGTCGCAATAAATTGATTGTTGGTCGAGCTGTATGGCATGTAGCCCCGTCCTGTTGAAACCAGAAGTTATCCATGTCATTTTCGCGAATAATGGGTATCACAAAATCCGTTATCATGGCTCGATAACGCTCACCATTGACTGTTGTCGTGGCTCCATCATCGTCTTCGAAAAAATACGGTCCGATGATCATATTCGCGCAAACACCGCACCAAACTGTTACTTTTTGGTCGTAAAGAGGCTGTTCTTCAATTAATTGAGGATTTTCGGTGGCATAAAATCGGCAATTTTGCTTGTATACGCCTCCATTCAACGAGAAATGTGCCTCGTCTGACATGATGAGTTTTCGCCAAAAGTCAAGTTCGTTTTCAGCCATTTCGATGGCCCATTTGCCAAAATTAAGGCGTCGCGAATAATCAGCTGGGTTTAGTTTTTGTGCCATTTGAATTTTATATGGAAACATCTTCAAATCTTTATGAATTATGCGTCGGAGAGTGGTGCGAGAGATATCTAATTCCTGAGAGCGGCGATAACTCGATGTCGATGGAGTCTCCTCAATACTGGCTCGTACAGCTTCGATATTTTCATCAGAACGTCTTGTGTGTTGTCTGGATGCATGACTGGCATTACTGAGATTACCGGTGTTCACAAATTTTGCGTATAAAGACTTAATTGTGTTCTTAACTGGAGCACTTTTCACTTTATTTTTTTTGCGAAACGCACGTTGAGTTAACACAATTGAAAAGTTATTTTGAATATAAAGCTGAACAATTTCAGCGCGTTCTTTTGGAGTGTACTGTTCCATGGTATAAATTGTCTTCGAATGACGCTTCTAACGCGGTATGACATTAGCCGATTTGTCAGCGCTGTTAAAAGTTACAGCGTTGCCAGATGGGTCAACTTTAAATGGCCTACCCTGTATTTGTGGAAAAATATGCAAATTATCATACTTAGGATGTTCACGGAGCATAGAGGTTATTTTTAATCTAATAATCACATAACCCGATAACCACCTTACCGTGAACAGTCTAATTAATTTGTTCCGCTTCTTCCTATAGTTTTCTATAAAAAGGGTGTAGCAATGCGTTACCTATCCATTCAGAGAATTATCTTCTATAGCTGAATGTGTTTTGTTTTATATATTTATTACTTTTTATCGTTTTAATAATTTTGAAATTTTTCATTTTTACAATACATAGTAAAAATAGTAATTATTATTGGTATATAAAAGACTTTGAAAAATTAGGAAATTTTCTAAAAATTTATATAATTTTCCCCCGTCAAAATTGCACAGAGAAAAATATACAAAATAAACAGACAAGAAATCAAACCAATCGGATTAATCAAAACGCGTTTAAAGGTAAAATATTGAGCTGTTTGAACATATCAAACACTTTAGCAAGCTTTAACTCAATAGTTTTTAATAACTTATATAATATTTTTTTATTCTCCAACGAAAATAAAAAATAATTGTAACGTAAATATCATACGGGCATTTCGTACGCTTTTAAGTGCGTCCAAAACAAAGAAGACAAAGGAACACACATTGTTTTGAAGTGTTGACGCAGTACTAGATTTTAATATATACGGGAAGGTTCTACTACAAATAAGTACGTAATTATAAGCAATTATAAAGTGATACGGACGCGACAAAAAATAGAAGTTTTTTTGAGGCGCATTCAGAAATATACAAAATTCAGCAAATTAAGGATTTATTTATATATATAAATATATATATTAATAAATGCGAACAGATAACTGTTATTCGTAGGTTTATGAAATATGTTAATTTTCCCTTAGTTTTTTTCGAGTATAGAAGAAATACGGACGCGACATAACGGACGCGACAAAATCTTCCATGAACAAAGAAATACAATTTTTTCATTATAACGCTTCAATTTTATTGAAAATTAAGCAAAATAATAACGTAAATTAAAAATTCAAGTAACATTATAGTAAAAATGACTTAAAAAATTAAGAAGAAAGTTATTAGTTTTTAGTATGGTATATTTTAATTATTTTCTTTAATGAATAGGCGGTCCGAGCAACTTCAATAAATTTACTGTCGAAATATGAAAACCAATGCAAACTCTTAACTCCTTTGATATTTGGAATATTTTGCCATAACTCTGACAGTTGATTACAGGAACTATCAATTTGTGTTTCAGAGATATACAAAATGTTAACTCCATGAATGTTTTTCTTAGCACATTCATAGAAGCATGAAGCATCACCGAGAACAATATTTCTTGCTTTAACGATTTGCCAGACTTTTCGTTTTACTACGGCAACTATTCCGTCTACAGCACCTTTGCCATGTGAAGTGGCAAAAAAATTCCACTCTAAGATTTCGCAATTAAATTCAGCTGCAAGTCTTGGAATACTAGAAAGAATAAATTTTTGAATCGGGAAGTGCTTCCATCAGAGAAAATATAAGTGCTGGTAACTCCTTTGTACTGGTTTTGTAATATATTGATAATTTTGGAAATAAAGCAATAAACGTCGAATTTACTGTGGGTCAATCTATCACTGATAACAGCAGAAGACTTGGTTTCACCAAGAACCCAAGCTACGCACGTAAACACTGTTACTTGGCTATAACTAAAGTGGGCATCTTGAACTTCGTTTTGGAATGTCAAGCGAAAATTTTCAGCAAAATCAACTTGCATAACAATTTCATTAGCTGCTACATTTTTTTTTTTTTTAGTTTCAAAGTAATTTTGTTGGTGAAGTTTAACAAAACAATGCATTTTAAGAGCTGGTAGCTGAATATATCATGAATTAAATCGATTAATGGACCAATAGTGTAGTTTAAAGTTATGCGATCATCTACTTTTCTCCACTGTTTCCATTTGATTTGCGTATTAAATTTATCAATAAACTGTATTGTAACTAGATCGTTTTTAATATCGCGTACACAGCTGTCACAATTATTAGCCATGCACTACTGATGTAAGAAATAATTCAGCTTTGGCAGGAATCTGCGGTATAATCTTTGCACAGCCTTCTAGTAGAAAAATAAAATTTGCATAGTACTTACAGACACACATGTTGTGTCGTAAATTATTGATTAACTGAATGTAAGTTGGCTTAGAACGAATAATAATAGTTTTGCAGACTTTTTCTTCGGTATATTCGGCTTTGTAAAGTTGATATGCTTCTGTTAAGGTCATAAGCATAAAACGTTTTGAGACTACTTTCCCATTGATTATCATTGTATCCTTTCTCCCAGGAGCTTAAACGCTGATTCCATCTTGCAAAAAGAATTATTGAATTAATTTTTCGCGCATCTGGCTTTTTGATGACTTGGTTGTATTTTCATTCATCGTTTCTGTTGGCTTAATATATGTATTTATTGCATAAAGATTTGAGGATAGCTATTTTTCTATTCAGGTTTTTAGGTAGCGCAGCCTCAACTTTTTTAATTGCTTTTTCCTTCGTTTGTTTACAGCTGTAAATTTCGCAATTCAAATTGTCAATATTATTTATGCTCTTTTTTTGCCGCAAAACTTGCTGCCTAACACGGTCCTTTTCTTTCTTCTTTTCTAATAAATTGCTATCACTTTTCATTTTTTGCGATAATCTTTTTCGGTACTCTTGCTTTCGTTTTGCTTCTTTCTTCTTGTATTCCTGCCATTTCTCGACGTTTTCTTTCATTTTCTCTCTATACTACATTGTTATTGCATTTCTTGTTTCTTTTGCCGTTTTTGTCATCAATAAAATTTTAATTTTGTGCAATTTCTACGACTTTATTTAATATTTAAGGTTTACGGTTTTATTAATCGCTTTTTGCCGAGAGCCAATTATTACTTTTTTTGGGGAATGTTTAGTAAAGTATTCCATTTTGAAGAGGTTGTACGCAAAGGCGGAGGGGGCTGGGGGCTTGCTACCCCCCTCATTTGAAAGGTAATGAACGGAACTTTTGAATAATAGCACCCTTCCCCCCCTAGGACCACGGGGGGCTCTAGGGCACCTCCTGAAAATGCTGTAAAATCGTAGTTTTTCCATACAATTTTCACTAATTATTATAAAATTTATGTATTTTTACGCATAGAGTGACTCTATGTTTATTATTTTTATTATTTCAATGAATTAAAGTGGAAATCCACTTAATTTAAATAATAAAAACACTGAAAATTAAAAATTGTATATGTATCGGTAATAATGCTTACAAGTAGTTGAAGTACCAAGATAACCCAACCAACCATTTATACAAGACCCCCTAAATAATAAAATTGGGTTTTCATTTGTATGTTTTAGTTTTTTATTTCGTGTTATACACATATTTAATAACACCCAATAGCGAAATAAATGGGTCTGTATGTTTTTTTGGATTTCTCGCCTCCATAAAAATTCTACTACAACATCAGCAAAGTTTGCCGGATTATTATTGTTTTCTTTATAAAAAAACCCGCTTCACTACACGCCAGTGAGACTCGATTCTTTGCGTGTGTGTGCCATCCTCGGCGATAAATGGATTGCCAGGGTCGCTATGGTTAACCTTTATATGGATGTAACCATAATCATGGAGGCAATCATATGCGCGCCAAAAATCGGTCCTTATGGTTGTTCCTTCGTGAACATGTTTCTGTATAAGAGGGATGAGGACCTCAGCGGAACGTACATTGTCCGAGCATACCTCCAGTCTGAGGTCCTCACTGCCATCCTCTATCATTCCGAGCACCCAATGCCCTTCTACGCGTTTTCCTGAAAAAAAGAAATGTATTTGAATAAACATAATTGCATTATATATAAATTATTATTATTACCTTTGTTGTATTTGCGTTTCCAGAATTTACTTTCGTCAATCTGCACTACCTTTCCTGGACCACCAATCTTGAATTCTTGATGGTCTAACTGAAATATAACTACTGCTTCCCTGCAGTAGTTACACCAGTCGGAGATAGTAGCAGATGACAATTTCATTCCAACGCTGGCATAATCCTCTCTATGAATGCTTTCCCGCGTAAAGCGGTGGGCCAAACAATACATTAGGTAAAATACTTGTGGAAAGTTTAATCTGATGCCTTCCAACCACATGTCCGCTGCCCTTGAAATAAGGGACTTCGTCCTACAATTGCCCCTAGAACATTTAAAGAACCCTACTGGGTGGCGTTTGTGCAATGCCATTTGGGTTTTGTGCATGGGACAAAGCCGGCTTTTTGGCAACAGACCGTTTACCTCGGCAAATGCTACACATAATTCATGTGAGCCCAAGTATTTAACCATTTTCACATTATTCCACTGCTGTGTCATTGTAGCATCATGACACATTACTGCTGCAGCGCTCGTGGATGGAATATCATCATCTATGAAAAAAAGAAAAAAATTAGATATTATTTCAGATGATATTGTTTTCAAAGAATATTTTAAAGCTCCCTGAAAAGCGCCGCAGGCGATTTTTTATTCCAAAATTTCATTATATTTTCACTATAATAAATTACATTGAAACAAGCGTCGCAGGCGAAAATTTGGAAAATCGCCCGATTTTTTATTCCAAATTTTCATTATATTTTCTGTATAATATATTACATTGAAACAAGTGCCGCAGGCGATCGCGCGATTTTTTATTCCAAATTTTCGTTATATTTTCAGTATAATATATTACATTGAAACTAGTGCCGCAGGCGATCGCGCGATTTTTTATTCCAAATTTTCGTTATATGGACGTAATATATTGCCCACTTTTCAGAGAGCTAAATAACGTATTATATTTACCTGATTGGTTATTTGACATCATTATAAAGTTATCTTTATAATATATATTTAATTATATTAAAAATTTTCAATTGCGAAAACACGTTTTAATTATGGCACGCGAATATAGTATAATAAAAATTTTAATTCCATTAAAATCAATATACCGTTAATACAGAAGTAACCCAACCAACATTTTTTCCATATTACTAACGTATTACTCCATTATTAAAGTATATAGCATAACCTTAATTGAGCGTGGCCCTAAGGATCCACCACCCCACCCCACCTCACCCCTTTTCACATGTGTTAATACTTACAACCATCGATCCGAAACGAGTCCTATGTAAAGTAACCTAAATGTATGTATATAAGACCTACCATTTTGATTCGTTGGGTTATTACTGGCTTCCTTTTGTGCTTATTTTCTTAGTCGTTTGGCAGTTCATGTTTAGTAATTTTGCTTACATTTCAAGGAACAGTATAACACGTAATTGAAAGCTGTTTTATTTATTAAATTGTACATAAAATTGCAACTTAAAATGCATAATTTATCATTAATTCAATTAAATATATTTCAAAGAATGTGTGTGTGTTAAATTGGTTAAATTTTTTGCAAGCAGTGCAACAAAAACTTCAAAAGAAGAGAGCCATTGTTTGAGCAAATGTGAAAATGTGCGTTTTTTGCTTACTTATATCTAAAAAACAAATTAAAATTTAACAATAAATTTACATTTAAACCAAAGTTTAATTCATTGGCTATCAGTGCAATATAAATTTAAAAAAATCCGTGCACGCATTTAAGAGAAATAAGCAGTGAAAATGAGATACTAAACTAAACCCAACCCCTTTTTTTAAGTGAAATGATGTATCTGCTTTTAGTCCGAAAGCAATTTACACTTCAACACTTTGTTCACTAATGAGAACAATAAATGATATTTTTCGGCAACGGACGCGACATACAAATATATGCAGAAGCAAACACAAAAAACTACCGTTATTCGATTTCCACTCAGTCTGTCTGCTTGTTGAACATTATGTTACTATCAGCAGAAGATTTTTAAATTATAAAAACGTCATAGTATTTCTTTGAATTAGGGAATATAACAAGGAAAAACGTTGGTATATTTGGTCAAAAAAATCAGATTTTTGTAAATTTTGTGTATTCGTTGTATATTTCGGCTTAAAATTAGAAGAAAATAAAAATTCCTTTATATTTATAAAATAAACACATTTGAGATTTATTATTCATCAACAAAAAGTTTTCAGGAACTGTTTGAATTTTGCATGTATAAAAATTTATTTTTAATAAATTTAATACATTTTTACATTAAAGTCAATACAATAAACCTGATTATTAAAAAATTAGAAATTTTGCAAAATTGTAGACTTTGAAAAATGAGCAAATTTTCTAAAAAATTATATAATTTTTCCCCCGCCAAATTTGGACACATAAAAATGTACAAAATAAGCAGACAAGAAATCAAATCGATTGGATTATTTGCCTTCGAATTACAACTGCACCCAACTAGAAAAATATAGTTCAAAAACGCGTTTAAAGGTAAAATAATTGAGCTAATTGAACAGAGCGGACACTTTAGAAAGCTATAACTCAAAATTTTTGATAATTTACATAAATTTTTTTTCCTACAAAAAATATATAACCGGAAATTATTTCTATTTAATACATTTATTTTTTCTTTTACATTTTAGACTATTATTATAGACGCACAATTTAATTGAAGTCATGGCAACCAAAATATCAGTAGCGGAGGGAACTTCTGCTTCGAGTGCATCCACATCGACAGGTGGTTTAAGTGGTAACATTACACCCGCTAGACGCTTACGTACTAGAACTTCGACTGGAGGCAACGTTAGTGGTGGAGATTCGGCCAAAAAGTCATCAAACAATTCCAATGGAAGCGAACGAAGTATGAGTTCCTCAGATTTTAATAAAAACAATGGAGGAAGTAATAACACTGCTCCTACTTCAGCTATAGGGGCTAGTTCGGGTGATGACAAGCTAAGTTCGAATAGCTGCAGTGGTACAAATTCCACCACTGGGTCAGGCAAAAAATATCATAACAGTTGTCCTCATCCAACAAATGACCGTGGTCGGGGTAAACCATTAACACACTTACAACCTCATAGCTCGAGTACATTTAATTTGAATAAAACAGAAGAATTTCATTTTGATACACCGGTTGAGTGTCCCGTTTTTCGCCCTACGCACGAAGAATTCAAGAATCCACTAGCTTACATTAGTAAGATACGACCGATTGCGGAGAAATGTGGAATAGCTAAAATCTTACCACCGGAATCGTGGTCACCACCATTTGCTGTAGATGTAGACAAATTAAAATTTACACCACGGGTACAACGGCTCAACGAATTAGAAGCAAAAACTCGAGTGAAACTTAATTTTTTAGACCAAATTGCCAAATTTTGGGAACTACAGGGTTCTTCTTTAAAAATACCAATGGTTGAACGTAAAGCATTAGATTTATATACCTTACATCGGATTGTCCAAGAAGAAGGAGGTATGGAACAAACAACAAAAGAACGTAAATGGGCAAAAGTTGCAAATCGTATGTCGTATCCATCTAGCAAAAGCGTTGGAGCAACCTTAAAAGCCCATTACGAGCGGATACTTCATCCATTTGAGGTTTATACATCTGGTAAAGTGTTAGGAGCTGGGGCGGGAGCCAGCACTAGCGTGGATGCAGTGAAGCTTGAAGATGGTACGGATTATAAGGCACACGAAATACCAACTCGCCAACAAATTACACCCCCAAACGAAAATAACGCTCGACGGTCTAAACGCTTTGCCAATTCTAGCGCCAATTGTGGATTAAACAATTCGGCATCACGTAATATTGTTAAAATTGAAACAAAGGAGGATTTTAAGCGGGATCTCTTAAATTGTTTTAATGCTGCTGGTACTTCGTCGTCTGCCAGTTTGGCTCGCGGTCAAGCTGGTGGTACATCTTCTGCAAATTCGATTGCTCTAAAGAAAGCACCCGATCCTCAAATAGTTGATCCTTTAATGAAGTATATTTGCCACATATGCAATCGTGGTGATGTGGAGGAATCAATGCTATTGTGTGACGGATGCGACGACAGCTATCATACATTTTGCTTGTTGCCACCTTTGTCCAGTATTCCTAAAGGTAAGTACATCAAGATAATATTAATATCATCAATAATAAATTTACTAAATGAATTTTAATTGATGAAATTACACAACCATATCATAAATAATTTCAAGGTAACTTTTTGTAAAATATGGACATGATATACAGATGCGTGCAACTAATTAACAACGCTTGTAGATAAAATACCAAAATTCGGTTGATATTTTCATTTCCGAAAAATAAATTTTTAACTATATGTCTGAAAGAAAAATTGTGCATATTTCTTCTTCTTTACTAGCGTAGACACCGCTTACGCGATTATAGCCAAGTAAACAACAGCGCGCCAGTCCTTTCTTCTTTTCGCTACGTGGCGCCAATTGGATATCACAGCGAAGCCAGGTCCTTCTCTACTTGATCCTTCCAACGGAGTGGAGGTCTTCCTCTTCCTCTGCTTCCCGATGTTTTCTTGAAACCATTGTTTTGTACCACGTGCAGTATGTTTCAAGTCGTTATCTTGCTGGTAAATTCACGTTACGAGCATATTGTCCTCAGAATATGGTATCATTACGTTGTCCATGATTGAAATGTATTTTAACTGGTCCATGAGCCCATTTATTTCACAAGTTGGCCCAACACCTCACCACAATATAGCACCCCAAGTCAATTTGCAGCCGCCACCATGTTTTAAAGTTAATCTAGTGTATTTGGGGTCCAACTTGCATCGAGGCCTGCGGACATAAGTTTTTCCATCAGAATAAATCTTATTAATCTTGCTTTCATCGAAAAATAAAGCTCTTTTTCCACTCATTTTCTGTAGAATGGCGGTATTTCTTTGCAAGCTCTAAGCGGCTCCTTTAATTGCATTCAGAGAGTAATGACCTCATTCTCGAAACTCTTCCAAAGAGTCCTGCCTCGCGTAATCGTCTTTTTACGGTAACTCTAGATAATGCATCTGGGTTTTCTCCAAAAATTGCAACTCGAATTTGTGTTGCCGTCTTGTTGGGTGATCCTTTTTTGAATCGCGGCTAATTAAGTCGTCCTTCTGAAGAGTAGACTTCCGACCTCTCTTCTCTCTTTTAACTTGTTTTGTCATTTCATTCTTGTTGAAATACCTAACTGCATTAATAAAAAACCCAACCACTTGGGAAAATTTAGGGTATTTTCAATGTCTCCATAAGATTTCCTATTCTTGTACATCTGTACGATAACAGCCCTAGTGTCCTTATCACAAGACTTGTGCTTACTCATTTTTATTCACTAAAATTATTTAATTTCTTAATAGTAACGTATATAAAAATAAAAAGATTTAGTTACCTGACACACAACTAATTCTAAGAAATCTTAAGAATTCAATACGCGTTGCTAATTATACCATTTACTCACTATTGCATAAAAGACCTCAACTATTTCAGAATAACGGGACTTTTTTTCAAAACACTTTGTCAGCTAAATCTGACCATACTTTCATAGAAGATAATTCAAAATAAAATTATATTTTTCCCCTTACATATTTTACAGAAATCGTCATTTTTTATAGGGACAAGCCGTTGTTAATTAGTTGTACGCATCTGTATAAGTAATTAGCAAAATAATTTTTATTTGTTCATACTTTCAGGTGAATGGCTTTGCCCACGTTGTGTTGTAGAAGAAGTTAGTAAGCCTACTGAAGCCTTTGGCTTTGAACAGGCAGAACGAGAGTATACATTGCAGCAATTTGGACAAATGGCTGACCAGTTTAAAACAGATTATTTTCGAAAACCAGTTCATTTGGTCCCAACAAATTTAGTGGAGCGTGAATTTTGGCGCATTGTTTCATCGATTGATGAAGATGTAACAGTAGAATATGGAGCTGATTTACATACCATGGATCATGGGTCGGGGTTTCCAACAAAAAGCTCTTTATATTTGCTTCCAGGGGATCAGGAATACGCCGAATCTAGTTGGAATTTAAATAACTTACCATTACTGGAAGACTCAATTTTGGGCCATATCAATGCTGATATCAGTGGAATGAATGCACCCTGGATGTATGTAGGAATGTGTTTTGCCGCTTTTTGCTGGCATAACGAAGACCACTGGAGTTACTCCATTAACTATTTGCATTGGGGAGAACCAAAAACTTGGTACGGTGTTCCGGGCTATTGGGCAGAACAATTTGAAGAAACAATGAAACAGGCAGCTCCGGAACTTTTTGCATCGCAGCCAGATTTATTGCATCAGCTAGTGACCATAATGAATCCGAACATTTTAATGAATAACGGAGTTCCTGTTTATCGAACTGATCAAAATGCTGGAGAATTTGTCATAACATTTCCCCGTGCATATCATGCAGGATTTAATCAGGGCTACAACTTTGCTGAAGCTGTAAATTTCGCTCCCGCTGATTGGTTGAAGATGGGTCGGGAATGTGTTAATCACTATTCAATGTTGCGTCGTTTTTGCGTTTTTTCTCATGATGAGTTAGTATGTAAAATGGCACTAGAACCAGCCAAACTCACATTTGGCATTGCAACAGCTTGCTATATCGACATGGCGGAAATGGTAGACTCCGAAAAGAAGCTTCGAAAATCTTTGTTGGAATGGGGTGTTACTCGCGCTGAGCGAAAAGCATTCGAACTTGTTCCAGACGACGAGCGACATTGTCAAGAATGCAATACTACGTGTTTTTTGTCTGCTGTATCATGTGAATGCACCAAGTCAATCGTTTGTCTTCGCCATTACACAATTCTGTGTGATTGCATTCCAGAAAAACACACTCTTCTTTACAGATATACACTAGACGAAATGCCATTAATGCTTCAAAAGCTTAAAGCCAAAGCACAAAGTTTTGAACGTTGGTTATCACGATGTCGCGACATTATGGATGCTAATACGCCCACTTCTGCGCCATTAGCTGAATTACAGGAATTGTGCAAGGAAGCTGAAATTAAAAAATTTCCGTCATCGTTACTAATAGATCGCCTGAATTCAGCTATAGTCGAAGCCGAAAAATGCGTAACTGTCATTCAACAACTCGGAATAAACAAGGTAAATTTATTTGGCATGATTTATATTATATTATATTTCTAAAATTATATTATTAATTAATTATATATAAATACGTATATACCATATAATATACAGCTACGGACAGAGATTTAGCACACTTCCATTTATAAATAAAAATATTACTGTTACTTGTAAGACAGCGATATTTCCAAAAATTTGTTATTAAGAGATCAATACTGCTTCCCACGCCTCTTTAAAGGCATAGATGTTAATAATATGTTTTTGTTAAATTTCATCATAAATTCATTAGACAATGAA
Source organism: Bactrocera correcta (assembly GCA_027475135.1). Taxonomy (NCBI): domain Eukaryota; kingdom Metazoa; phylum Arthropoda; class Insecta; order Diptera; family Tephritidae; genus Bactrocera; species Bactrocera correcta. The sequence goes on from CM050326.1 coordinate 52,431,337, forward strand.
TTAGAGCACTTATAGTAATCGGTCATTAGTTGTGTTTGTTTTAACAAATAACCGCTTTCAGTCGTGAAGTTGTATTTAATACTTAATTTTATTACGAATTTTAATAAATTAAAATCTAAACCCGATCGAAAACTTGTGAAATGAAGTTAAAGGAAAAATTGGACAAAGAAAATTTACTAATTGCAACGAGTTTTGGGCAGGAGTAGAAGATGCTTCGAACTTGCCATGCAGTTGTGATGCGGTGATTACGAATAACGGTTATTCCACCAAGTATTAACCTGGGCAAATATAATATCAAAGAGTTTCACGTCACTTGTTAATAATTTTTATTTTGCCTCATTGATTTTTTTAAGTGCGCTAAATATGTGTCCAAGTCAATTTTGACTTAAGAATGAAAACTGAGCCAAACATTGTATATTTTTATTTTGTTTTTAGTGAAGGAACAAATAGCTTTTGTGCAAAATAACGGGGTTGCTTTTTTTAACTGTGACGTTATTACGTATTATATCTCACATTAAGAAAGTGCGCTAAATCTTTGTCCGTAGCTGTATACACATGTATGTATGTATATGCATATGCTGATGAAAATCCGATACAAATGTTCCATTACACCATGCAAAAATACTCAATGATAAAAGAACAAAAAACTGGCACCTGTTGTAAATCAGCTGTTGCATTGTTTTCGTTCATAGTACATACAATACAATAAACTTTTTAAACTCTAATTTACGAAAACAATAAAAATAAGCTTTTCATTTTACACTTTTTCTTGTACTTTTGGGTCTAAGTAAGCATTCACAACCTCTACGAATGCTTTTAACCTGGGTAGGAAATCTCCTTCAACAACTAACATCCTCATTTCATACCCAGATGAGGACTTATTTCATTCTCTGATGAGGATGAGGCTGCATTGACCAACTTATTTGAAATTTTCAATAATGATTTTAATAAAATTGGCCGGCTTATTTTACTTTGTGCATAAACTTTCAGAAACCATGAACAAAAATTCACGGGGCAACTGTTACTCTTACGTTTTGAGGGGGTATAACAACACCTTGTGAAGGGAACGTTATGTTATCGAGCCTGAAAACATAATGAGAAAAAACCTCAAATTTGATAGCCAGATTTTTGTGAAAAAATAAAACACATAATCTGGCAACACTGGGCTAAACAACAAGTGCTAAATTTTGTGCTGAACATTTATTAGATATTTAATTTTCATAAATATCTAAATTTAATTGCTTAACGATTTGTTAAGTTAAGTGAAAGTAATCGAAGTGAACAATAAGTACGGTGATTATGCCTTCTAAAAAGTCAACCAGCAAATTTGCTTGCGGGGCTTGTCTTAATGTTATTCGTGAAGGTACCAGCAGCATTCAATGTGCTCAATGCAGCTACTGGCTCAGCAGCGAAGAATTTATGGCTACAGCTAGGTTAGGTTAGGTTAGATGGCTGATCAGAGATCGCACATGGACTGATAAGTAGTCCTTTGTGAAGCCATTGAAAATCGAACTCCCGTGTTCGGACTCAGATATCGGCAAACTGTTTAGTATCCAATACAAATTTGCAGAGGCGCTTAATTTCCATGCCCGCCAGGTCGGTGGGTAGTCTGAAGCTATGTGCACCCAGGTGTCTAAGTCTTGATCTCCCAAAAGCAGGGCAGTCAAGAAGGAAGTGCTGGCTGGTTTCTACTGCATCTTCTTCTAAGCAGCTTCTGCATGCGGCGTCCGGTAAGATTCCCAGTCTTACCGCATGTATGCCAATAGGGCAGTGGCCCGTCAAGAGCCCCATCATTAATGAGAAGCTAGCCTTACTGAGGGCAAAGAGATCACTAGATCTTCTACGATCTATCTTGGGCCAAAAGGCCCTTGCAACCGCGCAGGTGCCAATGCTGGACCATCGCCGACCGAGCAGCCGCGAGGCCCAGCTATCCAGTAGTAGAGAACAAGAGGATGCAGGAGCACCTACCCGTTCCCATTCTACCGACAGCGATTCCAGGGTACCTTTTCTTGCTAGCTCATCAGCCTTGCAGTTACCTGGGATTCCGCTGTGGCCCGGCACCCACACAAGTCTTATAGTAAAAGCTCCCGACGCCAGAGACAGTGACGCCAGACACTCTTCGACCAGCCCTGAACGCACCGTGAATGAGTTCAGGGCTAGTATCGCCGCTCTGCTGTCTGAGTGAATGGTCACTTCCCTGAAGGTATAAACTCTCTTGAGCAGCATATCTGCTGCTACCTTGATGTCTGCAACCTCGGCCTGGAAAACACTGCAATAGTCGGGAAGTCTGAAGCTGGATTTTATGGAGAGCTCCCGACAGTAGACCCCTCCACCAACCTTCCCCCCAAGCTTCGACCCTTCCGTAAAGAAGCTTACTGCCCCCCTCCTCCAACGACTTCTTCCCTGCCAAACCTCCCTCGTCGGTATATGTACAGAGAAGGAGCCACCGGAGTTCGATAAGGCGACTCCATGATCCAGATGTTCCGGTATGCAGTCAAAGCTTGTGAGGATATCCGAGTGCTCAGATGCACGTCCCTTTAGAACCCAGACTCCCTGAGCCTAATAGCCACCTTTGCGGCCATACACCTTCCGGCAATATCCACCGGCGTTATGTTCAGGATTGCATTAAGTGCGATGGTTGGGGTAGACCTTAATGCACCGCACATGCTGATGAGCGCAGCTCGTTGAACGCTCTCAAGTTTCTTTGCAAGTGTGGTCTTCTGCAAAGCTCTCCACCACATGAAGACTCCATAGAACATTATGGGCTTGACTAGGGTGTCATAGAGCCAGAGTACCACCTTCGGTGAGAGGCCCCACCTTTTGCCAATAGCTCCTCTACAGCAATATAAGGCAATCGATGCCTTTTTAGCTCTCTCCTCGATATTCGGTTTCCATGAAAGCTTCTTATCCAGGATGAGCCCTAAATACTTAACTGTATCCGCCGGTTGCAAGCGAATACCTCCCAATAGCGGTAACGGCGCCTCCGGGATCTTGTATCTTCTGCTAAATAAAACCATTTCTGTTTTATTTGGATTGATGGCGAGTCCACTTTCGACCGCCCATTTTGCTACAACGCTGAGATATCCCTGCGTCAACTCATACACGGTGCTTAGAAACTTTCCTTTCACCATGAGTGCTACATCGTCTGCGTAGGCAATCACCTGACAGCCAAGATCCTCTAGCTTCTTGAGAAGGTCATTAACGACTAGGATCCACAAAAGAGGAGAAAGAACCCTCCCTTGAGGGGTTCCCCTGCTCACTCTCCGCCGCGCACTCGCGCTGCCCCATTCTGTTTCGACCACTCTGTCGCACAGGAGACTGAAGATAAGGTGCTTGAGGTTCGATTCGACTCCAAGACCGTCTAGTGCAGTTACGACTGCCTCTGGCAGGACATTGTTGAAAGCTCCCTCAATATCAAGGAAGGTCCCAACCGCGAAGTCCTTAGCCTCAATTGCTTCTTCAAGCCACGACACGATAGTGTGCAAAGCAGTGTCCACTGACCGTCCTTTACGATACGCATGTTGCGCTCCTGATAGATACAGCTAATAAAGTATTAAAAAATAAATCAGTTTGGAAGTGCGACAAGTGTCTTTGCGAGGTTAGTGTAAGGATATCAGATGCCCAGTAAGATTCTGAGTTAGTTGAGGATGACAGTGACGTCACAGACTACGAGTCCCTCGATAAATATGAAAATTTACTCATCAAACTGTCAAGCAAAATTGAGTCGAAGTTCGATAAATTTAAGCAGTCTATTGAGGGTAACCTCTCAGATATGAGGAGTGAGATAAATAAACTGAACGAGGCTATGTCGAAAAAGTGCTCACATTTATATAAAAGAGTTGCGGAAATAGAAGAGAAATTAAGTTCATTCTCTTCCTCCAGAGGAGGTTATTACGGAGATCAATGAGCGTAAGAAGCGGGAAGCCAATGTGATCGCATTTAATATTACCGAAACCCAGGCGGTAGACGGTAAAGTACGTCTAGAAGAAGAAAGAGCACGGTTATCATCAGTCATTCCTGAAGAGCTCCATGACAATATGAAATCGTTCAAACTACGCAGGTTAGGGCGTCCAACACCCGATCGGTCTAGATCTTTGCTGATTGAGACACAGTCTGTCACTTATACCAGAAGTATACTATGATCCAAACCTGGTCCTGACACACGAGTCTCCTTCAAGTCAGATCTCACTCCGGCTCAGCAGTCACATTTGCAATCACTGAGGGAGAAACTTAGATTGCTGAATGACAGTGGCGTGAGAAACAAATCCATTAAATACGTGAATGGCACGCCTAGAATTGTTAACACAAACTTTCGCCAAGTCGTCGAGGAAAGGAAATCTAAAGCAGCTACAAGTATTCTACCAGAATACGCGCGGTATAAGGACAAACTGAGCGAGTTCCTAACCTCATCAGCAAGTAGTTCGCACGACGTAATATGTATCACAGAAACCTGGCTTTACTCATCTTTTCAAAATAACGAACTTATCGATAGCTCCTATATCACACTAAGGAAGGACGGATACGTCGACAGGATGCGAGAGAGGAGGTGGTGTCCTGATTGCTTTTAAACGAATAATTAAAGCTGAGCTTATATCCATTGGAAACAATAACCTAGAACAGATCTTCATAAGGATCAAAGGTGATAATACTTGTATCATCATTGGGTGCGTATATATACCACCACAATCTAATTATGAGAAATACTATGCCCATACTGAAACATTAGTACATTTGCGAGAGAGGAGGTGGTGTCCTGATTGCTTTTAAACGAATAATTAAAGCTGAGCTTATATCCATTAGAAACAATAACCTAGAACAGATCTTCATAAGGATCAAAGGTGATAATTCTTGTATCATCATTGGGTGCGTATATATACCACCACAATTCAAGGATCATGATAGTAGGATACTACAATTTGCCCAGCAGTACACCGCGCTTTGATTGCGAGAAGCTGCTGTATGATACCACTGCCCTTATTGAGTGTCAACAATTCAATAACATCTTAAATAAAAATAATAAAATGTTGGATTTATGTTTCAGTAATTTGGATCTCTCAATCAACGAAACTCTTGCTTTCACGACCTTGGATAAATATCACCCGCCTCTTGAGATCTCCTTAGATTTTCAGCCTAGCCTAATACCAAATTATCCTCCTTCTTATTCGTTTAAGAACGCCGACTATGTGAGTCTTAATGCTTTCTTTTTAAGATCTAACTGGATTGAGCTATACAAAATAAAAGAAGTGGATGAAAGGTTAGTTGGTCTTATAATAAAGTACAAGAAGGTATTTCTCAGTTCGTCCCTATATATTCGAGGAAACCAAGTAAATTTCCCGGCACATATCAGATATAGGAGGAATAAAACTAAGTCAAATTGTAGATGTTTTAGCCAACTGAGACTCGAATGCAAGAAATTAAGTGCAATATGTTACAAGTCATACATTAATAAAGTGGAAAATCTAGTCTCTTCAGACAAAAATGAATTCTGGAGGTTTGTCAAAAACAAAAGGGATACCGACATGGGAGTCCCAGCTACCATGACATGGAATGACCTAACCGCTAATTCGGGTGCGGAGATTAGTAATATCTTCGCATCTTACTTCGAAGACACCTATACAATGAGCCCCAGCGGAGTTGGTCATCATCAATCTGCAGACATCGTAGGAAATGGAGCTAAATGAATTTGATGCTAACTTCAATGAAGTTTTTAAGCAGCTGTTGGCCCTGGATCCAAAAAAAGGAGCAGGACCTGATGGTCTGTCTTAATATATTTCTACGCAACTGTGCTGTCGGGCTCTGTGAACCTATCACGCATATATTCAGTAAGTCTTTTTATCACGGCACCTTTCCATCGGCGTGGAAATCGTCGTTCATCAGTCCCATCCACAAAAACGGCCTAAGATCTGACGTCACTAATTATAGACCTGTATGTATCCAATCTGCATTAGCAAAACTGTTTGAGAAAACTGTCCTACCTCAGTTGATATCATCATTCAGAAATATCATTTCTCCTAAGCAGCACGGATTTGTTGGTGGCAGATCCACTACAACAAACTTATATACCTGTGTCAACTACATCTTGAAGGCCATGGACAGTGGTATTCCAGTTCATTCAATATATACAGATTTTAGCAAGGCATTCGACAAAGCGGACTATGAGACTCTTATGGTGAAGCTAAAAAATTATGGAGTGAATTGCAATGCACTACGCTGGATCAGATCGTACCTAAAAGGAAGAAGGTTGCAAGTAAGAATCGATGGACACATTTCAGATGAGTATGATGTCACATCTGGTGTTCCCCAGGGATCCCACCTTGGACCCATACTCTTCAACATATTTGTGAATGACATTGAGAGGAAACTGCAGTCTCGAGTACTTATTATACGCTGACGATGTAAAAAATTTTCGTAGAATTTTCACCGTTTCTGATATTCACATCTTACAAAACGATATAGATGAGCTGTATAACTGGTGTAAGATAAATAAACTTGTTTTGAATGTGAAAAAATGCGCAGTGACGTCCTTCACCCGTGCGCATACGCAGGTACCTTTAACCTACACGTTGAACGACCAAAGACTCACTGAAGACATCAGAGACCTGGGTATAACTATTGACAGAAGACTAAATTTCAAGAAACACATCGATAAAATTACTTCGCAGGCATACAAAATATTAGGGTTGATTAATCGGATGTGTAGGGAATTTGAGAACAATTGCTCGTTAACCTGTCTATTCTCAGCATTAGTGCTACCTATTTTAGAATATGGAACAGTGATTTGGTCCTCATTCACGGACTCAATGATCAACAGAGTAGAGAGAATCCAGCACGAGTTCTGAAAATCTCAACGGCAGGTAGCAGACCTCATCTTCTTATTCAAAATCTTCAATGGATTAATTGATGCCCCAGAAATCCTTCTAGACTTTGAAATCGTACCAAATGAGCTTAACCTTAGATAGATGGGGATCCTGAAAACTTGCAGATCGAACTAAAACTATGTAATCAATGGCCCAAAGGAAATAATCTGTAGATTTGTAAACTCTGCACGGTGACATCAACTTATTCAGCGGATCTCTACAGAACCTCAGAAAGATCGTTAAAAAAGCTTTATTAAAATACTAGCATACTAACTAGGTTACGTGTTTAATTCCTAATTTTATATGTTTAAGCCTGTTGTCTTATTTAGAATTATAATTGTTATTAGATGTATAGTGCCGATTGGCATTAAATAAATGAAATGAAATTTCCAAATCACCAAAATATAAATATAATAAAATCGGCAAAACTTTCACATCGTATGCACAAACATATCTAGCAAAATACATACAAATAGCGAATTTTTGCGTGATTAAATCGTTACGACAGCTTAATTAATTAAAGGCTTTAACTTACGACTAAACAACAAAAAACGTTAACTTCGGCAGCAACCAAGCCATATACATACATTTCACAGTTGCATTTTTTTATGCCATAAAAGGGTATAAAAAGATCTTTATCTTGACTTTAATCGGTTTTTATGTAAGCTGTAGATTAGATTAGATTATTACATGAGGATTGCATCGCGACCTTAAGTCTATTGCGCCCTTTCCTAAATTACAAAGGTTCACATAATCCCAGGATATTAATAAAGTCCAATATTCTGCTGGGTGCTAGCGAAGCGATGTGATCCCTATTTGGAAAGATGGATACAAGGACCTGTAAGCTGTAAGCGATTTTTATTTTATAAGCTGTTCAACATTTCGTGAAGCAACCTTGTCAAATTATATACATACATATATACTTTTACATAGGGCCGAGAGATTTACAAATGACACTTTAAAATAATAAAAATATATTGTCCGCAGATATTTTAGATGTTCTCGAATTGAAAAAAAAAACTCTAAAATGCACATAAATAGAAATATTTCAATAATTATTTAAAACAAAGAATTATGATGATTATTCGAAAATACTGATATTTTTATTTTAAATTCATAATTTTCTTCAAAAGGTTCGTACACGCTCCGACAATAACCAGGAAGCAGCTCAATACAAGCTTACCATGGAGGAATTAGAGCTGTTTGTGCAAGAAATTAACAATTTGTGTTGTATTATAGAGGAAGGCACTTCCGTAAGAGAGCTTCTTTCTCTAGGTAAACAATTTTTGGACCGTGCAGATGTACTACTAAATCGATCAATTCATTTATTGGAAGAACCTGAAATAGATCAATTAATAAGTGAGGGGAACTCACTTCGAATAGAACTGCCGCAGATGAATCAATTATACATCCGTCTAAAACAAATAAAATGGTATAAACGTTCACAAGGTTTGCGAAACGGCAATACTAAGTTGACATATAGTGATATAAAGAACTTGCTGAATAGCGCAGCAGCTGAAGTGGATCCAACAGATCCAATAATAGATAAGGAAATGAGAAAATTACAAGAAATCGGCGCTGCAATCGAAGCTTGGGAAAAGCAGGCGACACGATATTTTCGATGTACAACACAACAACATGAGTTAGCTGACATTGAACAATTTTTAAAAACAGCTGCTGATTTAGAAGGTCAAGTTCCGTCGTATATAACATTAAAAGATGCATTGCGAAAAGCTAAAGAGTGGTTACACTCGGTAGAGCAGTTACAGACCAACGATCATTTTCCCTATTGTCATACTCTTGAAGCAATAGTTCAAAGAGGTAAATGTATTCCTATACAACTTGAAGAATTAAAACGCATGCAGGGTCATTTGAATAGTGCTCATGAGTGGAAAGACAATACTGCGCGCGTCTTTTTGAAAAAGCAAACATTCTATACATTACTCGAAGTGTTGATGCCCCGTTCCGAATCTGTCATAATTGACTCAGATTTAAAACAGCCATTTGAAGATGGGTTTGTAAAGGAAATGAATCCCGCTCAAATAGTAGATTCTTTTAAGAAGGCTGAAGAGAAAGAATTGCGAGATATGCGCGAACTTAGGCGACAAAATATGTCAAAAAATCCATTAAAAGACCTGTATTGTCTGTGTAAATCTCCGTTTCAAGGAGTAATGTTTAATTGCCAGCTCTGCCGTGATTGGTTCCATGAGGATTGTGTGCCGCCACAAATGAGAATATCAAATACAACGTCGGGAAGTAATTTTATATCACGCCCAAAGTGGCTTTGTCCGTCATGTGTTCGATCAAAGCGACCGCGGCTCGAAATTATTCTGCCACTTCTGGTGTCATTGCAACGTTTGCCCATACGTTTACCGGAAGATGAGGCATTGCGTTGTTTAGCGGAACGCGCCATGAATTGGCAAGATCGTGCCCGTAAGGTGTTGACTAGTCCAGATGTAACCGCCGCACTTGAAGCAATTATTGCGCAACAACGTAAACAAAAACGAAAAGGTGTTGGTATAACTGCGATTTTAGGAAAAAGTAATTCTCATAAGCAGCTACGACGTGGAAGTATTCGTAATTCCAAAGACAATGCGCTGAATTCAGATAATCCAGATAGTACCGATGATGATGACGAAGGAGACCGATTACACATTGTTGAAGATTCGTTAAGTAATGAGGAAGAAGAATTATGTAATGTTGAAGCAGCACCGCCACCTGAGTTACAAAAGTTATTGTCGGATAGTGAGAAAGAAAATCTAAATGACTTAATGATGGAAGGAGATCTCCTTGAAGTGTCCTTAGATGAGTCATTGGAATTATGGCGTATTTTATCAGCTATTCAACCAATTTGTGCTGCAGAAGCAGCTGCATTGCAAAAGCAACATCAAATACAAAAACAATCTGCTCAACAGACTTCAAACGTTAACTCAGCTGCTGAAGATTCAAACGACAGTTTATTAGTTCAGAGTAGCCCTAACAGCAATAGTGGCAGTGTTAGTGGTCGGAACCCCACCGGTGTTAATAAAAAGCGTCGCTCATTAGAACCACTTAATAGCAGTTGTCCACTGCCACGTAAAAAGACTGCAACTCCCAATAAACCCTACAGTTCTTCAGCTAAAAAGACAACACGAAAATCTACAACTGATGCTAATAGTAAACAACCGCAACCAGATGATGCTCCTGATAGTAAACACTCAAATGGTGGAAGCGGGAGTATAAACTCAAATACGCTTTCAGGACAAAAGAAGCGAAAACGCGTTGGAGCCAGTTCGAACATTAGTACTAATGTTACCGGTCAAAAAAAGCACTCTCAACGTAGTCAAACAGAGCAACAAGAAGATGACGAAGAAGAGTGTCGCGCAGAAAACTGTCATAAACCAACTGGTCGTGAAGTTGATTGGGTACAATGTGATGGCGGTTGCAATGAATGGTTCCATATGTACTGCGTTGGTCTAAATAGAAGTCAAATTAAAGCCGATGATGATTACTTCTGCATACGTTGCTCCAGAACGATGGCTATATCAACAGTCGAGGCAAGTGGCGCTAATACTAGTAATCATTCTGTAATTGAGTCCAGTGCAACATCCACAGCAATGCCCATTATTAGTACCAGCGGCATTAATAGTAATGCGTTAAGTACAGGGACATCTCCACCACAACAACAAACATCGACAAATAGCTCTGTTGCATCAACTAAGGGCAGAGCTCAAGCTACGCGTTAAGTTATTAATACATATAATTTTAAATACATAAATAAATTTTCATATTTTCCTGCGTTTTGGATTTGCGAAGCAGAATAAGTAAACCTGAGTCCTCATTGTGCTAATTTTTTAATTAAGCAACTAAAACCAACTTAACTCTTAAAAAATTTTCGTATATAATATTTTTAACTATATGGAACGCTTTAGAAGAATATGCATTATATCTTCTCTTTAGCTATTTTAGGGCATTCTAAAGGTTTATTTCAAGACTGCAATGCAATGCTGCACAATTAACAAAAACAGCTGTATTCCGACTTAACATCCTTTGTTTTATAATAGAATCCATTTATAAAAGAAAAAATGGGTTTCACCCCTTTTGAAGAAAGCTATTTGGGATTAACATTTTTGACTTAATACCTGTCTTTTTTTTCTTGGAGACCATATTTATTTATTTTATTTTTTGATTTTGTTAGTAATCATTAATTATTTTTGTAATTATTTGGTACAAGTTTTATATTGAAAATATTCGACTTTGTGTCCCTCATTTTCTTAAATTATTATTGCGAGGATACGGCTTACAAATATCAAGCTTATATACATACAAGCATATATACTTTTTTGGAGTGAGTAATTCCAGTCTGCTCTTTGTATATACATAACACAAAAATGCATATATTTGCCACTTCTATATAATAGTCTTAAAACTGTATATCTTAAAAAACGCAATGTAAAAACGTATTATCTAAATGGCTATAAATGCCATATATATAAAATTTATAAGGCCCAATATGGTGATTTATATTGCTTTTGTTCCTTTCATTTCCCAAAATTCATAAGCATATTTATGTATGCCAGAAAAATTAATTATTTCAAGAATATGTTTGAAAACACCCTACTTAAATTTACGTATACAAGATATTTTCGCAGAGGAATGTATTCCATTTCTAGATTTTCCTACTAAGGTCCCTTGTGAGAATATAATGTAAGGAAATTCCAGGTTTAATTCTGTAAAGCATTTGATCTGCTGGATAATTTGGTATTTTAATAATACATATATGTACATATATGAACTTGCAAAATATTAATATTGTTATAAGTTATTTTAAGATTTAGTATGTTCGTATACATAAACACACGTGTTAATCGCAGTATACTTTCTTTAAACCATACATATTAATTAGTTAAAAGTATTAACTTCAATTCAGTGAAAAATATAGCAAAATTAAGATTGTGATTAAATTAGCTCTTTTACTTTGCATTTTAAAATAGATCAGATTATTTGAAAAGCACTTGTTTAATACAATTTTTCTTTGTAAATGAAAAGTCTATAAATATGAATTTTTGTGCGCAATAAAATATTGCAAATATTTTTATACAGAATAAAAATATTGAATTTTTGCGGAAATGCAGTAAATACTGGTATATTGCGCAGTTTGCACTAATTTTCTGCCGGCTAATGGCCTTGAATGGAACTCCCTGACGAGTTACATAGTAATCAAAAACAAATGATCCATTTCAATTAAAAAATAATATTTATTAATTGCGAATAGCTTTAAAGTCAAACAGATTATTCTAAAATTTGACTTAATCTCTTTCTACTATATCTTATAGGATAAAAAAAAACCAGGAATATAATAAAAACAATAATATCAAAATTATGTTTAACTCAATTGCAATGACAATTTAGCTAGCACAGTTGGTTTTGCTGTAAAGTTTTGTGCAAATACTTTTCAAATGCTGCAAGTTATATGCGTTTATCCGTGTCCGCTACGATATTGATGTTTTCTTCGAACTTTCAATATCTGCAGAGATACTAGGTTTGCTTTTTCAAACAGATTTCATCATGCATACTGCGCAGTTTGAATCACCGTAAGCGCCCATTAATATTTTTTTAAATTCATGTATACTACTTACTATATGTACGTTAAATGGAAATTGAATAATTTATGAATATAATCTTTAAATTAGCGCATATTATGTCAAACATATGACCTCAATTAAAACATTTTTTTTTCAAAATCATAACAATTAGTAGTTACTGTCTGATTTACAGAGTACAATTGTATTAATTTCAACAAATTTTGTTATATGCGCACCAAATATTCAAAATACGTTTACATTGGTATGTGCAATGAAGCTTCATTTCGCTTTTTTTATATAATTTTTTGTTTATACCACTAAAATCGTAAAAAACTTACAAAGAATCATATACTGCTTTGTTATTTTTAATATATATGGAATAAAAAATGCACTAAACTTATACAAACAATAACAAAATAATATATATATATATATATATATATAGATATATATATAATGTAGAGAGTAAGAATTTCATGTAATTCTTTACAACAAATAAATCAAGTAGTAATTAAATAATTGTTATATTTGACTATCTCTTTAGTTAAGTGATTATACATTGATAAAATTTTGCATTTTTCTTACGGGGCAATAGCCGCTTATGTAGTTAATTTAACAAGTGGAAAAATTTGATATCCTGTGCTCATTTAGAAATGAGAAAGATAATAGAATTTCAAAAATAAATATATGAATTTTAATCCAACTTGTCTTCGGAAACTGCGATAAAGCGATTATTTTTATTTTTTTTGCCCTAGATATCTTAGCAAATTTTGTTGCTTTCAAGTACCCAGATTACGCTCTTTTTCATTAAAATATCGGGGACCGGAACAGTTATGAGGAAATGAGCAAACAAATTAAGTTTAATAATTATTTTCTAATTTATTTTTTTTCCTCACAAAATCATCGTTTTATTTTGATTTTTAGTTTTCCCTCACAAAATAATACCCGTGACAGACATGTAGTAAGAATACCATTTTTTTGTTTTTTTCCGGAAGGGGAATCTTTCATAGGTACTGATACTTAGCGGTATGCTGTATGCACGATTCATACTGCTCGCTAAAGGGGCACCTCATTCGGGACCACGACTAATAATTAATATTTTACTATATTGGACTTTCGGAACAGTACGCCTACGTACTAAACTCTTAATTCCGTCATCTGTAGCTTTATGGAAAGGTCCTGCGGGACCGCCGCTAAGCATTACATCGCAGGACCAGCATAGCCTATTGGCTCACGTCATTAGCTCGCTATTCGCAGCTCCAGCTTCACTGCTTCTTTGGTGTTCGGCTTTCTCAGCTCTTACAGTATCAGAGTTGCCGTCTTCTCCATGGCATACTATACTCGCCTCTTTTGCAACTATGTTATCAGGTGTTACTCGGCAGTAGAAAAATATATGCTCCGCATTTTCACTACTGTTACCACATAAAGAGCAAGTAACTCCATTGTCATCACCATACAATATGCATTATGCAGGTACTCTCTGAAACATCCTTGTCCTGCGTCATGTAAAAGTCTAATCGTCATGCTTTCGTTCCAACTATTCTTTTACATTTTCAATTAATCGGTGCTACCATCTTCCCTTTGTTGTTGTGTCCCAATGATTTTGCCATTCCTCTATGCTTTCTCAATCTGAACTTTGTAGCACAGTCTCGCGACGATCATTACACCAAGGTACTTTAGTACTGATTGTGTTGTAATGCTGTGTCCGTCAATGTTTAGGGAGATATTCTCTAGTTTTTTCTGCTTGTAACAAGCACTATTTCCGTTTTTTGTTCTGAGAGTTTAAGTTTTGAGCTATTTAGCCAGCGTTTTATTTTTGGTACCGTCTCACTACATATGCTCTGAATTTGGTGGAGTTCTTTAGCCAGTATGGTTACCGCTATATCATTGGCGTATCCGATAATCTGTACTCCTATAGGCAGCGGGAGGCGTATTATTCCATCATACAGGACATAGATCCAATGCGGAATCTTGTGGCCACCAGTTACCGTATACTCTTTTGGACCTTCGTCTGTATCATAGAGCAGCAGCCTTTTGGACAAATAGGTCTGTATGATGCTCAACAAGTAAGTTGGTATTTTATTCGGCTGTAACGCACAAAGAATGTAGGGCCAGTAAGCCGAATTAAATGCGTTTTTCAAATCAAGCGTTATGACCGCGCAGTATTTATTGCCGTACATTAATCTCTCCTATGGCATTTTTCGCAATACCTGTGAGCTTCTTAATTGGGTCAACAGTTGAGCATTATTTACGGAAGCCGTATTGGTTATTTGATAGGCCGTTCTAGGTAACTTTCTAGACGGACACAGATAATCCACTCCGGCACTTTCCCATTGTTGCCTTCTGCAATAGTACCAGACGTTGCATTTTCTATATCTTGGGGGAATATCTCTTCTCGTAGGCATTGTGTAAAAAGCTCCACAAATGATTCGCTTTATATTTCACTGTCAGCTTCAAGACCTTGTTCGGGATTCCGTCCAGGCCTGGTGTTTGGAATTGCCGAAACGTTCAGCAGCTTGTGGCACTTCGAGGTCATTTACTGGTGCTGTAGGTTTTGCTTTTTCGAGAAGAAAACTTCCACTTTCTTGGCTTTGCTTAGGGAATAGTGTTTCTATCACATTTCTTAACAAAGAGGGGCAGGTCGGTGCTTGCCCCTTGCCCCCTCCTATCCTTCCCATTACTTTGTTGTATAAAATCTTGAAGCAAAAAGTTTTGCTCGCATTTTTTCGCTTTTTTGAGGTCCCTACGCTTTCTCTTGAAAATTTCTCTCAGTCTGGTACAATGGCCGCTGACTATGCTACGTTGAAATCGAAGCCTCGGTTTGTGGCACTCACTTCTCAGTAAAGGGATTTCATTGTTCTACTAGTATACCGACTTTCTATTGGCTATTTGCTTCCTTCTGGCCATAGTCGCATTGCAGGCTTTGGACATGTGTTCTACCAGCAGTTTGGCCTGGTGTTCTGCATCAGTATCTTCCTTCAGGGTATCGTCCAGCATAAATTGGAAAAATTCATCGTCAAGTGTTTCAATCCTCCACCCTTTGGACTGCATTTTTTGGCGACAAAAGGTTCTGCGTAGTCCTTGCGAGAATTTACTGATGTTTATTAATATAGCCAGGTGATCACTCTGCGTATATATATCGCATATCCGCAAAGGATAATAATGAAGCCACGTCTATTCTTTTCAAAAGTGTTCTTTGTCCCTGTATTCAGCAGGGCATCGTCCAACACAGAGAAGGCTTTAAGCAGTGACCTTCCTCTACTTTGCTTCCCCATTCTATCGCCCAGGCATTAAAGTCCCTGGCAATTATGTTTGGTGTAATTTTCGTTGTATCTTTCACAAGCTCGTTACGTATATTTATTATTGGTCAAGTGGCATACTTGGCAGTATGTAGCTGCTATAGAGTAGATCCCATACGTACCTACATACGTAATAAGCCCTTCCAGTTAGTGGTTTGTGTTGGAACGTTTTGTCTCCACATGCCCATATTGCTACCTTTTTTGTGATATCTGAGATCCACTTGTCAGTCGTTTTATTTTTGTATTGTTCACAAATTTTTGCTACGGCAATACTATATTCATATATCGTTTGCGTTAATAGCCCCTGAGTCGCCTCACAGTGGTTCAGGTTTATTTGCAGGATCTTCATCTTATGTCTTTACTGCACGCTGCTATGTAAATGGGTAATTTTCGGCTCCCTTTTTGGTGTTCGGTTTTCGCTTTTCCATTCTTTTGCATGCAATGCAATCATGCTTCGTGGGACTCCCAGTGCACCCCGGTATGAACCGGTCATGTTCGCAGCCGCACCTAACATGGTGAACAGACGCTGACCAGGAAAACGCTCATTGTGAATCCGTCCCGCCTGGGTTGTTGCATTACTCACCATACCCATGCATGATGGGGGGTTGGTTACACCTATTTTTAAGAGGCGGTATCGACTCGCCTCTGTCGCAGGCGTTTCATCGGCTCCTGCCACTCCACCTCGGGGGTTTCTAATTCGTTTTAACTTATTTTGCAACTAATCTGCTACTACAGTCCGTCCGGCTATCCGCGAAATAATTCTACTTACGAGTTTTTTCCTCACAACACACAAATACATATTTATTGTTTGAATTTTTTTTTTTTGGAAATATTTAACGCCTATGAAAAAAAGCTAGTATTTGAATTTGCTACATTGCCATTTGTGTCATCAACGTAGTAAACAGAATACCATGATACCTTTACTATGGTATTGTTCTACATGTCTGTCACGGGTATAAGAGTTATTTCATAATTTTTATTTATTGTTCATAGAAAAATAGTTATGCGGTGAGCTCTAAATAATTTACGCAATAGCAGTTGAAGAGTAAGGTTATTTTTCTTGGCAAATATACTTTCACATTTTTACTTTCAAATCGCAAAGGTCAAACAATAAGCTTACTCTTCAATTTCCTCAAAAAAGCAAATAATTTCTATTACTACATCATATACATACATATATCCGCCCCTCCCTTCATAATGATTTTTCCAGTCACAAATTATGAAGCAAATGTTATTTTCTGTCCCCTTCCATGCTAGCTGTGGTGAAACACGGTCAATGCTTCTCCTTAGGTGGACCTTCTCAGCGCAGCTGAAGTCGAATTGCAGCGTCTGTTCAACATGGGATTTGAAACAAGCGGCTGCTAAATGTGTATAAAACTTAATCTTATCGAGGTTGTAGGCTGGGTTTGGAACCCTCCATGTAAATACCACTCCCATTGAAAATGAAACAACAGCTTTGGATGAAATATATCCCTCTTTTGATAACGACTATAGCTAACGTAATAAGGATTATGATTTAAGGGCATACGCTTAAATTGGGAAGGTGGTGATGCTCATAAAAGTAAAGGCTGACATCACCGCCGTCCAAGAAATGCGATGGACGGAGACGATAATGTCGTTGTGACATTAAATACAGCGATCATATAAAGGATTTTAAATCCTTGACAAGACGCATGTGGGATTTGCGGTGGGAAAGACTTAGTCGTAACACTTATTTGCTCCCACGGCCCGACGGAAGAAAAGGACAATATGACCAAAGATGCATTTATGAGCGGCTGGAGCACGCTTATGACAACTGCCCCTCCACAATGTAAAAATTGTGCTTGCCGATTTTAACGTCAGACTGGGCAAGAAGGTATATTCGGCACAACGGTCGGTACATTCAGCCTCCATTATGAATCATCCCCAAATGGTTTGAGGCTGAAGCTTCCTGATATGGGCACGAAATATGTTTGTAATTCTAGAATCCAGCACATAAAATTAATCAAGCTAATTTGCTGTCTCCGGATCGAAAAGTTCGAAACCAGGTCGATCATGTTGAGATGGACGACATGTATCCAATGTTCTCGACGTTCTTAATATCGTGGCTTTAAACGTGGAAATCTTGGAAAATACCCGTGAATAGAAGGTCTACACACACACAACCTCTTCGTCGGTTTTAAAGCCGCCTTCGACAGCACGAAAAGAAACTTGTCTCTATGCCGCTTTGTCTGAACTTGATACCCCACAAAGCTGTATAAGCTGACGTTGAGAAACACCAAAAGCTCCCTCAAGATCGAGCCGTTCGATACCAAACGAAGTTTTAGATAAGGCGACTCCCTAAAATGCGACTTCTTCAATCAAATAATTCGAATTACGAAACAGAGAAAGTGCAATCTTCTACAAGAGTGAACAACTGCTGGGGTAGTTGTTAGTTTTGCTTTCTCCAAACTGGATAAGGAAACAAAGCGTATGCTTCTGGTTGTGAACGAGGACAAGACGAAATATTTCCTGACATCAAGCAAACAGTCGTCGTATTCGCGACTAGGCCCCCACGTCACTGTTGACAGGATTTTAGTACTTCGAAGTTGTAGATAATTTCGTCTATCCTGGAACCATCATTAACAGCAACCACATCGTCAGACTCGAAATCCAACACAGAATAACTCTTGCCAACAGGTTCTACTTCGGACTGAGTAGGCAATTGAAAAATAAAGTCCTCTCTCGTCGTACAAAGACCAAAATCTACAAGTCCATCATCATTTACATCTTCCTATATGGTGCGGAAGCATGAACAATTATATCTGATAAGTCGGCCTTAGGAGTGTTCGAGAAAAAGGTTTCGCGGAATATTTATGGTCCTTTACGTATAGGCAGAGGCGAGTACCGTAGTCGATGGAACGATGAGCTCTACGAGATATAGGCGACATTGACATAGTTCAGCGAATCAAGAGACGGCTGGCTAGGTCATGTTGTCTGGATGGAACAGCACACTCCAACTTTGAAGGGTTTCGACCCGTCGGTGGAAGGAGAGATCAAGTGGAGAAGGACTGTGCCACGACGACTGGCGTGAGTTAATGGTTATCTCAAACCTGTACCTATTCTCTTATTACTACAATAAAAATAAAACAATAATATTTGCCATTCATGGAAACGTCATAACAAATATGCGTCAACAATGTATTATCACCTAATGCACAAAACAAACAAACAATAAGTTCGAAAATATTCTCAACAGCGGATGAGCAGCAGATAAGAGACAATATACAAATCAATGTACGAAAATTTTTTTATTATAACAGTAAGAGTATGAAATTTAGTCAGTAAGAATTTACAAAATTGTTATTTCTTAACTCCACGCGAAATCACGCGATTGCATAGATTGAAATGCTAATACAGACCGTTGCAATAATCTATTAGAAGTCAACGCACTGGAAGATCAACAATCCCCCAAACAATATAGACGACCAATAAATACGAAGAATTTACACCGAACATCATAGATGCATAGCAAATTAATTTGAAAACATTTGAAGATTCTGGAGAAAAAGAGTATGGATATTTATAGAGAACATAAAGAGATTTCTAATCACCCAAATTGCTTCACAGCATTTACGATAGAACATTCAAAAATTATCGAAGATGTTGCTGACATACCCATTAACTATAATACAAAAATTAACTTCTACGCGATTATAGACAGGCTTGGTTACACTTATGCCGATCAAAGAAAGGTTAAACATCAATGCGAGCATGCAAATGAAGACGGTGTTCAGGCATCTATAACACGACTAAATAGTAAATATACAAGTGATACATTATACAGTTAGCGCTCGAAATATTTGGAAACTGCATATTCAACTGTGCAAAAAGTGAATTATAGAATGAAAACGAAAAATATAAAAGTGAAATCGAAAATATTATTAGAAAAAATGAAGATACATGTGAAATTCCGCCTTTTACAATTACGATAGAAGCTACATCTATGACAAAATCAGAAAATCCTATTTGGGGAAAGAATATCTGTATCCGAGCAGACAATGAATTTATAAATAGTGAAGTAAACAAATTTTTAAACCACCGTATTATTAAACCTAGTAAAAGTCCACAGCTCTCCAATCTGGACCGGTGAAAAAAGGTGCCGATAACGAATGGAAACCTAAAAGACGTATGGTACTAGATTTTCAGAAGTTTGGTACTCAAACTGTCACCGATAGATCTCCTATCCCAGATGTTTCAATGATTACTCAAAATCTAGCCAAAGCAAAAGTTTTTACAACGTTAGATTTAGAGTCAGATTTTCACCAAATTTTGATCAATGAATCAAATAGGGGAAAAACCGCATTCAGCGGGAATGGTGCAAGGTATGAATTCCTTAGAATGCCGTTTGGCTTAAAGAACGCATCTTCTGTATTCCAACGTCCGTATATTGACAAATTCGTATATTTTTACATTGATCTTCCTCACATAAAGAACATATATGTATATATAGTAGAGCATATTCGCATAATTAAAAATCCACTGCAAAAAGTCAATGTGAAAATTTCAAACGAAAATTTAATTTTTTCCAGGACTCAGTAGAATACCTTGGAATTATAATATTATAAAATAACTAAATCCTAATCCTAATCAATTACAATTACAATTTATACATATGTATATAACACTAGCGGTTAAGCCGTCAGCTTTACGTTATTATGATTTTGATATTAGTAAAACATTTATATTTCAAAGTACAATCTAATTTTGCTTATAATGTATATAAATCTCTTTATGTTTTCTTCGTTTACTTCTGTAAGAAGTTCTTCTATTGTGCGGTTTGTTGTAGATTGTCTTATTGAGTTTACTGCAGTACAGCTTGTGACGATATGTTTGATAGTAAGTAACGGGTGATTTTTTTGAGGTTAGGATTTTCATGCATTAGTATTTGACAGATTACGTGGGATTTCAGACATGGTGTCAAAGAGAAAGATGCTCAGTATGCTTTGACATTTCATCATGAATAGACTTACTAACGAGCAACGCTTGCAAATCATTGAATTTTATTACCAAAATCAGTGTTCGGTTCGAAATGTGTTTCGCGCTTTACGTCCGATTTATGGTCTACATAATCGACCAAGTGAGCAAACAATTAATGCGATTGTGACCAAGTTTCGCACTCAGTTTACTTTATTGGACATTAAACCAACCACACGAATGCGTACAGTGCGTACAGAAGAGAATATTGCGTCTGTTTCTGAGATGTTTCTTGGTGTAAAACCGTATAAAATACAGCTCGTGCAAGAACTGAAGCCGAACGATCTGCCACAACGTCGAATTTTCAGTGAATGGGCCCTAGAAAAGTTGGCAGAAAATCCGCTTTTTTATCGACAAATTTTGTTCAGCGATGAGGCTCATTTCTGGTTGAATGGCTACGTAAATAAGCAAAATTGCCGCATTTGGGGTGAAGAGCAACCAGAAGCCGTTCAAGAACTGCCCATGCATCCCGAAAAATGCACTGTTTGGTGTGGTTTGTACGCTGGTGGAATCATTGGACCGTATTTTTTCAAAGATGCTGTTGGACGCAACGTTACGGTGAATGGCGATCGCTATCGTTCGATGCTAACAAACTTTTTGTTGCCAAAAATGGAAGAACTGAACTTGGTTGACATGTGGTTTCAACAAGATGGCGCTACATGCCACACAGCTCGCGATTCTATTGCCATTTTGAGGGAAAACTTCGGACAACAATTCATCTCAAGAAATGGACCCGTAAGTTGGCCACCAAGATCATGCGATTTAACGCCTTTAGACTATTTTTTGTGGGGCTACGTCAAGTCTAAAGTCTACAGAAATAAGCCAGCAACTATTCCAGCTTTGGAAGACAACATTTCCGAAGAAATTCGGGCTATTCCGGCCGAAATGCTCGAAAAAGTTGCCCAAAATTGGACTTTCCGAATGGACCACCTAAGACGCAGCCGCGGTCAACATTTAAATGAAATTATCTTCAAAAAGTAAATGTCATGAACCAATCTAACGTTTCAAATAAAGAACCGATGAGATTTTGCAAATTTTATGCGTTTTTTTTTTAAAAAAAGTTATCAAGCTCTTAAAAAATCACCCTTTATCTCATCGTTGCAGAATTAACAAGTTTGTGGGCTGCCTGTTTGAAAACTTGATTGATTGTTTGATACTTGTGCGTTATCCGTGTGTGCCCTAGGCGAAAGCGAGTGTATATTATGATGTTTCGTCTTGAAATTGTTGTTGGGAAGATTGGAGGAACCAAGTTTGGGTTTATGCATTTGTAGTCGTGATTTTTAGTTTTTTTTTTTAAGAATATGCCAAGTATCTTGAGTGATGTAACATTTTTTATGTAGGTGTCGCCTAGGTTTAAAGTAAAACTTTGGCAAGTATGTTTGTTGCATATGTGCAGATGATTAGATTTGGCTATGGATATCTTAGCTCCGCTGGCGTTGCACCAGTTTATTATCTGTACGAGGAGGCTATTAAATTCGGCTTGGAAGACTGTTACATTTTGAACTTTGCCGTATATACATAAGTCATCTGCGTATAAGACATGTTTGAAGAACTTGTTTTCATTTATTATTCGACTCAGCCTGTCAAAGGCAACTAGAAAAAGAGTGACGGATAATGGCGAACCTTGAGAAATGCCGTTTTCCAATGGCCAACAATCTGTAGTGGCACCGTTTGCTTTTACTCTGAATTTTCGATTTATCAAAAAGTTTTTAATAAAATTTTTAATTTGGGGCCTAACTTCTAGGCCAAAATTTGATCTAATACGGAGTGCAAACCGACTCTATCGAATTCTTTTTCCATGTCTAGGGAAATGAGTGAAATGTGATTCCTGCTGGAAGTATTATCTGCGATATGTTCATCTAGGCGAAGTAATGCGTTGATAGTGTTACTTGCAGGTATGAAAGCGGTTTGGTTGCTCGAGAGTAGCTTGTTTTTCTGAAGGTACCACATAAGCCTCCTAGATATCATTTTTTCCATGACTTTTGATAGGCAAGAGATGAGGGATATGGGTCTATATCCTTCGGTAATACTTTTCGGCTTATTAGGTTTCGGTATAGGTACCGTAAAAGCAATTTTCCATTGTTGCGGTATGGTATGTGTGTTAAAGATGTGGTTATACAGCTCACAGATCTTGCTTTTGCCAACAAAAGGGAGTTGTTTCAGCAGTTCATAAGGGATGTTATCTTGGCCGGGACTCTTTCCTTTTAGCGAAGCTAGACATCCATCGAGTTTTTGTATTGGAAAGTTTTCTTCCATTGCGTTGGATGTTTTACTTAGTGGATATACTACATTTATAACATTTTTATATCGGTTTTTATGTTCTACGAACTGTTCCGAAAAATTAGAGTTTTTTGAGTAGTTTGACCATGCTCTTGCTGTTGCCTATTTCAAGAGGATCGGAAGTTGGTGAATTGTTTTCCTTTTCAATTGAGTGAATGAGGTTGTGAGGGCGGTTCCCGTGTAGTAGATTTACTTTATCCCATAGAACTTTTGATGGAGTGTTGCAATTTATACCCTCAGTGAAGGTCGCAAAAGCATCTCTTTTTGAGGTTTTTACTTCGCGCTTAAATATAGCATTCGCTCTTTTGTATTTTAGTATATTAACAGCGGTAGGGTGTTGCTTGACCAGTTTCCACAGATCTTGTTTTGTTTTCCTTAGTGTAGTTAAATTATAATTCCACCAATATGTTGTGTGTTTTCTTTTATTCGGGGTTGACATTGAATCGTTTTGTATGCACTTTGCTTAATTTTTTTAGTGAAGATAGCAGCGGCTTTATTGGGATTCATCGAGTTGAAACTCATATATTCCACTTCGCTGGTTAGAAGGGTTTGATATTGGTCCCACTTTGCATCTTTTAATTTGAATCTTTTGTGAGTGTGGTAAGTTGTGTTAGGGCCGTGTTGAACAGTGTTAAGCTAATCGGGAAGTGGTCGCTACCGCACAGTTCATCGTTAACTTTCCCAATTTGATGCAATATTAAGAGGAGATGTACACATGGTGATATCAATGTGGGTTAGTGTGCAGTGCGTAGACCAGTGGGTTGGACTTTTGTCGTTTAAAATTAAAAGGTTTGTATTTTCAATAAATTTAGTGATAATTTTACCCTTACTGTTGAATCGTGGAGATCCCCATATTGGGCTCCAAGCATTCAGATCACCCACTATTAGTAGTGGCCCATTCACGTATGAAATGAGTTCGTGCAAGTCGTGCTCAGCAAATTGCTCATCAGGTGGTGAATAAATATTTAAAAATGTGAAATTATTCTGGGACTTAACTTTGAATGCTATTGCGAGTAAACTAGAATGTAGCTCAAGGGGAATTAATTCTATGTTGTCTGCTACAAGGAAAGCGACTCCTCGCTTTGCATTTTCTTCTGTTGATGTGTTATTATATCCGTATATTGAGAAGTTTTTTTTGGTACATATCTTGTGGGAGGGCTTTCCTTAAGATGAGTTTCCTGTAAAGCTAAGATTTTATAGTTATTTTCTTTTATAAGTAAGCGTAGTTCGTTATTATTGTTGTGGTATCCATTAATGTTCCACTGGAGAACTTTAAGTACCATATTGAGAATAACTTATTAATTTGTTTTTCTCTTCTAACGTATAGCGAGAAGATCTATAGGTGAGAGGAATCTATGTTAATATTGATGTGTTTCGGTGGTGTATTCTAATGTTTCGGTTGTGGACTCTAAGTTTGTGAGTGGGATGTGGGTGTTTGTTGTAATTAGTGCATTTATTGGGATGGCTAGTATATTGCTCGAAATGTTATAGAAAATTCGGTTGTAAATGTAATTCGGTTGGTGGTATTGTAGAATTGATTGAAGTTTGATACATGTTTTCTTTTCGTCTTGGTTCGTGGTTTGCGCTGTGTAAAGTAATTGTATTTGTTTGTTTATGAACATTATTGTTGTCGTTTACATTTGTTTGTGTTTTTTAATTCTTTTTTGCGTTGCTTCTTCGATGCGTTCTTCTGGTACATTTTTGCTGTAGTCAGTATTATTTTTGTTAATTGTTTCTATAGCTTCCCTGAATGAGAATTAATTGATTGATTTGTATATCTTGTCTTTTTCTGTACGTGGGGCATTGTTTGTTGTTAGAACGATGATTTTGTTTGCAGTTGATACATTGCACCAGGAATAAAGGGAAGGGATGTTCAACTTATTCCAGTGTGAGAGCACCTCAAAATTAGCGTTTTTTATAACATTTCCCATTATGGCCAGATTGAACAAAATAATAATCTTTGGGCATTTATCAACTCAACACCCAACATTTAGAACGAATAAAAATTACTAAATAGTGATTATTTATGATATGGATATACTATTTAAATCTTTTTAAAGTATATTAGAACAACTGACTTTTGACTTTTCAATACCCAATAAAAGGATTTAAGCTTGTAAGCTCTCAATCATTAAATGTTTTTAATCATTTTCCATTGAAAATAAAACTATGATGCTTCAAATTACAAAACGTTTCATCAAACACCTTTAAATTTTACAAATTTATTTAATTTTCATTTTTTTACGTTTTTTATAAGTGGTCTTGAACGATGCAACAAATCCCTCTGTTTACATATTTTTTGGTAAGATTTCAATCTGGCCATCGCCCGTTTCCAATTGATAAACGTCAAAACCTACTGAACTCGATTAGCTGTCAAAGTTCAGTAGGTTTTGACGTTTAACAATTGCTCTCTCACTTCCAGTGAGAGAGGAGTTAAACATCTCTTTATCTCTGCATTGCACTTTCGAACAAGGTGTCAAGTCGTGGATGGTAGATGAACATACATTGCACTTTGCTTCAGAGGTGCAATGTTTAGCTGTATGGCGGATTAAAAAACAGTTTTTGCATTGCATGGGCGATGGAATATATGGTTCAACTTTTACTTTCAGCCATCCTATGTTCACTTCTTTTGGTGGAGTAAAAGTGTTGAAGGAGACGATGTGAAGCGGAGTGTCAGTGAGTTTTCCTTCTATGTATTTTCTGATTTTTTTACATTCCACTGCACCTTGTTCTTTTAGACCTTTTACGATTTCTTCTTCACTTAGATGTTTTAGAACTCCAGAATAAACTACTCCTTTGGATATATTAAGCGTTGGGTGGAGAGAGACAGAAATGTTGCAAATATTTGACAATTGTGTTGCTTTAAGGTATTTGTTCGCTTGTTGTTGAGTTTTTGTTAGTAAAAGTAAAAGTAGTAAAAGTAGGTCTCCATCTCTCGTAAATGATATTTCTAGGGGCTTTTCGGTTGTGATTGATTCGAGTGCTTCGCTGACTGCGAAGTCATAGTTGTTGTTTATATTGTATGCCTTACGTTTTGTTTTTGGTGGCTCGCCTAGGATGGCGAAGTAGTTACTTCTGCCCCTTTCGGGGTCTTCCTCCATGGCAGTGTGCTGATCCTTCTTCTGTCTGGGTGATTTCGTTAACCGGTATTTGTTGAAAAAATTAAGTGAGAGTTGGCGATTAGAAAACACTTTTTTAGGTATTAAATGAAGTCGACACTAAATACTACACCAGCGTTGTACTAACGTGACCGCACTCTTCAGTTATCTCGTGGGAACTGCCTAATCCTAATCCTAATTACGATCATTCCTAAATTTAGGAAGCTACTATAGGAATAATATACAGAATTTCGGTGCAATAGTAAAACTATTTACAATCTTTTTACGAAGAGAAAATGGCAGTGGAAACAAAAAATCAAAGTTGAAAAATGTTAATTATTTTCGTGAAGATAACACGTCAAATGGGAAAGTTTCCATACAAGCCTTTGATTCCGATCGTTCGGTTTGTATGGCAGCTGCTATATGCCATATTACACCGATCTGAACAATTTCTTCCGATATTACATTATTTCTATGAACAATGACTCATACCAAATTCCGTGAAGATATGTCGTTAAATGGGAAAGTTTCCATACAAGCCTTTGATTCCGATCGTTCGGTTTGTATAGCATAGTAATTTCTTCAAACATTAAATTATTATCTTACAAAATAAACTGTGCCAACTTTTGTAAAGATACATTGGGTCTAATTATTGAATCCGCATCGAAATCGAATTCGCTGCGGATAGAATTTTCGATCGAAAATGTTTATGCGATTATTGATACCGTCGATAACCTGCTTTACTATACCATAAAGAAACTGTGTTATCAACAAATTTGACAAGTTTGAAAAATTTAATAAATTGTCTTAGCTTTTTGATTCGTTTTTACAAATATTTGAAATGGGTACAATTGCATTATATTTAAGTGATAGTGATGATGAAAATAGTGTAAACATTCGTCGTGAGCGCAGAAATTTGAGGAATATTTCAAAAGACGTGCTGGAAATGGATGACTATAAGTGAGTTGAACTATTTAAGCTAAAAAAACAAAATTTTATTTATATATGTTTGAATGTATGTTCATACGCAGTTTCATCAAAAATTTTCGGATCAACAAAAGGGCATTTATATACATTTTGGGGGAATGCGAAAATGAACTTGGAAATGACAAAAGACAAGGTTCTCTTTTTCCAAAAATAAAACTTGCTGCATGTCTACGTTTCTTAGCCAATGGTAGTTATCAACATTGTATTGGAAATGACTTCAATATAAATGTGGCCCAATCGACATTTTGTGTTGTATTAGATGAAGTACTCAACATTCTTGAGTACAGGCTATGTTCAAGGTGGGTCTCCATTGACATGACCGCCAGCGCAAAGGATTCTCAAGTCTGAATGTTATGCTGGTTAGGCTTTTTCAAAATTAACTTATTATTCAGTATTTTATATATACATATATATGTTTTTCATATGTAGGCGTGCGACGATAAGATGCAAATTCGATACGTTTGTGCTAAATATCCCGGCAGTAGTCATGATTCTCACATATGGGATATGAGTGATTTGAAAATCATTAGCGCATCAAATTATCGGAGAGGACATGCATATTTAATACTAGGTAAGAATAATTTGCTAAAAATACTATCAATTTATACGAATGTAATAATCGAATATATATTTTGTAAAGGTGACAAAGGCTACCCTCTTCAACCGTGGCTCATAACTCCGTTAAGGGAACCAATAACATGCGTCCGAAAAAGGAGATTCGACACATATCATACTAAAGGCCGAATCGTTATTGAGAAAACAATAGGTTTATTAAAATCGGTATTTCGTTGTCTTTGTAGTGAATGAGGACGCACCATATAAAGCAGCGCGCATTGTCAATTTATGCTGCGCATTGCATAATATTCGTTTGCATTTTAATTCAAATGAAAACATAAATGAGTTAAACCTGGACACAACTGAAAATGCATATTCCATCGAGGATGAGAATGAAGCGATTACTTAATTGCGAAACTTAAAAAAAACTTCTTATGTCGAGTGGTTAATTTAAAACTTCAATTTATTACGTTTCTCGACTTTGGTTAAGTTGCACGAGTCGTTAAAACACGTGTGTGCTTAGCAAGCGCAAAAGGTAGAAGAAAGATATCTTCTGTATGCATTACAGACAAAGCGGGCGCTGACACGAAGGACAGTGGAAACGTCAGTAATGAAGGAAATTCGTCAGGGCTGTATTTTGGTAATGTGGTTGCCACCACATGTCTCCCCTTCTTCGTGAAATAAATTAGGTTGCGAAATGAACGTGTTTTTTTTTTGTTTTTCCCTCGTTTTAGCGTTTTGGCCTGCTGCGTCCGAGTGGTCGAGTGTTTCTTGATCATTCGCTACGATGTACGCCGGTTTCAAACGATCGATAGAAACTGGGATGTCTTTTCCATTGATATGAACGGTGAAATACTTGGCGTATCGGGCCGCGACTCGGTATGGGCCGTCGTATGGATTGCTAAATGAAGGACCAATTTGTCCGCGGCGGACAAAAACGTGGCTAGTGTGATCCAAGTCCCTGAATTTTAAAACGCGATACTTAGCGTGGCGTGACATTTCTGCAGGTGTAAGTCCACGGAAGTGATTTTGCAGAACTTTTATGAGTTCAGGTGCGCTGAGGTCTCGTGAGGATGGTGCGAGAAATTCTCCAGGTAGGCGAACGGTTTCGCCGTAAACTAATTCCGCCGGGGTAGCCCCGATGTCCTCCTTCCAGGCCGATCGAAGCCCCAGCAGGACGGCTGGTAAGAGCGTCGTACCACGACTCGTTGTGACAGAGTAATGCCGCTTTAAGCTGACGATGAAGTCTCTCAACGAGGCCGTTTGCTTGTGGGTGGTAAGCCGTGGTTACGATGTGTTTTGCACCTAGGAGGTTATTGAGTTTATTGAAAAGATCTGATTGGAACTGCATACCTTGATCTGAAGTGATTCTGGCTGGCACGCCATAGCGGGCGATCCAGTTCAGCATGAATGCACGTGCCACAGTGTCGGCTCGTGCGTCTTCTAGCGGTATGGCTTCTGGAAATCGGGTAAGGCGATCGACGGCAGTAAGGCAGTATCGATGCCCCTTTGATGGAAGCAAAGTTATTAAATCGACGTGAACATGCTGGAAACGTTGGGTTGGTTGTTCAAAGTTTGATATGGGTGAGATGTTATGTCTCGTTATTTTATTTTGCTGGCACGCAGTGCAAGTTTTTGCCCAGTTTCGGCAGCCTTTGTTGATAGATGGCCATACGTAGCGCTCTGCGATAAGTTTTCTGGAGCCTCTTTGTCCTGGGTGTGCCAGAGAATGCAACGACTCAAAAACTTGTTTTCTTAATGGTGCTGGCACGTAAGGGCGTAATCTCCCGGTAGAAACGTCGCAATATAGTTCTATATCTGGTTCTTTAAATAAAATTCGTTGGAGTTTCAATGATGAGTTGGTATTTTCCATTATGTCTTGAAGCTGATTGTCGTTTTTTGTTGTGTAGCGAGCTCAGTAAGTGTCACGGCGGTTGAAATTGCGTCTACCCGAGACAGAGTGTCGGCCACGATGTTTTCGTTGCCTGCAACGTGTTTGATTTCAGTGGAGAATTGCGAGATGAGGTCAAGTCTGCGGAACTGCCAAGGGGATGCCTTATCTAAACGCTGTTTAAAAGCGTCTTGTAGGCGTTGAAATAAGGTTCGCAAGTGTTCCATGTGTTGATTTTCGTTGTCTGAAGCGACGAGAATGTCGTCAATGTAGGCAGAAAATGGCTTTAGCTCGGATGAATCTCTCCATGAAACGTTGGCGTTGGGGCCGTGGTTACCCATTGCCCGGGGGAAGGTTTTTTGAAAAAAGGGTTGAATTCATGAAGTGATTCTGGCTGGCACGCCAACGGGGATATTCAGCATGAATGCACGGCCACAGTGTCGGCTCGTGCGTCTTCTAGCGGTATGGCTTCCTGGAAATCGGCTAAGCGGACGAGGTCAATAGTAGAGATATGTTTTTTAGTTTGATGGCGCGAAAGTCTTTAATATTGACGGACGCGGCGGTATCGTTCGGTTGTATAGTCCGATCATTGAGGCGTCTCGTAATCTGCCGCAGCAAGCGCCAATCTCTGATTTCTTTGGCACCAGGTGTAGCGGTGATGCCCACGGGCTGTTGGATCGCCTGGGCGAGGCCAATCTTAATCATTGTTTTCAAATTCTGCCTGAGTGATGAGTAAACGATCATGGTGCAAGTCTTCGTGCTTTGCGTGTGACAGGAGGTCTCTCCGTATTTTGATATAATGTCGAGTTGGTGTTTGGTGAATTTTGTTAGGACCGTTGGTTTGTAACGTCAGGGAATTCTGAAAGTTATTTCCAAAATGGTGTAAATGATTAATTTGTAAAGTTTTGATTGAATCTACTAACAAAAGGGGTGTTGCCCCGTAAGATACTAAGTTTTCTGGTCTATATGGTTATGTTTCAGATCAACGATAGACCGAATGGCTGAGAAAATCTGCTCGATGTAGGTCGTGAAACAGCTAGACAAACGAGTTAACTTTTTGGACAAAGGGTTTAAAGGCGCATGATGGTTGATAAGTCGTTGCGGCATAGAGTTGATTGAGTTTTCTGAAAACGGTTGAATGATTGTACGGGAAAACTTGGCGTGCGTACCCCCCCCCCCCCCCCCCCGCAAAGCCCTCCGGATGAAGTTGCTGGTAGCACGCGAGATCTGCTACGTGATCTAGGCCGTTGCTGAACGGTCCGTTCACGTGAGCGCGCTACGATGGCTGAAAGTTCTGCTAGGTGTTTTTGTCAAAAGGGTGCTACTTGCGTCTCCAGGTCTGAAACAGCTGCTATGCCGGCCGGTTTAATCACCTCGTGAAGCTTGTCGGCTGCAGCCCCGAGTTTATTGAGATCAGCCTGTTCCTGTATTACGAGGCATGCGCGCATTTGGGGAGGAAGGTGTGATAGCCATCGCGCCTTGAGAACTTCCTCATCAATGTCCGGGACGAGACTACGGAGATGACGCAGGTGTTGAGATGGAGTTTTGTCACCTAGGCTCTCTCCGTCCAATAATTGAATAAGGTTAGCTTCTTTAGATTTTGAGAAGTGTGCAATAAGTGCCTCTTTAAGTTCTCTGTATGGATTGGTAATAGGTGGTGCCAAAATTATATCTTCGACTGTGGAAGCTGATCTAGTGTCAATTAAAGGCACGGCCACGTGGAATTTGTCGACTTCTGTTAGAATGCTCCGCATTCTGAATTGCGACTCGAGTTGCGCAAACCACAACGCAGGTTTTTCGCTGTAAAATGGTGGAGCTTTGATGGAGATTTCCCTAGAAATCTGAATGTTTGATTGCGACGGAGCGCTGATTGAGTCGTCCAGAGACATTTTGCGTTGAAATGTGGTGTTGAAAGTGCGATTGCAGCATTAATTTAGGTTATGGCTGCTTGATATGTTCCTAACGTGCGGGGTCACCAATTGAAGCGATTACTTAATTGCGAAACTTAAAAAAAACTTCTTATGTCGAGTGGTTAATTTAAAACTTTAATTTATTACGTTTCTCGACTTTGGTTAAGTTGCACGAGTCGTTAAAACACGTGTGTGCTTAGCAAGCGCAAAAGGTAGAAGAAAGATATCTTCTGTATGCATTACAGACAAAGCGGGCGCTGACACGAAGGACAGTGGAAACGTCAGTAATGAAGGAAATTCGTCAGGGCTGTATTTTGGTAATGTGGTTGCCACCACATAGATGATACGCCTACCGATGAAGCAAATAGAATTAGAGACAGTTTTTTAGATTTTTTTTAATATAAGTTCATAGTATATATTCATATTAAAATTATTTAAATAAACATAAAAATTCATTAAACGAATTATTAGAAATTAAAAATAAAAACTTATGGATTGTTTAAATGTTGTAGTTCAAGTTCAAAAATTCTTTTTTTTTTTCCATTACAGCATTATGTCGCTTCATTTCTTTCAATTTATCTTTTTCAATTTCATAGAGTTTTGTTATCAATCGGTTTGTTTCAGATTGTTCTTGTGCATGTTCGCTCTATTGCTTCATAAGCGTGTTTAGAACTTTTGAAACATTGTCCTCCATCTTTTTTTGGATATTTATTTGCTCCTCAAGAAGACTCTATTTATTTATTTTCTGTTTCTTGTGCGGTGTACAGTGGGTCAGGTGGTCAGTATCTCCATTTGCTTCCATTTGCTGGTCAGACGATAAAAATGATATTTCATTTTGCATTTGCGCCTGGGAAGAAATGTCGTCAATTGGTCTCTTCTTACTCGTACTAGGGATGTCATCTGAAATGTTTGTTGATGTTCCAAAACTTTGTATATCTTTCAATCCCTCTACTGATTTATTAAGGGAAAGCATAGCGCTGACCTCCTCTTCGAGGAACTTAAATTTATTTGGTTGAAGGGCCCACCCCCTGTTGCAGAAATTTGCTTTGTATTTTTAATAATTTTTCTTTTAACTGCAAATTTAAAATCAGTCCAAACCTATAAATGAACCAATATTAACCGATAATATAAACGCGTGCTGTTTTTAATACCTTTGTCCATCCAGTCTTGTCCTTGACTGGAGGGCCCATACCGTTTAACTTTTCTGAAGTGTCTTCCCAAAAAGGGAAGCTCTTTGAGAAAATCCTTTAGCTATTTCTGGATGCAACTTCATGATATCCACTAGTACTTCAAATTGATTTTTGTTGGTGTGTTTCTGTTTCTTGTCTCTAAATCACAAATTTTAAACATAATTTAATGCGTCCTCAGCTATTTTTTTACATATATACTTACAAATGCTCCATTTTTGTCAATTTACACAGTTCACGCATCAACGGATAGATTTCGACGAATATTTTCGATTTTGCGGTTTCAATGATTTGAAAATTAGCGCCATCATTAGCCACGGAATGTATTTTATCAAGTCGGCAAGTAAGTTCAACTGCATCGAAAACTTTATTTTCGATACGGTTTCAATGATTGCAACGGAATAATTTTCGATGGAATTGTCAAGTTTTTCGATCGAAACGGATTCAATAATTAGACCCATTGTCAAATCTGAAAGTTTTCCATACAAGGACTTTATTCCGATCGTTCAGTTTGTATGGCAGCTACATATGTGTTATAGTGGTCCGATATCGGCAGTTCCGACAGATGAGCAGCTTCTTGAAGAGACAGTGACGTTTTCAAATTTTCAAAACGAAATCTTAAAAACTGAGGAACAGTTCGTATATATACAGACAGACGGACATGGCTAAATCGACTCAGCTCAACCAGAGAACATAAAACATAGAGAAGGAGCAAATCGAAATCTGTATGATGTTCGATTGGATGGCTAACAGAACTTATAAGATTGTGATACGGAATTTCACCATTATCGCTGCTATTTAGCAGAAATGAGCACTTTCAAAGGCAGAAACATATGTAAAACGACTGAATTCATGCAAGAATGAATAAAGAGAAACATGCTTTGTAGAAAAATATACAAAGTCACACAGAGAATGTAAAAAAGCATTCTCTGAGTCACATATGCATGCTTATATTGTATTATATAAACCATTGTCACATATGCGTGATTATCTTGTATCATATGAACCATTTTTTTTTTTTTAGAAAAATTTTAAAAAATTTGAATTTTTTTACAAAAAATAATTAAATTATATTTTTTAATTTTTAAATTAATTCAAAAAAGTTATATTTATTTCGACTATTACAAAGGGAAGATGTATCAAATGAACTTCATTTCTTCAAAGAAAATTGATGACCTTCAAGAAATATGCATATTCGCATTATTTCGTTATCATTTCCATATTTGCATTTCTATGGCTTACATATATGTACATACATATATTATTTCTTTGGCACATTTGTCTGTGTGTTTACGAAAGCAAATGCGAGCCAAATACATATGTACATACATTCATCATAACAAGTGTCGCAGGCATCTTTCGCATCTCCGTTGTCACGATCAACCAATGACCGAAACTAGCGTTTTGTCGAAGAGTCAAGTGCTGAACACATTGAGCGCGACAGACTGTTCTGTCAAATATTAAAATCCACACGTTCTTATGGACACAGTTATGTAGTTGTACAGCTGCCTCAATAACTGTATCCCTAAGAACGTGTGTATTTTAATATTTGACAGCTGTCGTTTGCAGTCTGTCGCGCTCATTGTGTTCAGCACTTGTGTGATGATAGAAGTTCCAAGCTGTGCCGAAAAAAATAAACGAATGGCCGCCGATTGTCACCGCTTCCCTTGCCCCTGTAGCAGCTTCGCCTACAAACTTGCGTAAATATGTATGCACATGTATGAGCCTGCATACATATCGACGCAGATTTTTGCGAGCCACGGAAAAATACTTATTTTAAAATTGACAAATATTGTAAATCGACAAGAGCTATATTGCCACTTTTCTCACTTCTTTCTGTGAAGACGCATCAGAAAGTTGTTCAGTTTATGATTTTTAGTTTTTGCCATCGTCGTTACGGCGTCTGTTTGTATGAATGAAACGAGGTCGCTTGTGGCATATGCGCCTGCGTTTATGAATGAAATCGTTTTTGCTGTAAAATTTACTACATTTAGGCTTCGCTAATTCGGCTGCCATATTGATTTGCATGCTTATGCTATTTGAGCAGTTGTTGTTTTTGTAGAACAATGCTTCAATTTTTTGTTGGTGACATATTCACATGTTTTTTTTTTTTTTTTTTTTTTTTTTTTTTTTTTTTTTTTTTTTTTTTTTTTTCATAGATACCGTCAGTCCTAGACGGCATGCACGATTCATGCTGCACGCTATGGGTACACCTCTTTCGGGACCACGCTCAGTATGGATGACCATGTTGAACTTGCGTAACAGCACGCCTACGTACTAAACCCTAACTCCGACTGCATTTCACTGATCCTACGGGACTGCCGTTAAGCATTTCTTCGCAGGACCAGGCTCAGCCAAGATTGGCTCTTCCTGGACGCCTTTCTGGACTACTCTTCTCTAACTCTTCTGCTATCGCTGCTTCGTTGCCTTTCCTTTTTTCTTAGTTCTTGCAGGGCAATTGCGGACCAATTCTTCACTTTACTCCACACGATTTTGCTTTTTATCATGTGGTGCACGATATTCTCTGGAGTCACACGTTCGTTGATAATAATTTCTACGTCTTTTCTTTCTGCTTCGAATTTCGGGCAGTGAAAGAAAATATGCTCTGCGTTTTCGCTGCCATTGCCGCAGAATGAACATTCTGTTCCGCTATCGTGACCGTATTTGTACAGGTACTCTCGAAAGCATCCGTGTCCGGTCAGGAATTGCGTCAGATAATAATCAGAATCGCCGTTCTTCCTCTCCACCCATGTTTTCACGTTCCTGATTAGCTTATATGTCCACCTTCCATTTTCTGCTATGTCCCAGCGCCTCTGCCACTCACATAAGCTTTCCTCCCTTTCCTTATTTCGCTCCGCTGTTGTAAGACGCCTCCTTACGCTTCTTGATTTTTCGTAGACTCTTTTAAGCTCTAACGCCATTATGTCCGGTGGTATGATGCCCGATATGACCCCGGCCGCCTCGTGTGATACTGTGCGGAATCCACAAATAACTCTTAATGCATTAAGCCGAGTCAGAGATCTTGCTTTCTTCGCATATGTTTTATTATGCATTGCTGGTCCCCATATTGGCGCTGCATACATTAGTGCCGATTGACTCACTTTAGCCAAGAGTGCTCGCTTGCCCTGGCTTGGTCCTCCAACATTAGCCATCATCCTGGATAGGGCCACAGTTATTCGCGTCGCTTTTGCACATGCCTTTTCAATGTGCGTGTTATAATTAAGCCGCGTGTCTATTACAACGCCTAGGTATTTTAACGACTGCTGAGTCGTTTTGCTATGGCCATCAATATTAAAGGTAGCATTTTCTATTTTTTTTCTGCTGGTAATTAGCACTGCTTCCGTTTTTTGTGCTGCTAGTTGGAGCTTTTTTGTCGTGAGCCAGCTCTTTATTCTTGAGGCGGTGTCTTCACATAAGCTTTCTACTTGACTGATTTCTTTCCCTACCACCGTTACCGCAATGTCATCGGCGTACCCGATAATTTGGACCCCTCTTTCTAATGGCAGTCGAAGCACTCCGTCATATAACACGTTCCACAGCAGTGGACCTAGCACTGAGCCTTGTGGTACCCCTCCCGTCACTCTGTACTGCTTCGGTCCCTCATCTGTATCGTAGAGTAGCAGCCTATTCGACAGGTATTTGGAGATAATTCTCAACAAATACTTCGGTGTTCCTTTGCATTCGAGAGCGCTCATTATGTATGGCCAATACGCAGAATTAAACGCATTTTTAACGTCAAATGTTACAACCGCACAGTATTCTTTTGTACCATACATCCACCTCGTTCCTTCGATGGCCTTGCTTGCCACATTTGTCACTTTCGTGATCGCATCGATGGTTGATCTGTGCTTACGAAAACCAAATTAGTTTTCGGCGAGTCCTGGATATTCTTGCTCCAGATGCTTCTCCAGACGTATGCATATTATTCTCTCCAAGATCTTTCCAAGCGTGTCTAGCATGCAGAGAGGGCGGTACGAGCTTGGTTCTCCAGCCGGTTTGTTTGGTTTCTGCAAAAGCACTAGGCGCTGTTTCTTCCATATTTTTGGAAAGACACCTTCTTGCAAACAGCGGGTAAAGAGCTGTGAGGAGGGGCTCGCTTTGTGTGTTATAGCCGTTTTTAGCGCCTTGTTGGGGATTCCGTCTAGACCCGGTGTTTTGGTATTTCCAAACCTTTTGGCTGCATCTATCACTTTATCGTCGGTGACCGATGGTGCGTCTATTACCGTATTTATATCTGATAATACAGATCCTTCGTTCCTCTGCGTAGGGAAAAAGGTTTCCACGATGTTTTTCAATAGGGTGGGACAGGTTGGTGCTCTCCCTTTGCTTCCTTTGAGTTTTGTCATCACTATTTTGTACGCATCGCCCCATGGATTCTCATCGGCATTTTCGCAGAGCTCTTTGAAACAGGAGAGTTTGCTTCTTTTGATTGCTTTCTTGAGCTCACGGCGTTTCATTTTAAAACTTTCGCGCAGGTTTTCGTATTCTGGTGAACTTCGTCTTCTCTGGCAGGAGCGCCTGGCTTTGTTGCAGTCAGTTCTCAGGCTGTCGATTGCACTATTCCACCAGTATGCAGGCTGTCTATAAGCGCTAGCGCCTTGTTTTTTCCTGCACATTGCAGCGTCACATGCTTTGCTGACGTGCCTCACTAATATCTCCGCCTGTCGTTCTGTATCTTTTACATTTGTGATGTTGTCATCTAGCATAAGTCGAAAGAGATTTTCGTCGAACTTTCCATCCTTTTGTCTGTACCATCTTTGTGTGCGCGTATGTTTCACTCCTGGGTTTTCCAATCTCTATTATAATGGCTAGGTGGTCACTATGCGTATAGAAGTCAGAAACTTCCCAGCGTGTTGATCGTACCAGCGGGCTACTAACAAACGTGATGTCAATCACGGATCCACGGCCATTTTTTTCGAAAGTGTTCCTATTTCCAGTATTCAATAGCACAACCTCGAGCGATGAAAAGGCCTTGAGTAGAGCGTTTCCTCGTTTGTTCGTGCTAACACTTCCCCAGTCCACAGCCCATGCGTTAAAATCGCCTGCTACGACGTTATTTGTAGTTGTTAGGATTTCCTGTACAAGATCATCCAATATCTTCTCAAACGCGCCTTGTGGGACACTCGGCGGGATGTAGCAACTATAAAAGTTGATTCCACCGATCTTGGCTCGTGTGAAGTAGGCCTTTCCTAACAGTGGCTTTTCTTGGAAAGCTTTGCCTCCACATGACCATATGGCAGCTTTGCTGGAGGTGTCTGAGGCCCAGGTGGCGTTGTCTACGTTTTTATACTGCTCGCACAGTATTGCTACGTCCACCTTTTCTTCAAATACAGTTTGTTTAAGCAACTCTTGAGTAGCTTCGCAATGGTTCAGGTTTAGCTGGATAACTTTCATTTATTGTATTTTTTATACGCTTCCTGATATAGAGGGCATCTTTTACTACCTATTTGGTGGTTTGAGTTTTCCCTCCCCTTGCTCTTGCAAGCACTACAAGACGGAGTCTTGTCGCACGTCTGTGCGAAGTGTCCTTTCTCACCACATTTTAGACAGCACTTGCTCCTGTCATCCGAATTGCTACATGCTGCTGCTAGATGCCCATATTCCAGACACCTGAAACACCTTTTCAGATTTGGTTTTTCCCTTAGCCTGCAGACTACCCAACCTATCCTAATTTTCCGTTCGTTTAGTAGTATCCTTGCTTCCAGCGCAGGTAGGCTTACTACCGCTACCTGCGTACCCGCATATGCCGCCCTGAGGTTTTTAATCGCACTCACATCAAAATTATTAAGATCTTTCACCTGCTTCCGTATAGCCTCCGAAATGTCCTCTTTGGTTGTGATTTCGTCCAGGTCCCGAATTTCTACTATGATTTCGTGGGTAAGCGCTTTGATTTGTGCCTGGTCCCCTAACAGTTTACTTATTTCGCCCTTTAGTTCGCTCGTACTTTCCATCTGTGTTTCCTTAAGTTCCAGCAATATTTCTCCTTTGGCTGTTTTCCGAATACGCGATACATTTTGACCGAGTTTCTGCAGATTTTCTTCTTTTCTCACCTTCATAAGGATGTCTCTATAGGACATATCTCCAGAGCGCGCTATGACTATAGCATCGGACCGTGGGGGTGGTTTACGGTTTATCTTCTTGTGGCTTTGTGGCTTGCGCTTGACGCTTACCCAGCCGTCCTCTTTTTGTGCTTCCTCTCTGCACTTATCAGGGCTGTTTCCCGATGTCTTTTTGTTTCGCTCCGCTTGCTGGTTTTTCGGCGCCTCTTCATGCATCGTCTTATTTCTTTTAGACGGTGTTTTCCGTTTCGGCGGGTTTTCCTCCCGCGGCCTCTTCGGTGTTGTTTCCGTGGTTGCAGTCTTGAGCTGCACATTCCGTCTTGATTCCATCATTCCTGTGTGCTCCTCCAGCGCTTTTGAGTATTAGCTTTGCTATAGAACTAAGGATGTCCCTCATGTTGTTATTTATAGACCGCTGCGGTGGATGCATTGCTTCAGTCAGCCTTTTTATGGCATTTCCTAGTTCAACAATGTAGTCCACAGGATGTCGTGCCACTTTGGCTTGGGGTGTGCTATCTTCTAACACCGGTGGCGATGACCTCGCGCGCACCGATTTATTTACTGTGGGCGTCTGATTTGGTGATCGGGCTATCCTCGATACCCGCTTGAAGGGATCTACTTCCGCATTCGGGGTCCTCACAGTCAGATCTACCTCTGATCTAGAGTTTTCAGCACGACTGTTCATTAAATGTCCGAAAAAGCCGCTTCCATTATTTGTGTTGTTTGTATTGTTATTGTTTCTCATATTACTTTCCATTTGCTTCTTTTTTTTTAACAGCGCATCGTGTGTAGGGGGGTGGGCCGAAATAAACTGGAACGGGTATACCCTCGGGGACAATGCCCCTACCCCAGTTCCCTGAGGCCAGTCCTTCGCTTTGCCGGTCCCGGAAAACACGTACGGACCGGCGCTCACCCGGGGCAACATAGGCTACTACTCCTATGCCCAATGCACACTTCCTGACCAAGGACCGAAGTGGCTGTTTACTGACACACGCCGCCGCTAATACCTCGGCAGAGTCAAGCTCACATCACCCTCTCCCTTTCGTCAACGGAGAAGTCGCTGGCGAAGAGTTCAAGGGACTCCCAGTATGCTGCGTCGTGTACCGGTCAGGTAGATTTAATCAGCCGCACCTAACATGGTGAACAGACGCTGACCAGGAAGCCGCCCATTATGGATCCGTCGCGCCTGGATTTTTTTTTTTTTTTTTTATTACACAACATGCTCTTGCATGTTGCGGGAGACACATATTACAAATGGGCGGTGTCGATTCGCCCACTGTCGCAGGAGTTTCAACGGTCTTGCTGGCTTTTATACCGCAACCTCCACTCCCGCCGCTTCTCGTCGGGGATTGCTTATTCGTTTAAACTTATTTCGCAACTAACCTGCTACTACAGGCCGTCCGGCTATCCGCGACCTGCCGACCCCCCCGGTCGCTTAAAGCTCAGCGACGGTGACTATTTCCTTGGAAATTTAGAGTCCCCAGGACAGTAAGTCACATGTGTACGCATATGTTTGTATGCTTGTGCATTATTTGTTCGGCAATGTATACAAATGTACATATAAGTATATATGAATGTATGAACATGCAGATCAATGCGCGCACATGTAATATATTGATAAGTGATAAAACCATGATTTGAATTTCTGAATGCGCTCATGCGTATACATGCATTCATATGATCATGTGCAGATACATAAGATTAATATGATAGAATATGTACATACATACATACATATGTATATATTTTTGTGATAAATTTAACTTCTATTAGTAAGAAATATAATACAAAAATATTTATAGTGTACATTATTATGTAAAAATCAAATAAAATTATTAAACATGCAAGTCCAAATTGACTATAAATATTATTATGCATGCATTCATACCTCATATCATAATTATTTTTACATGCCAATATGGAAATGCCGACGGCAAAACGCAAAAGCATATGTACATACATACTTACATATTTGCATACATTGCGATTCCCAAGTTGAAAGCAAAAATTGAAGCATGAAAATATCACAATGCTGTGGCTAGGAGTATCATAAGGAGCATACATACATACATACTCGTATATATATTTATGTTTCTACATATTCTGGAGTATGTGAGAGAGCTGTATTTGTACACAAATGTAGCTGTTAAAAATGGAGTATCAAAGAACTTATTTTTCTTCAATATTCCCTGATTGCCCATACATGCTATGGCATCATATGCCGTACATACTTATATTATTTCTCTTCATACTCACTGGTGGAGTATGTGAGAGAACTGTTAAAAATGTTAACATTTCACTGCGTGAATTCTGTAGCTGTATGGTGACATTCCGTGTCGCAATTTTATAAAATGTTTGAGATCGAACCTGCACCTTCTCTGTGTTTTATGTTCTCTGGCTCAACATTCTGATCATTTAAATATTTACTTTAAGGGTTTCCGACGCTTAATTCTGGGTGTTACAAACTTCGTGGCAAACTTAATATACCCTGTTCAGGGTATAAAAATGCATTACAAGCACAAGTCGAAGATACAAGTAACTTTGCAATAGGAGTTGTACTCTCTCCGAATAGGATTCATATCTTGAACTCTTAAACTTAACCCTCTACCGCATACAACGCCATATATGGTTTTGGGATTTGTTGCATTTTGCTTTGCACTAGCAAAGTGATGTAGCGGAACAAATTTGTAACGGTAGTTTTCTTTGGACAATTCTTTGTTGATATTTCAGATACTGTTTGATTTTGATAGGTTTTGCTTGTTGTTTTCGTTTATTTTGTGAAGGTGTCTCACATGAGTAACGCTAAGTGTATTTCGCGGTGTTGTGGAAAAAATTTTTATCATAAAAATTAGGACTTTTCTCGGAGAAAAAATTATTTTTCGAAGGAAAAATTTAGGGTTCACACAATAAAAATTCAAACCGATTGGAAAGCAAGTACCATAGGCACGCTTTTGTGCAAAATCGGACAAAGCCACATATGGCCTTTCATGCAGTACATACTATGTATTTTTGCAAAAACTGACGATGGCCTTTCATGCAGTACTTGCAATTTTGCCTTTCATGCATTTTAGTCAAATTTTTTCAGAAATGGATGCAAGATCTTTTTATGGAAATTTAAGATATATAAATGTAGTCGATAATGGGCTTCAAAGCGACGATGATTATATATCCGAATCAGATGAAGAAGTTGTTGCAGCACAAGTTTCTGGCCAGGAAGATGTATATATATTGGAGACCGATGAAAGCAGTTCCGAAGACGTATATGACGAGCCTAGTAGCTCAAACGCAAAACGCGCTAAAAAATCGAATCCACCAAACTAGAAAGAAAATAACTTGCCCCCGTATTTAAGTGAAAACTTTCCATTTCAAGGAGACAAGGAGCTTCCAAGTTTTATCGATGAATTAGAGATCCCAGCGGAGTTCTTTCAATTTTTCTCTGACGAAGATTTGATAAACTTTATAGTTGAACAATCGAATATACTGGCGCTGCAAAAAGACATAAATAAGCCGGCAAGTATTACTAAGAGCGAAATAGAATACATTCCGGCCAAACCGCACAAATGGGGTTTCAAGAATTTAGTTTTAAGTGGAGTTTCAGGATTTAGCTAAGATTTTGATATATTTGCTGGAGCACAAAGTGATAAACATCCAGAGGGATCACCGATTCTTTTTTTTTTTTTTATAGTAGGGGGAAGCATCGAAAGCCGAAGTGCGGAACTTTAATCCGCTAAACCTAACCTACTCCCACCTCAGATCTCTCCCACGGAACCACCGGTTAGGTATTACTTCGTGGGAGGGACAAGACATTTAGGTCTCCTCTATTGCGCGGACTGACGGATGCCTAGTCTGTTGAAAAGATCTCAGTTTGGTCATTATAAATGCTGACGCTTCGCTGACAGCTTTCCATTTATCAGTCGTCTGACACATGAGTGTCGTCAAGTTATCGACCGTAAAACTACCACCGAGTGTGGTTTTTAGCTGTTCCCTTGTATTCGAAAATCGAGGGCAATGAAATAATACATGTTCAGAGTCTTCTATATATTCTGTACACGTAGGACAGTTCGGACTAATGTCATTGTGGAATCGGAAAAGGTAGCTTCTAAAGCATCCATGTCCACTAAGTATTTGGGTCAGATAGAAATCTAAGTCCCCATGTCGTCTGTGGTACTCCACTCGAGATAGAGTAGCTCTTGGTGCCTTCGTCCGTCTCAAAAATCAGCTTTCTGTTTCTAAAATAGCTCGTTATTATGTTTATGAGGTACTCAGGGGCCCGTATTTCATCCAGGGCTTTAAGTATGTCTGCCCATTTTGCTGAGTTGAACGCATTTTTGACATCCAGCGTTATCAGCGCACAATACTTTTTTGTGCCACCTTTCTATCTTTTTCCACTTACTGCACATTTCGCAATATCGACGACTTCTCGTAGTGCATCAATAGTGGATCTCTTTTTTATGAAGCCGTATTGTCTCTCTGATAATCCGCCGGCTTTTTGGAATGCTAGTTCCAAGCGGTTTCTTACAATGCTTTCGTACACTTTCCCAATCGTGTCGAGCATGCAAAGGGGTCGATATGATGAAGGTTCTTCTGATGGCTTTTTTGGCTTTGGGAGTAAAACCAGGCGCTGAATCTTCCACGGATCGGGGAACACCTCTTCTAATATACACGCATTGTACATGTTAATAAATAAACTGGGTCTAAGAGTTATGGCTTCTTTAAGGGCTCTATTTGGTATACCATCTATTCCGAGCGCTTTAGAGTTTTTGATTTTTTCCGCAATGGCTCTGTAGCTTCGTTTCTTTTAATATAGGAAATGGATGCATGTGTAGGGAATAACGCTTCGACAACCTTTTTCATAAATGATGCGTTCTTAGATTGCTGCGGCTTATTTTTGAATTTCGACATACAAATTTTATATACCGATCCCCAGGGGTCTATGTTCGCTTCTTCACAAAGCTTTTCGAAACAGGATCCCTTAATACGGATAATGGCTGACTTCAAGAGCTTTTTTTGGCATTTAAATGCTTCTCTGAGGCGAATTTCGTTATCACCTCCCTGATTACGCTGGTGGCGGCGTCTAGCTGAGTGACAGAGCTTCCTCAGCTTGGCAATTTCGTCGCTCCACCAGTATACCGGCTTTCGGTTGTTATTGTATCTCGTCCTGCGCATAGTTGCGTCGCATGTTGCAACTAGTTCCTTCTGCACAGCGGATACTAAGTGGGTGGCGTCTTCGCCTGGTGCCTTTGTCGCACTCCAGACGCTCTCAAATACGTCGGTATCAAAATCCTTTTCACGTCAACTACGTTTTCGAGAGGGATTTCTGCGAGACAGTTCCCTTTCTTAGGAGAACGACACTTCAGCGATTATAGCCATATGGTCGCTATTTGTGTAAATATCTGATACCGTCCACTTAATATGTCTGCTAAGAGTGTCGTTAGCAAACATTAGGTCTATTATAGAACCTTTATTACCCTTTTGAAACGTATTTTTTTGCCATTGTTTAGAATCGTGAGGTTTGTTTGACTCAAAAATTCTAGAATGAGGCGACCACGGTGATTTGTCATTCTGCTACCCCAAGCAGTATACCATGCATTAAAATCACCCGCTATTATTATTGGAGATTTGTTTATGGTCTCTAGAGACAGCTCCAGAAGAAAATCCTCAAATTCTCTACTTGTTGCGCTAGGACGAGCATAGCAGCTTACAAAATATATACCTTGCATCTTCGCCCATGTAAAGCCGTTATGGACGTCTTTGGAGCGGGATGAGAAAGCTTGTCCTTTGCAGGCCCATATTGCTGCCTTTCCACTTCTATCTTTACACCAAGTATTCTCCGAACGCAGTCTATATGGTTCGCTTAGTAAGGCGACATCTATGTTCTCTTCTTGAACTGTTTGTTTTAGCAGATCTTGTGGTGCAGCGCAGTGATTAAGGTTTAGTTGTAGCAACCTCATTTTTTCATTATTTTCATCATTTGTGCGTACTTCGGACATGTCGTACTTAAGACGGAGTGCTCTCCTTTTGCAAAGCATACAGCTCGGGGCATTTTTGCACGCTTTTGCTACGTGTCCTGCAGCTCCGCAGCGTGTACAGAGGGCTGACCGATCAGTCTGACTAACACATTTGTGTGCTATGTGACCCAGTTGGAAG
Source organism: Bactrocera correcta (assembly GCA_027475135.1). Taxonomy (NCBI): domain Eukaryota; kingdom Metazoa; phylum Arthropoda; class Insecta; order Diptera; family Tephritidae; genus Bactrocera; species Bactrocera correcta. The sequence continues at coordinate 52,476,166 of CM050326.1, forward strand.
CACCTAAAACATCGGGTAATGGGTGAGTATTCTCTAAGACGGCAGATAGACCACCCTATCTTCACCTTGGCCAATTTTAGTGCAACTTAAGCGTCTTGAGCGCGCAGACAAATAAGAGCTATTTGTATGTCACTTCGGGTTTTCCTCATATTTTTGACGCTTGATTTCTCCAGGTTTTGGAACCCACACTCGTTTTTTAGTGCCTCGCAGATTTCTTCCGGTGTTGTAATTTCGTCTAAGTCCTTACACACTATTGTGACGCTATGAGTTTTTGGATGTATCCGCCCCATTTCACCCACCGCTCCCTCTAAGACGGTTTGGAATGATTCGGCTCTCTTGTCCGCTTGATTTTTTAGCTCAATCAGTAGGTCTCCTTTCATCGTTTTTCGTATGTATTACACGTTTTATCCCAACTCTTCAAGACCGCTGTCGCTTTTTATCTTCCGGAGAATATCCGCATACGATGCACCTTCCTTTTTCGTTATTATGATGGCATCCGGTTTCGCTCTTATTTTCTTTTGGATCGGCTTTCTATTTTTAACTGCATCCACCCATTTTTCGCATACGTTATGTTGACCCGTAATATCTATTACTTTTTTGACCTCACTGGTCATTTGTTGCACTTTTCAATTGCCTTTTTTGGCTTTTTTGTGGGGGGTAGTTCTCCCGATGCTTCGCGCAGCCGCTTTGGGGTGTTCAGCTCTTTGGGGATATGAGAAAGCTGTGTTGCTTTCTCAACCACAATTTTCTTCTCCGGTTTCTCGGCTTTGTTATATAAGCTCATTATGGTACTCAATAAATCACGCATAGCCTGGTTAACGCGCCTTTGACCAGCCATCATATTTTCCAACTCTTTTATTTTGCAACCCAGCTTTTTAAAGTAGTTGGACGATTCATTATTTAGTGACTTCTCTTCACTTTTGCTTGTCCGGTCAGCAGTTTCGTCACTAAATGTTGATCCAGCAGCGATGGGTTCCTCATTTCGGCCATTGGAGGGCGTTCCCAGAATTTTAGAATTCCTCCGAAAAGGATTCTCTGGTGTACGTCCCATACTATTCTCAGAGGCCATACTTCAGTGAGAAAATAGTTGGATACACCTGTCAATGAGTACGTTCAGTCACTGCTGCTAAAACCTAATTTATGTTATAAATGGTTGGCATTGCCTAAACCAAGAGGAAAACGAAAAGGAGAAAAAAGCGCAAACGAAGAACAGCTGATTGATCAAAACAAAGCGGCAAATTTAAAAAAATAAGCGCACGTTTGATTCGCTGTTAGTAGGGGAAATAATAAAAATATAACTAAGAAAATTTGCCACGAAGGGGCAGGTATTTAGAAATAAATTTTGTTTAAATTTAATTGTACTTATCAGTTTATTTAGGTTTTGTATCCACTTGGATCGTCCGGAATTCCAGCAAGTCCCAAGCCAAATCAAGCGCGATTTCACTACGAAAAAACTATGATTATTTCACAGATAATCCAAGAGCTCAAAACAAACACATCCACCTCACTCAACACTAATGTAAAGCCGTACCACCGAATCTGGGAATCAGCGGAAATGTTGTTACAAGGCTAGCAATCACTGTACCGAGATATCAAAATTACAAAATTTTTTTTTTGACAACTGGTTTACCAGCCCCGGCCTCCAAGTGCATCTCATGAAAAGTGGTTTATTGTCTTTGGGTACGGTAAGACTTAATCGAGTCCTTAACTGTAAGATGCCGGCGGAAAAGGAATTGAAAAAGTTGGGGAGAGGCAGCATGGTGGAGAAGGTAGCTAAAATCGATGGGGTCAAACTTGGTCTCGTTTCTTTGTTTGACAATAAGGTAGTAAATATTCTTTCAGCTTTCGTTGGAAGCCAACCTAATACCACAAAGACACGTTTCACATGATTGACATGTGCCTTGTAAATTCTTGGATCTTGTGGCGCCGTAAGTCAGGGGAATTTATGCCGTTATTTAATTTCAAACAGCAGTGAGCGAACATCGTTGCAAGATAGGAAAATCCCGAAAAGGAGGGCGTCCAATTGCATCGGTATCAAACTCTTCATCTCCGACAACAAGCAGAGAAGGCACCAAAAAGAGTAAGCGTCAAGACTTTCCTTTAAATTCTAAACGTACCGACTGTATTGGACACTTTCCGAAATGGATGAAAAATAGACAACTTTGTCAAAATGACTGCTCATTCCGTTCGTATACGTTTTGTGAGAAATGTAATGTATTCTTGTGCTATAATGACAAACAAAACTGTTTCACACGCTTCCACACTGAGTAAAAGTACTACACTCCAAGCAACTTTGCATGCATAGAGAGCCATATATGGCGGCTTTTATTTTATGGTAAAATATGCATAGTAAAATATTTTTTTCTACAAAAATATGTAAAAGGATCCGAAATAAACGTTTATTATGGAGCTTTATTTTTTTTTCATAAAGAAGATGGCCATGCGGTAGAGGGTTAAAACATACAATAAATCCAAAAGAAACAACTGCTTTAAAATAGAAGAAGATGCTCTATTCAATCTTGAAAATGAGATTATTGGTAGATATTCAAATATATCAATTGTTTTAATTCCAAAAATTATAGAACATGTAACAAATATAAACAAACAAAAAGAATTGTATTGCAACCACATAAATGTGCACATCGCAGTTATAAAAACAACACACAAGAAATACTAACTAAATATTTTTCCCCAACTGTTTAAAAATGAAACGCTGAAATTTATCTTGGAAACAAATTGAACGCTGACCAAATAAACAACCAATTGAGCTATGCTAATACCAGGGGTGGAATCGTTACATCCGTACACGGATCGGCAAACATACGAAAGAAAATTACGTGATACGTCAATCTTATGTTGTGATTGGCGATATATATATCCTTAACCTTGTAAATAATTTTATTTTTATTGTCAACGAAAATACAAAAATTTTGTTTATATAAATATTTTTTTTTAATGAGATATTCCATTTATTGATTTCTTGTTTATGTTCTTTATTCCTAAAAATTACAAAAAATTTAAAATTTAATTAAAAATTTTACTCACATTTCCATAAATTTGTCTATTACGATTGGTAGTTTGCGTTCGAACGAATGGATACGTTTATATACTCGTTCACGTGTGTCATCCTGCCAGATTACGATAGAAGCGTTACGATCACGTACATAAGTCTCAATTTGGACTAGTTACTATTCATTAAACAGCCTCTAGCATTAGTCTCAAAATTTTGCCTCAAATTTGAGACCTGTCTGTCATTTTGAATATACTGAATAGAGATCATCCTAAATATTAATCGATTGTCGTTTTTTTATATTTTGAAAGCAACTCAAACACGAAAAGGTTAAAAATAAATCAATTTTACATAAATTTCGAAAATATTACTAAGCAAAGTCAACATATATTTTAATTTTTATTGATAATTATGTTTTTTGACCATGTTATAGAAAATTTAATATTTGTTATCGACATATTTATTTTCATTCAAATGTAAAAGCATTTCTGAATAATGAAATGTAATCTATTTTGTGACTGTCACTTACAGCAAAATCGTCTCAAGTCTCAAAAATTGTCTCCCTCTTAAAATCTCAAATTTAGAGACTTGAGACCGTATCACAGTACGGAATCGCACGGTTAAATCTATTCCGAGTGAACGAAAGTATTTACATCGGCACAAATGATAAGTATTCAAAATACTGCTACATAAATATATAGATGAAATATTTTCACAAATTTGCCCAAATACTAAGTTTGTAATGACCAGGGATGGGCAAAGTCATAGCAGGTGTTTGTAACTCAATAAAGAGTTATCATTCCTTACCTCTGATAAGTAAGCATGTTCAATGATATTTGAACAGCAGGTGCTAAAAGAGCGTAAGTGATCGTATACGTATACACACGGATTGTCACTAACACGCACAAACGAAGAGCGTAAAACGAGCACTTACGATGGGACGAACTTTGTCACAAAGCGATCGTAAAATCAGTCTGCAAACAGAAGCATAATAATATATTATATAATAACACAACCGTCTTAATACTCGCTCTTCAAAATTTCATATTACTAAAATGAAAACGCCGTCGGCATATGTGCAAATGGGAAATGTTGCCTCTGCGAAATCTTCATAGCATAGATAACTTGATCAGAATCTCTTTTCTTGCTCTCTCGCTTGTCAGCTGGCAAGGCACCCTGATCTGTTTTTTTGAGCTGGCAACAAAACACAATCAGGGTGCCGTCACCCAGCAGTTAGTAAAAAAGGTGGGATGCCAGAATGGCAGCGCTATAACTACTTGACGAAACAAGTGTAAAATGAAATTTCATTGAACTGTGCGAACATATTTTGGAAAAATAAATGTTTATGTAAATTAATTAATGATTTTGCATTTTAGCATTTATATATGTATGCATTTTCAAAGTGGTTAATTTAGTTTTTTGCATAATTTATTATATACCAAATCTAATATTTTTCAGCAGTGGCATCATTGGCAAATGTTATAAAAAATGCGAGTTTTGACAGCTCTCTCTGGAACCAAAGAGTCTCGTATCAAGTTATCTATGATCAGAAGTCAAGCTGAATAGACCTGTACGCATTACTTTATGATTTATGAATGTACGTATCTGCGAGTACTCGTATTGGATACATAAATTTGGCAAAGTTAATATCGTTCAAAGCTGAGTGGGAATTCGATTTTTTTTTTTTATTTTAAATAATTCTGCGAAGCCGCAGTGCTTGTTATGCGGAAAAATTTTAAATTTTGTATACAAGCAAAATTTAAAAAGGCATTTCCTTTAATTTCACAAAGAAATAAATAATTTATCATATTTTGATTTAGATTATAATGAGGTCGTCAATTATATTATATTATAGTGAAGAATGAATTAATTTTTAGTTAAAATTTTAAGTTTAATATTTTTTTGGTAATCAATTGAAGTATTCTATCCAAGTTAAATATGAATTATTCATTATAAAATATTATTATTTTATATTACAAAATTACGTCGTACATACAAGTATGTACATTCGTATGTAGGATGCGCTACTTCGTGCAGCATAAACATACTTATTCGACTTCTGCAACTGAGTTCTGCAAGCAGACTGATTATTTCTGATCGTTGATTCGCTTTGTCACACAGTAAATGCACTAACACAATGTCATTTTATGAGCGCCGTTTGGTTGTGGTCGTGCCCATCTCTGGTAATGACTGATAACGAGTCAGAATTAAACAGTATATATATGTATGTATGAGCGAAACAAATATACCATTCAGCAATCAACGCTAGGGATGTCGGAAATGGAATAAAGTATCGATATATATTGTATCAGTGATTTTTGAATATATCAATATCGACATTGATATTTTTATTTCAAAATATCGATAGATCGGTATGATATGAAAAAAAATATTTGGCCTCATCTACTTTAATCATCTTACCTTACTAGATAAATACTAACCAATAAACATAATTTTTAATAAATTAAGAACAACAATTAAAACATTAATTATTTATTAATCAAACCAATATTTATCTGATACTGACATAAAGAATAGCAATTAAAACATTAATTATTTATTAATCAAACCAATATTTATCTGATACTGACATAAAAAACAACAATTAAAACATGAATTATTTATTAATCAAACCAATATTTATCTGATACTGACATAAGAAAAACTCTTTGATTTACGTGCTCGGCTGTAAGCCGACTTCTGTTATTTCGTACTGCGAGATTCACAGCAGATGCCACACTCTCCGAGGAAACCGAGGACGCAGGCGATATCAAATACTTTAGAGCTATGTCGGAAAGCACTGGGGTAAAATGACGACAATCAAACCAGAATTTTGTTGGATTCTCTTTTCTGGGTATTATAGGCTGATCTAGATATTGCTTTAGTTCGCTAGGCATACCATCACTTTTTGAAGTTGAAAGTAAAGAGTTTGCTGAAGCTGCAGCAATATCTGTCATAATGTTTTCATGTCCGGACCACAACGACGGCGAAAATTTTTCAGAATTTGGAATTATGGTAGTGCGAGTGGGTCTGAGTTCAGGCGAAAGTTATCCTCTACGCCTATGTTCAAAACGTATTTCTTTTGACAGTTCGGTTATTGCAGTGGAAACAGCTAGCGCTGAACTAAAATGAATACGCTTAAAGTGTGGTCTAAAATTGTTGCTTTGGCCAGATGTAAATGTCGCTCTAGTGGTTCTAGTTTTGCAATAACTAAATTCAGCAAACTCTTCTGAACAGCAATACCAAATTCGGTGAAAGGTTTTACTTGTTCAAGGCCTCTCTGAAGTAAGTTTGAAATGGGAATCACCAAACTTGAAGTCACGTACTGATCGCCGCTAATTTCTTCAGTAGCTTCCTTAAATGGGGTAAGCAATATTATTAGATCTCGTATGACACATAACTCTGAAGAAGTTATCATATCAGGTGCGTTCCGCCTGGTTGCCAAAATCTTATCCACAATAGCTGATAATGTATTGAATCATTCCAACATATCAAGACAAGAATTCCACCTTGTGCTTACTGATTGTATAAGTGTTAATTCTTCTCCCTCTTTCCTTTGTCCCTTTTGTTATGCTCGCAAATCATCCATTGCGTCCACAGATTGTTTGAAATATGTTACAATGCCTTTGACCCGATTGACAATTTGAAAAACTGGTGCATCATCTCTTGTTGCGCCATCCACTATTAAATTCAAAATCTTATCCACAATATCTGATAATGTATTGAATATTTCCAACATATCAAGACAAGAATTCCACCTTGTGCTTACTGATTGTATAAGTGTTAATTCTTCTCCCTCTTTCCTTTGTCCCTTTTGTTCTGCTCGCAAATCATCCATTGCGTCCACAGATTGTTTGAAATATGTTACAATGCCTTTGACCCGATTGGCAATTTGAAGAACTGGTGCATCATCTCTTGTTGCGCCATCCACTATTAAATTCAACAAATGTGACATGCAATTCTTTTTCCATCTTCCAAAAATTTCTTTACTGCAGCAACCATGTTAGCACCACCATCAGTGGTAATTGATAAGATGCAACCCTTTTCTATTATAAACTCGTCGGTAATATTTTCAAAGCATTCTTTTATGTAATCAGCAGTGTGTGCCTACAGGAAAGAAGACCAATTTTAGTCCACTTTATGAAATTTTTTATAACTTACTATTTTTTTTTAATTTGATGCATTTATTTTATACTTTAATTAACTGATACATTCTTCGTGCTGTCAATGCCACCATCTCATGTTCAGATTCAGGAGTGCAGTTATTTGCTGAGTTAAGAAAATGCGCTGTTACTACGATGAAACTTCGTGTTGAGTTCATGAGAATTAATATATCACTTGTTAAAGCAATATTATTTATCTCACTTAATTTTTGTTTTACAATGGCTTTGGTAGTGGCTTCGTTGTTCCATTAAGCCAGTTATCTGTAGTGAAAAATGAATAATAAAATAACATTTAAAAATAAAAAGGATAAGATAATAATTTTATGTTGTTGTTGTTGTAACGACAGAAATTATGCCGAGTTGACAGTCCGTGGCCGGATAAAAATCCGGGTTCGTTTCGGTTTCGTAGACCCGACTGTCGTGGGAACGGATTATAATTTTATATTATAGTTCACTTACTGTAGTTCGTGATGGAACCTTATAGCGTGGGCATATGACGCTCACAAATCTTTTCAATCCTGATTTTTCCACACAAGATAGAGGCATGTTGTCTTTGCAAATCATGTAGACCAAAGCTTAATTTATTTGGCTTGTTTTATGACCCTCTGCTAAATTGAAAAAAAAAAAATAAATAAAATTATAACATTCTTAAGAATTAAAAAGTTAACAATACAGCATTTTGATATCAATAAAAATACCTTCATAGCCTGAACTTCTTTCAAACACATCTATGAGTGTAATCTGTTTCCACAAGTCTTTACTCTGACTACCTTTGGAGAATTCAGTCTGAAAAAAAATATTGAACATTTTGTATATATTTCATTACACTTGTCGTCATAAATAGTATTAAGGTTAAGTGAAAACACTAAAATGAAATTACACATTATTAGGTGACTAGTTTGTAGCTTTAGAATCTAAATATTTGTTCTTGTTCATAGCCAATAACATGCCGTATACTTCATAGCCAATAACAAGAACAAATATTTAGATTCTAAAGCTACAAACTTACATAAATAAAATACTTACACCAGTATCATCGTAAATCGCAGATTCAGACAATTCCATGAGGTTATTTTCTATCTCAGAAGGTTTATTAGGAACGGTGCTAGTTGAATTAGTAAACGAAACGGGTGAACTGGTTCTTGGTGTAATATCCACTTTACTTGACCTTGCGTTTTTATTTTTAAGTTGCAAAAACGCATGGTGATGCTTATTTTTTAGATGTGTAGATAAATTTGTTGTATTGCCACTGGTTTTATAATTTTTTCCACACACATTACATGATACGTTTTGTCTGTCTATTTTTTTGAAAAAGTTCCATACAACACTGACTGGAATGCTCGGGACGGATAACAGACTGACAGACATTTACACTTGACAGAATAAGTTGCCAACTTTAGTATTAAATTAAAAAGAAAGAAATCGAGTCGACCATAAACAAAAAAGTTAAAAAATGTTAGTATTGGACTATGTCGACGTATGAGGCCGATTGCGAATAATTAAAAAAATATACGTAGTTACTTTAGTTTTTACGTTATAAATCTCTTGGATACGTAGTCGAAATATTAAAATTCTGGATTGGCCAGGTCAAAGTGCGGACCTAAACCACATAGAAAACCTATGTGGCATTATAAAATTCTTATTCTTTATGGGAAATAATACAGGCAGAGTGGTACAAAATAAGTCCCTGCAAAAAAACAAAAAAATGCCGTATACTTCGAATAACTACATTTTTCTTTAGGTGACTTACTTATATGAGCACAACTTGGATGTGCTAAGCGAATGAAGTGGAAGTTAAATACAAAATAAGTATTCTGTTTTGAACTGAATTAAAATTTCTTCCATTTTTTGTAAATTTAAGTTTCATTCATGTACCATAGAAGTTGCTTTGAATAAACTTTCGTTCTGTTACTGGCGTGACTTAATTATATGAGCACAAGTGTATATAGTATATAAATATATGGGTGTGTTAGCATTAATGGTTAATTGTATTAATGTGTAATTATATGTAATGCTAGATTAGTTAACTCAAGTGTTATTACCTGCAGTGGATTATAATTCCTTTATCCCGTGTTGTTGTTATTGATCGAAATGTGTCTTCACTTGTTGAATGTCTCACTGTTGGTTTGTCGAATTAAACTTCCCTTGTTGTATTTGAGAAAAAATATATAAAAAATGTTTTGTTTTATCGTGGGATGGCGCACTGTTGTTTTCCGTATTCACTCCTATGTTGTAAAAATTAAGATTACTTTTATTAAAGTCAACACTTGTACTTATTATTTGTTGAAGCTAATTTTTGAATACTTGCACTCTTCTTGGCGTCTGAAAAATAAGTGACGCTTCTAGAAAGTACGAATTAAGTATTCAGTTGAAACTGTGAATTTCTAAGAAGAATAACTGACGAACAGTGTGCCCACAATCCTTTTGTAAAAAACGCGGGAAAAGATGTTTTCTTTTTCTCCTCTTTCGCCAGTTGAGTGAAGTTGGGGCGGTTGATATTCATCTGCATTACGCTTCTATTACTTTATGTAATTTGTGGGAGTAATGCAGAGGAGTATTTGTTTGGATTAAACAGTTAGTATAAAAAGGATTTAGAATTTTTTGCTCATAAAAATATCGTTTTTATACCTTTTCAATACTTATAATATTATATCGATACCTCGATATATCGAAACAAAAAATATCGCTCAAAAATATTGTTTCATTGAAAAAATTATATCGACATATCGATTTATCGATATTTTTTCGACAACCCTAATCAACGCTCAAGTTGTACCATCACACATTGATAGATATTACAAGAATCCTGCATAGGAAAATGGTACATCCCCAGGAGACAAAATCTTTTACACACCTGATCACGATGATTTAATTAAAATTAAAAAAGGATTAAATATGCTAATAGAAAACAATAAGAAGCAAAAGGAAATTAAATCAATTATTAATTACCTAAGTGTATAACAATTATTTTTGCTTATGCAATTAATTTCGGAAAAAGTAGAAATATTTATTCAGGCACTCTAAACCCAAAGGTCTGCAACAAATTCAATGAAATATTAGATTTACATATAATTAATAATTAAAAATACGCTGATATACATACATATTTGTTATTTTAATCACGCAATCGTAACTATTTATAGATACATATGATTATAAAAACAAAATGTAATTTCTGTAAACTCCATATGTATGTATGTATATCCACTTGCATACAAGCATGGAAAAATATTATTAGATTCTAATATATCAAAATACAATAATGTATTTACTTCTATCGAAAAATACCAAAATTATATTGAAAATAAAATTTAAGAATGCAAATATTTGTACTATTAATATATTAGAAAATGCGCGAGCTAAATGTAAAGTAATACATGAAAAAAATGTACCGATACAATTACATACCTGGAATAATATAAAAATAGATAGGCCTAAGTGAATACAATTTAAATATTCCATGACTATCCCTGGGAGACAATATATCAACCGCCAGTAAAAACTTATAGATGCCATACAGCAGATTTAATAATATTCAAGAAATTTCAGCTTTTGTGATACCAATCGAAGAATATCACAATATGCAATACACAATCAGGGGTGTTGTGGAATCCAAGACAGAATTGCTTAGCTGTCATACGCTGAACACAATGGTTGCGACACAACATTGCATCACGACAGTGAATTGAAAACGGCGTTGTGCATCCTACTACCTGAACGCATGTACACAGGACAACACAGCTCTCCATTTTGCATGTACACAATTTCGTTGTGGCCATACTAATACCTTGCACTTCAATGAAATTTTAATATTTTGTTCAAAGTGAAAGTTTTTATGCAAAAAATAAGTAAATAGGTATATATTTTTGTTTTAAATTATCAATTGTTATTACAAATGATATAACAGAGCTATAATAGAGCTATTTTATGCTTTTATTTGTAAAATAACGTCAAGTTTGTAAGAGCTGTGAATAATTTTACATTTTACATAATAGTGGCATCACCACTCTTCCTCATCCCTCTATCTTCCATTCTACTGTCAACTCTACTGTCGTCCTACTGTCGCAGGCAAATATAGGAAAATATCGAAGTTAGCGAGAACGACAACTGTCGGCCTACCGTCGTGGAGTCGTGCAGCTGTCTAAATAACAGTGTCCATAAGAACGTGTGTATTTTAATATTTGACAGCTGTCGGTTGTCGTCTGTCGCAACCATTGTGTTCAGCGTATCAGAATTGCAAACCAATTCTGATTTTCAATGGTGTCACAGAATCTGATTGGATTTTCGTCTTTTCGAATATAAGCAAAACCAATATTCGAATCAGCTGTTTACCAATGTGCAAATTTGCAAATGAATACATTTGGAAGCAAACCTATTTAAGTTTTTAATGAGTTCCGAATTACAGAAAGATTTTAAGAGATAACATTTATCGAATGAATAAAGACGCATTTGGGTGTTTAATTACGTTTATTACTTTTTGTAAATCTTTAAGGGGTAGCCTCATTTAGAAGCTTTAAAAAATTTAATACTTTTTTGCTTAAATCTCTTTAAAAATTTTCCAAACTTAACTTGAACATAAGTTATTAAAAAATATGAATCTCTTTGACTTTATTGTTTTCGATTTAAATCGCGACCTGCATCCCGCCCGCCGTCTGGCATATACACATGCGAGAAGCATCTGGCAATTGCTTTTCAAAGGCAGAATATTAAAGATTTCGTATCAAAAAAATTTGCGGATGATGTTTAAATATACATACATATAACTATAAAGCCTAGAAATTACGCTTTAATCAATTATTTCTTTCCCTCCCCAAAAAAAAAAAACGATTTTTTAGGCCTCTAATAAAGGCTCCTCTCTTATACTTATATCCGCATTTTTTTTCCAAAACTCAATAATTAAGACATTTCTTGTTTTATTCTTATGTTGTCTCCTATAGAAATAAAGATAAATTAATTCGTAACAATAAAATAACTTGATTTCTTAACTTACAATTCAAATCTGTGTGCGACTATCTTCTTGATTTGTTTCTGATAGCAAAACCGATACAAATTCTGTTTCGAATATCAAACCAATAATATCTGAATTCATGACACCTACTGCTTTTTTTGATCGGTTTCAATTCTGATTCCGACAACTATCAGATTCCACAACACCCCTGAATATTTTGCATCCTGGGAATCTGTGTTACAACATTATTCACCTATGCCACACTTAAATTCTACGAATGCTACGAGATAAAGGTAAAGGAAGAGAATCGATGAAATGTAAAAATTAGAACTTTCAAAATCCAACAAAACCGCAATTTACTCTAAAGATAATACGCTTAATTTTAAGAAGACTTAATAATGGCTATCTCAAATCTGTACCTAATCCCTTATTTACTACGAGAAAAATACAACAAACAATAGGTTCGAGAATATCCTCAACGTCAGATAAGCAGCAGATAAGATACAATAAACAAATCATCTTCTTAGCAATTAGTATAATATATCTGAATTCATGACACCTACTGCTTTTTTTGATCGGTTTCAATTCTGATTCCGACAACTATCAGATTCCACAACACCCCTGAATATTTTGCATCCTGGGAATCTGTGTTATAACATTATTCACCTATGCCACACTTAAATTCTACGAATGCTACGAGATAAAGGTAAAGGAAGAGAATCGATGAAATGTAAAAATTAGAACTTTCAAAATCCAACAAAACCGCAATTTACTCTAAAGATAATACGCTTAATTTTAAGAAGACTTAATAATGGCTATCTCAAATCTGTACCTAATCCCTTATTTACTACGAGAAAAATACAACAAACAATAGGTTCGAGAATATCCTCAACGTCAGATAAGCAGCAGATAAGATACAATAAACAAATCATCTTCTTAGCAATTAGTATAAATAACAGCAGGAGTTTGAAATGTAGCCCCTAAGAATTTACAATTAATAAAGCAGAGTCGAAATTTGGTCATAATTACAGTTGAACTGAAAAAGGTAAAATCACAATGTACCATATCCCTTTATTTTCCTGTGGTGCTCCTTCTCTGTCTCTCTCTCTCTCATGTAAATCTTTCAACATGCATGCCTCCATATTTGTTGATTCAAAAGCAAAGTATTTACATTCTTTGCCACATCTGCCTTAAGACTTGCAGACTTGTATGCATACAAGTTGTTAATACTTCACTTCGTTTCAATCTTTGAAGTGAGCGGACGTTATGGCATCGGATGATGAAATTGTGGCGCTGCTTATAATTTCAGTGTACTCTGATAACGAAAAGAAAAGCGAAAAGAACGATTTTGGTGTGCAAATGTTTATAAAGAATGGCCAAAATATTCACACGTACCACTTCTTAAAGAATTGGAAACAAATTCTATAAAAAAAATTTAGAAATTTTGTTCGAATTGAATAATGAAAATTATCAAGAACTCCTGTTGATGATGGAACCCCTAATAAAAAAAGGATACATTCATGAGAGACGTAATTACGCCCCATGAACGTCTTTCGGCTACTACGATTTTTTACATCCGGAGAAAGCTTCGAGGATTTCAAATTTTTGGTAGCAATTTCACCATCTAGTCTCAGTCAAATTATAATGGAAACTTCCGAAGTCATAATAAAAATATTGAAGAAATATATTCAGGTAATTTACATATTATTGAAAGTAAGTAAAAATTTATAAAAATAAAATAGATAATTCAAAACTTTGAAATTAAATTAAAGTTCAATTATATTGAGCGCCCGTAAACACTTGCTGAAAAGACTGCGCCGAGGTGGAATTTTCAGAATTATGTGACAGAACATATTCTGATTCTGGTATTTGAGTAATCACTGTAGAAAAAGGTTCTGGAATAGACGACGATGAAGTGTATAGGGTCGATGCGCGGGATGTTCTGCAGATTCTTGAATTCCTTTGCACGGTATATATTAAAAGGAAACTAAAATTAGTTTAACTTCTCTTTCAGACTCCAAAAAACGAAAATGAGTGGAAATTTATTGCTGATGACTTCTATACAATGTGGAACTTCCCCAACTGTATTTGAGCAATAGACGGCAAGCATGTCGAAATTGTGAAACCACCTAGAACGGGCTCATATTATTACAATTATAAAAAAATTCTACTCTATTGTTATGATGGCAATCGTTAATGCGAAATATGAGTTCATAGCCGTTGAAGTTGGTAAAAATGGAATATTCGGTCAAAGCAAATTTAAAGATAAATATGATAACAATGAATTGTATATTCCCCAAGCGGCAATAGTCTCGTTGTATTCTAAATTTATCTACTTCACTGTCACTCAACTCTGATAGCAATACGACTATTTTCTTGATCTCCTTCTGGTCATCAGTTTGCGAACTGTTCTCTCGCTTTACTTTCGCAGTCTGAGATCTTTCGAGCGATTGCAAATGAAAAAAATATGCAGTGGTTCATCACTCGTTTTCGCCCAATATTATCGCTTTTCGGGCGGACTCTGACATCCGCCTTCAACAACAGTAATTTAATGTGAACTATATGTGGTTTATATATAGCGTAGTAAGGAGGATAGCCATGTGCAGAAGTTCACGCAAGTGAGGAAAGTTCTCTAATTGAGGTCTAAGTCCAAGTAACCTCTGGAGAACCAAAGAAGATACGTTTGAAGGCGAGATAAAGAGTGAAGGCGAGACATCTCTCCAAAGGGTTGAGCGCTGGGTTTGGGACGTAACAAATTCTACCAGTGAAAAAGTGTAAACAGACTTGAATAAGATACCTCCTTTTTTACGACGACCATGGCAAACGAATTAAGGATTACGACTTGAGGGCATGCACCTGCAATGTCTGGTCCCTTATTTGATCCTTGAAGCATTCATCGCAGTGGCAATATAAAGGATGTGAGATTTGTGGTGGAAGAGAGTCTCCTAGTACTGACATTTAACCCAGTGGATGAGCGTTTAGCCACAATCCGCATTAACGCGAAGTTCTTTAATATTTCGGTAATTTGCACACACGCTCTGACGGAAGAGAGGAGCGATTAACCAAAGATGCCTACTATGAACGCTTGAAGCGCACCTATGAGAACTGCCCCGCCACAATGATAATCGTGCTTTGCGACTGTAACGCCAAGGTGGGCAAAGAAGGTATCTTTGGCGCAACAATCGGTAAATTGATCGACTTCGCCGTGCTTCGAAATATGATTATCTGTAATACTGGATTTTGAGCATAATAAAATACATTAGCTACCTGGCTGTCTCTGAATCAAGACAACAACCAGATCGATCATCTTGTGATAGACAGAATACACGTCTTCAGTGTTCTAGACATGCGTACGCTCCGAGGTCCTAACATCGACTAGGACCACTATCTTGTTGTATCCAATATTACTGTGTGCAGCAAAAAACGCACCTAAACAAACAAAAAGAAGGTTCGACGTTTAGAAGCTGCAATCACAACTGGCAGCCGAACGACTTTCGACTCACCTGGCTCTCTGTGAGTACACGTCAACAACTTGGTATAAGGGAGCTGTGGAAAGGCATTAGAAGCTCCTTACGTCCAGGTGCACCGAAACCATTGGATTCCGGAAAATGAAAAAGAACAGCTGAGTTGAAGAGCTTGACAAGCTGGCCGACAGGGGTACTGCTCGAAAGTTCTGCGAAAAATGCGGCAGCTAACAGAAGGTTTCAAGACCGGAGCATACTATTAAAGAACCTCTAGAGGTAATCTAGTAACCGATGCTCAGAGCATTCTAACATTATGGAGGGAACACTCATTCAGCCTGCTGAATGGCAGTAAATACATAACGCTAAAAGACGGTGAACCCAATTCCCCAATCGATGGCAATGGACCATCGATTGGTATATAAGTGTACTCTGCCTAATACAAAAAAGGGAGAAACCACAATCTGCGCCAACTACCATAGGATAAGCCTCCTCAACATCGCGTATAAAGTTTTATAGAGAGTATTGTGTGAAAGATTAAAGTCCGACTTCTACACACTGTTGGGACCTCATCAGTGTGGCTTTAGACTTGGCAAATCAACAACCTACCAGATATTCTCCACGCGCCAAATTGTTGAAAAGACCCGTGAGAAAAGAATCGACACACACCACTTCTTCGTCGATTGCAAACAGCACGAAAAGGAGCTGCCTTTATACCGCGTTGTCTGAATTTGGTGTCCCTGCAAAACTAATACGAATGTGTAAACTTACGTTAAGCAACCCCAAAAGCTCCGTCAGGATCGAGATGCACCTCTCCGAGCGATTCGATACCAAACGAGGTTTCAGAAAAGGCGACTCACTTTCGTGTGACTTCTTCAACCTACTTCTCGAGAAAATATATCGAGCTGCAGAACTAAACAGAGAAGGTGCCTTCTTCTAGCGTTAGCGTTGCTGATGATACTGATGGGCCTTAACAACCGCACTGTTAGTTCTGCTTTCTCCAGAATGGATAAGGAAGTGAAGCAAATGGGTATGGTGGGAACGAGGGCAAGCCGAAATATCTTCTGTCATCAAACAAACAGTTGTCGCACTAGCGACTATGCACCCATGTCACTGTTGATAGTCATAATTTCGAAATCGTAGATAATTTTGTCTATCAACACTAACACCAAGAACAACGTCAACCTGTTGTTAGTAAACTCGCCTATATCCGGCCAAGCGGTTTCTACGCTTGATCAATTTTTGTTGGATTCAGAAAGTTTTTTGTCATAAGGTGACACACACTGAAGGCATTATTCGTGCGAAGTTTAATCCCGTTATATTAATTGCTTCATGATTTTTGTACTAAAAACTGAACGATTCAAGTGGAGAACGATGGAACGATGGGCTGTGTGATGTATACGACGGCGTTGACATAGTTCAGCGAATTAAAGAAAGCGTCTACGCTGGCTAGGTCAAGCCGTCCGAATGTACGCCAGTAAAGAAGAAGAATATATATAGTAAATTTAACCTTTCAAAAGGAGTTCGAAGATATTTATAATATATTTTAGCTGACGTGAGCTAAAATATGGCAATAAAACTAAGTGTAAGTTAATCACCATAATTAAGCACGAGTATTCCAAATTTGATTGTAGTTAGTAAAGTTTTGCCAGCAACTCAAGGAAGGAAGTGTTAAAACATCTATTATTGCTTTCACTGTCAATTGAACATAAAGATCGTGAATTTAGGAGTGATTCAATTTGTGATAGCAAAGTATGTAATCATCTCTTCAAATGTCAATTTACTTTCGCCTAACATTAACATTTTGGAATTGACATAGACACACAGAATTCTGGAAGATTTTCTGTTATCTGATTTACTACTTATTCGTATGCATCAACTACATGCTCGAATTGTCTTTTTTGTAGTTTTTCCTCCACATAAAGTTATTTTATGAACATTTTCAATTATTAGTGAGGATGACATTTTTGTCTTCTTATTATTCATCATTATCTGTGGTATCTGTCGGAGTTTGGATGTCTTCTATTTTTCAAAACTTCTTCAATGTTGTAGTACGACCGCTAACTTTTTTATATTTTCTCGGTTGTTGTAACATTCCCGTCAACATCCCGTAAGGTACCCGCAAAGTGTACGCTTAAAGCCGAGCCGAGCGCATTTTGCCATTTACGCAACACGTGAATTTCCGCTCGGCTCGGCTTTAAGCGTCCACTCTGCGGGCACCCTAAAACTTTGAAGCTAAAAATCCGTTCTTAAAAGATCGTCTCAGTGTGACCCTCCGAAAAATCACTGATTTTCGCGATTTTTTTTTAAATTGAAATTAACTAGTCGGTCCGGTTTTCTTTTTTATAAATAAATACATTCATGACGAATACAAAATGATTTTTGTATGGTTATTTATTGGATGTATACTAGTTAAATAACTTGTTGAAATGACAAAAAAATATCCTGTACGATGTTAACGATTGCGGCCGCAATGTTGATCTATAACAAAATGAATCTGTAGGAAAGTCGCTATAGCGCTATGGCAGCTTTTTGTTTTGTTTGACATTTGGCAAAATGGCGGTGGCTGGAGCAAAAATTATCGAGTTTGTTTTTTTTTCATTCTTTCTTTTCTTTTTCTTGCGTTGGAAAAAGCGTTTTCACCACTTTTTCAGTGGCACTGGTTGGTGCCTGGTTTCAAACAACCAATGCCTCGGTTTCTGGTCTGCTTGCCAATTTCCAGCATAATGCCAAGGCTGTGGCGAAGGGGGCCGTCGCCCCGGGCGCAAAAACATACTTCAACAAATTTTTTTACAAAATTTATTATAAAAGATAAAGAGTTTTAAAAGATCTTTCACAAGATGCAACTGATACAGCTATAGTGAGTAGTATTCTTAAAGCTGTCGCTAACGTCTTGTAGGCTTCCAGTCCCATTGAAGAAATGTATAATAAAACTTTTTCTGGCGAAAATCCAATTTATTCTTTGTTTTTCTTCGCTCTCTTTAATAAAAGTAGGATGCCTTGGAATTCACTGTATAAATCCTTGTTTTCCAAGTCATCTGGATTTCGACGAGTTTGTTATTGTATGAGTCTCTGGTTAGCAAAATTAATATGCCAATTTTTCTACTTTACTATTGACCTTGGCATAGAAGAATTATTCGTCCCTATGGTAAGCGAAAGAGGTGATCTGTTACTTTTCGTAGGACATCGCCGTGTTAATTTTTTATCGGTCGGAGTAAGCGATACAATCATGCTACATCGTATACCTTGCTCGGTTACCAATGTCTACCATATCCCGCTGGGAACAAATAATTTTATTTCTCCGAGTTTTCAAAATGGTATTTAAAAACTCCAATTCGGACAAAAATTTCTGGAAAAGTATGCAAGATATAAGGCGAAAACGGATTTTAATAAGAGTCTTGTAAATTTCTATCAATTTCCTCAAAAACCGTATTGTGAGAATTTTGGAACTTCAGAATTTGCGTGGGTTTTAGTTCCTACATTTTATGTACTTAATATCGGAGATATTTAGTAAAAATACACTTTTGTTCGAACCACCTCATGAAACTTGAAGGTAGATAGATAAAGGGAGGCGGCAGAACATCCTTGGCCCCGGGCGCCCGAAGTTGTAGCTACGCCACTGCTAAGTGCACTAGTTACAGAACCAGTTCCCACAAGTTCAAGTTGAAGAAATCTCAAACGAATACCTCAATTCACAATTAAGGAAATTTCGAGAACAGTCACAACCCCTGAATATCAGTATTGTGATGACTTTTACAAAGACACAAGTACTAGATCAGAAAACGTTCACGACACTAGTCACTACCACTTAAGCAACAATTTTCTAACACACTCGCCTTATACTATGTTCAGACCGCCTTATACTATGTTTCGGCTGTTGAGTGGTTTATCCCACTAATCTTAAAAATGTATCAATATTTCCCATACAAAAATGACAGTTCAAAATCACTTCATCGAAGCTGATCCACGCTAATCTCTGTGCGACTCTGATTGTCAGCATTGGAAATCTTTTACATTATTACAGCTGATTTAGACACTACACAGGAGGAAAAATGTAAACAAAAAAATTTTTTTAAAACAATGAATCTAATTTCACCTGAAAATCGACTTCTCAAATGAAAAATTGCGTCCATTATTTCCGTTATGTGCAATATATTTAAAAGAATACGGTCTTTATAATAATGTTTTCTCTTGATAAATACTAAGCGATGTGAGTTCTTGAATGAAAACAGCTATTTTTTATCTTTCCAACGACAGTGAGAACGGGCTGATTAGTGAAGGGCTTAGATGTAATCTAATCCTTTCAAATTTTTGGTCTGAACATGGTATAAAATCACTACCGCACCTCTGCAACATATCAGTTTTTAAGTATGAAATAAAACCTACTTAAAACAAAGTGAACTCAAATGAAAATATCATAGTGTGTTAGAAAAATTCCTCCATTTAGACCACATGGAAGAATTAAACGTAGGGGGGAAATCGTCAACTGCAAATGCTACTCCATTTACTTACCACAGCATGCAGTAGCCAATCAAAAAAAAAACACAAAGTAAGCGTTGTCTTCAATGCTTCAAAAACCACTACATAGCCTTTGTCGTCTCAAAATATTTGCCTTTTATCAGTCTTTTCAGGCAAGGAAACAAAAAAAGTCCGGCTGGGCCACTTCACTTGAGAATTTCCACGTAAATTTAATAAATTTAACATCAATTCAACGAATACTTAGTCGACGGTCTGAGTTCAAAACTTTGCGCACATTACTCACATTGTCGGTGTTTGTCGAAGTCGTAGGCCTCCCAGCACGGACTTCATCGGCGACCTCTTCCCGGCCCTCCTAAAAGGCCTAGTGCCACCGAAACACACCACTTTTTGCTAAGGCAACATCTGCTTGCTTCCTCATATCAAACGTCTCTGTAGCAGATTTTTTGAGTTTTACACAGAATTTAATAGCGCATTTTCGGCTTGCACCACTCACAGGAACAGATACAAATTCCACAATGGGTAAATTATTCCTGCGAAAAATGTCGAGTTACACGGCTTCTGTGACGCCTCTGAGAAGGCATACTGTGTTAAGCAAAAGTTATTGGAGCGCTGTGTCACTTATTCTTTACCTCGGGTGGGGGGTAAAAAGTGATAGGCACTGCTTTTTACTTAAAATATTTCTTTTTTTTTATTTTCCTTTACCCCTTACCACTGCTGGGAGAAGTAAAAATATAAATAAAAAGAATGTTTTCGACGAGATTGTATTTCAAATCTAATTTTATTTTTGTTGAACAGTTCCTTTTATACAAAATTCTTAGCCTATGTTTTTAAATTAATTATCAGAGCAACGCATAACACATAATAAGTGTGTTGGTCTTATCTAAAAGTACACGTATTATTTTATCAGCGAATGCATTTGTATTAATTGCGCATCCATTGCATTTCTACCCTGTCAACCACGGCTACCCATTTGTGTCAAATATTTCAATACAACTATACATTTTTTCTCTATGCACTAACACCAACGCACATTTTCGGGTTATTTTTTTTTTACCTAAATGCGGTGAAAAAAATTTCTTTCATTCCTTGATTTATTTGAATGAGTGCGAAGGAGAAAACATAATTGTCAATAGTGCCAAAAGAAAATCCCAAAAAGGGTAATAAAAAAGACGCATGTCATTCGTGATCCTACCATCGTAAGGGAGGCTCGTACAACAAGAAGGTAAGTAAGTGAATTTTATGTGATTTTTTTTAAATAATTTGCAAATAATTACTTCATTTGTTTTTATAGCATTGGAAATCAGAATGAATTGGAAACAGCAGCAGCAGCATTATCATCAGAAACAGCAAATATCAATTGTTAAGTAAGTATGTGAAAAAATTGTGTGTTGTTTGAAATTGGATTGCGCAGACCAATACGAGTATATGTAATACCGAAAAATAATTACATATGAATTTTATGCACAATCCAATATATACTTATTTTTTCTTTCAGATATTATTATTATTTTTATTTAATTATTCTTTCTTTTCAGGTTTTATCACTATTTTTGTTTAATTAATCATTGCTTTCAGAGTAAATTCTATTTGTATTTAATATATTTTAATTTTTTCAGATAAAATTAATCTTTTCTTTCAGATATTATTATCATTTTATACAATTAGTCTTTCTTTTTCTTTTAGATATTACAAACTCAATGTAATTATTATTTATTTTCAGGTATTAATAACCTTTATTTTATTTCAGGTGTCAATAATGTTTCTCTTCAATAAATCTTTTTTCAGATATTAATTATTTTTTAAAATTAAATATTGAATACTCACTCACTAACTCATCTAGCCGTCCCGGCCCCCCTAGGCGAATATTAGCCTAGCAGTCGATGTAGTTGCTGCAGCGTGGCAACAACACTGCTGAGGCCAGTGGAGCGGGGGTATGACGACCGAGGCTGTCGACGCCGTGATGATGCCTCATTTCGCCTCGATATAGTTGGTTATTAGCCTCCTTTGCCGACCCTGACGACTGGTCTGCTGCGATCTGCCCGCGGAGCGTTGGCGCATGGCGGCCCGTTTTGGGCTGCGATGCAGCATAGTGTGGTGTGGCCGGTTGCACAGTTGGCAGAGGGTAACTGACGTACACTCCTGTGTGTGGTGTGCCGTCGTCAAACAATTCAGGCAGTGTTCGTTAGCCAGAGCAACTTTCTGGCGTTGTAAGGACTGCATGCCACGGAAAATGCTGCAATGCTGTAGCCGAAGAGAGCGCCGAGCACAGGGGACATCGGCTGCGCGGAGGCTCCGCGGCGGGTACTGAGGAGGGTGGTAGTGGTCGCGTACCACTACGAGGAGCAGTTGCAGGAGGCCTTGCCGCCGAGCTTCGTGGCGCTGAAGCTGCTCCAGGGCGTGGCACAGTATTGGTGGACCTCACTGTTGGCGTTGGCACGCTGGGCATATCCACATCCATATTGATCTGTATAAAGAAGTTATTATAATTACAAATTTTTGCATGCAAATTTATATGACGACTGTGCCACGGTATGTGGCAAGAATGGGTCGTCATGTAGATCGACCATTGCGGTTAGATTCGTTAGTAGTTTCGATTAGGTTTTATTTGCGGGTTCATCGATTAATTATTTGATTTTAATTTTGTTTGCGGGATTATCGATTAATTATTTGATTTTTAAATTTTGTTTGCGGAATTATCGGAGGTTTTTCCATTATATGCGATTTCGTTACTATATGGCAGAAAACATAGTTTCACGAGCGGTCTTGTTAACATACCGTTTTGAGTGCGGAGATCAACAACTCGCACATGACCGTCAGAACCGTAGTGTAGATTTTCTATGCGACCAAGCCGCCATTCGGTAGGGGGTAGACAGTCATCATGGATGATGACACAATCTCCAAGCTTTGGCGCCTTTTCTGGACTCTTCCACCTGTACCTTTTATGAAGGTCCTTTATATATTATTCCTTCCATCGGCGGCTGAAATCGTGATCCCATTGATTTAATAAGGATAGCGACCCCACGCCAGGCTCAAGTGTGGCCAGAATGGGTGCTCCTTTGAGAAAATACCCTGGTGTCAGGGCTATAAAGTCAGAGGGATCTTGCGAGAGGGTTGTGAGCGGCCGTGAATTGAGAACGGCTTCAATTCGCACTAACAGTATGGTGAACTGTTAATAATTAAATTTGTAGTTTCCAGCTACTTTTTTGAAATGGGATTTAAAGCTTTTTACTGCTGATTCCCATGAACCACCCACATGAGGAGCGCTTGGGGGGTTAAATTGCCAATTAATACCTTGGGGAGCATACCTTTGTACAATCTCTGGCGAGACTTGTTTGATAAAATCCACAAACTCCTTTTCAGTGGCTCTTTGGGCTCCAGTAAAAGTTTTACCATTATCGCTCATCAGTTTGGATGGGAAGCCGCGTCGTCCGACGAAGCGAGCGAATGCCGCGAGAAAAGCCTCCTTTGTCAGATTCGTACACAGCTCGAGGTGCACTGCTTTTGTCGTAAAACAGACAAAGACAGCCACATAGCCTTTCATTAGATTGGGGGATCTTAGTATGGACGCCTTTATCTGTGAAAGGCAGAGCGAAGTGCTGCCATAATCTGTGTTCGCAACTTCTGCTTGTGCATCGTGCAGATCTTGCACATGAAAATGTATTTATTTATTTGGGCCTTAAGACGAAGAATTTAGAACTTTTGACGGACATGCATTAGGCGATGTTCAGCATGAAGCATGAGTAAGTGGATGTAATTGAGGAGTAATGTGGCAAGTTGGGATTTCTCTGCTATAATTAGAGGGTGGCGTTCGTTGTACGTCAGGCTTGAGTTATCAAGCCTTCCATTCGCACGAAGCAGACCTTTCGTGTCCAAGAATGGGTTAAGAACCAAGATTGAACTCCTTTTATCAATGGGTTTGGATTCTCTGAATAACGAGATATCGCGGCTGAAGTAGCGCATTTGAGTGGATGCAATTAGTGCGACCTTTGCCTTTTGGTGTTGTAGGTGCGTCAATGTATCGCATTGGTTAGATTCTGGGTGAATTCCTTGTATTTTATTTTTGAGTCGCTCTATGAACTTTTGCATGTAGGCGATAACTCGAAGGCCCGAGGGAACGATGAAAATCGCTCAAGGATGTCACTATCATCCAATGTTGCGTAAGCAGTAGATTTTTTGACTTTCTGGGCCAATTATATTGCGCATAGGCGACTTTGGTCAAAACTCGGGAGATTCTGTTAGCCATCGGGGGCCATTCCACCAGAGGGTGGTGGTGGCAAGGTGCAGCGGCGTGCACCCTCTTGTACCTAAATAGGCAGGATTGTCAGCACTGGCTACGTGCATGGGGTGGTTTTTCCAACCAGGCTAGAATTATTGCAGAATCGGTCCAGAGATGCAATCTGTATTTCTTCATGTTTAAGTGGGTCTACATCATGGAAACCAATTTTGCGAGTAGTAGGGCACCACAGAGCTCAAGTCGAGGTAGACTTAGCGTTTTTAGAGGAGCCACCTTAGCCTTAGCTACTAATAAGTGGCTTGTGGTCGCGTTATCGCTTTGTGGTGCGCACATATATAGTGGCACAGTATGCCTTCCCAGAGGCGTCACAGAAGCCGTGTAATTCGACCATGTGTTCGGGGGAGTAGTTTACCCACCGTGGGATTTGTATCTGTAAGACATCGTTTAGATTGACCGCGAACTGTGACCACTTTTCTAAACGAAGTGGTTTTACTTGTTCGTCCAAATCGGTTCCATCAAACCATAATTCTTTTGTCAGGATTTTAGCTTGTATCATAATTGGCGAAAGCCATCCTGCGGGTTCGAAAAATTTTACCGCAGAGGATAGAATTTGGCGTTTTGTAATGACGGATACTGCAGATATTGACTCGGTAGTGTATGAAAACTGTTCAGATACCGCATTCCATTGAATCCCCAGAGTCTCTGTTGTACTTTCCTTTTCGAATTTAAGAAAATTAGTATCCAACAAGTTTTCTTTCGGTATAGGTTTTACTATATCGGGATGATTAGCAGTAATCTTTTTCAGTGGAAACCCTGCGGTTTTGAGGGCTCTTATAACCTGTGATAAGGATTCGTATGCTTGTGGAAGACTGTTCCAGACAAAATGTCGTCAACATACGTTTGCGTTTTTAACACCTCGGTTGCCAGAGGAAATTCTGACTTGGTGTTTTCTGCCAATTCGTGCAGTGTTCGAATGGCTAAGTAAGGAGCACAGTTGACGCCAAAGTTTTTAACATAAAGTCCCGTAGTGGACTAGTGGAAGGTTTTCTGAAAATAATTCTTTGAAAATCTTGATCGTCTTTATGTACGACTATTTGTTTATACATTTTCTCGACGTCCCCGTTGAATACGTATTTGAAGATACGCCAATTTAAGATAAGCAGCATTAGGTCTGGCTGAAGCGTGGGTCCCGTAAATAAAATGTCATTTAGGGAATTTCCTGAACTAGTGGATTTTGACGCATTGAACACAACTCTTACCTTTGTGGTTTTTTTGTCTGGCTTTACTACTGCATGATGTGGCAAATAAAACGAGTAGTATTTACTTTGTATGATTTTTTCGCCAGTTCTGACTTCCTCCATATGGTCTAAAAGGAGGTATTCTTCTACGACCCTATCATATTCTGGTTTCAGTTCGCCTTTTTCAAGTAGGTTTTTTTCCATACTTAAAATCTGTTGGATAGCAGCGGTGCGGGAATGACCTAAGGCGAGTGTGCGGGGAAATTGTGGCTTTAGTGGTAGTCGTACGACGTACCGGCTATTGTTTAATCGAGTAGTTGTGGATTTGTAAAAATCCTTACAATATCGATCTTCCGGGGTTGTGATTGATATAAGGGGGAGTTCTTCTACTTCCCAAAATTTCTTCAGTTGTGTATTGAGGTACTCGTTTGAGATTTCCTCAACTTGAGTTGTCATGTTGTGACTGTTTCCGTAACTAGTCCACTTAGGACCCATCCGAAAATAGTATTTTGCGCCAGAAGTGTTTTTGTAGTTTTCTCAACACCTTCGATAATAATTTGTGGTATTAGATCGCTGCCTAATAGAATGTCTATTTTACCTACCTTTTGCCAATGCTTGCTATTTATATGATAGCTTGGAAGGATGTTTGATAGTTGCGGTAAGACAATAGCTTCTGCTTGAGTGCGCTTATCCGCTTGGGAGGAAATTGGGGTAATGGGGCAGATTTTATTGGAGTTTTGAACTACTCTTCCGCCTATTCCCGTAATTTCAAAGTTGGCTAATTTTGTAGGCAGTTGTAGCCTATTTTGTGCTATAAATGATCGTTGTAATCGTTGGTCTATTAAGGCCCGAGTTTAAACAGTTCTCCTCGGTGTTCGATGGAGACGACTGCTGTGGGAATAATACTATACTGTGGTTTTCGCTATGTAGCGTTTGGGTTTTTAACGCCTTTGAGTGCTTCTTGGCAGTTTTCTGAATTTGTTGTTGCAACTAAACCTGTTGCTCTTTTTATGTTTGGGGGTGAGCTGGAAAAACTGGTAATGTGTAACATCGAATGATGTCGTTTATGGCAATAAACGCAATTAAATTTGCTTTCACAGTCTTTAAGCATGTGTGCATGTGATAAGCAGTTTGTGCAAAGTCTTTTTGACTTTACAAAATTGTTTCGGTCAACAATATTTAATTTCTTAAATTTCTCGCAAGATTTCAGTTTATGTCTCCCTGTGCACAGTTCACATGACGTTTGTTTGTATTGTTCAGATGTGAACGTTTGATTTTTGAAAAAGCTTCTATTTGAATTGTTGCTATTGGCTTGGTATCTTTGTAAGCTTCTATTAAGGTCATGGGAAATACATTTTGGTTTATTTATCTTTTTATCAACTCTTTCTGCGATTTCATACTGGGTAGTTAGGAAATCTTTCATTTGCTGCCACGTGGGGCATTTTTTCTTGATAAAAGAGATTGTTCCCAAAGCAATAAAGATTTTTCTGATAATGCGGCGGTGCATATATTTACCAGAATTGGGTCCCAATTGTCTGTGGGAACGTTTTGTGTGGCTAAAACCGACAAACAGTTGGAAACAGTGGATTGAAGTTTCATATATTCTTCACTTGTTTCCTTTTGAATTTTGGGCAAGTTCATCAATATCGTTATTTGCTTATCTACCAGTATTCGTTCGTTTTCGTACCTTGATCTCAAAGCTTCCCAAGCCATATGGAAATTGTCGTCATTTAATGCGAACTGTTTTACGATGACGCCTGCTTGACCTTTTGTTTTGTATCTGAGGTGATACAACTTTTGAGCATTTGATAATTTCGGATGGTTTATGTAAACAGCTGTGAACATGTCCTGGAAGGACGGCCATTGTTCATAACCACCATGGAAAATTTCAGTGTCGCATGCGGGCACCTTAAAGAGGATACCCGAACTTGCCTCTTGAATTGAATTTGTGGCAGCTCTACTCTCGGAGGTGGAGTAGGTGCAACTGCTTTAATTAATTTTAGCTGAATAATTTCCGCAACATCAATTGTTTGTGGATATTTATGAATGTACATGTATATGCAAATTTATATATCCATATGTAAGTATGTGATTTTTGTATAAATTATGTTATATATTAAGAAGCAGATTATACTCTTGTACAATATACATATGTTAGTATTGTATATGTTAGAGATATGACAAATATATGTACATATTTTTGATATATGCATGTATAAAATTTTTTTTTTATTTACACATATGAACGTGTGTGTGTATTTATATGTTTGAGCTTTAATCTTTTCTTTCTGTCCGCTTGCATTTTGCCTTATGCTTATTTTAAGCAATCCTGCTTATACTTGATTAAGAGGGTATTGCTGGAAACGAGAGCGCAAGTAAATGCTTAAGATTTTTTTTTTTGCTTTGTGGATGGATTTTTTTCTTAACGGATCTTTTATAAAAACCGCAAAAATGAAGTTATTAAATATACATGCATACATATGTTTAAATAAGAAAAGAAAGATTGAAAGGAATCGATACGACTAACTTTATTTTCTTCCAGGGGGTTTTGGGGAAAATGTGCGTGTGGTTAGTTTTCTGCTTTTGCTTTGGTCTTCTCAATCCTTGCTGTGGTGGTGCTGATTCGGAGTGGTTGTTGTTATTTTGTTTTTTTTTTTGTTAGTTTGCGCCTGCTCTTACCAGTTACATACATATGTAAGTTATCGCGAGAAAACGACACACCCTAAAGTTATCGCGAGGAAACGACACACCACTCTGCACATGTCGCTAGGTTGGCACATTTTGCGTGAGAACATTGGCCAGACATCAAAGTAAACTAACACCATGCACGAGGCGCAAGGTCAGCAAAACGTCAACAGAGGAGCCACGACGCGATGCGGGTTGGTGGCTTGAGTTGAATTAGGGATAATTATAAGTTTCACTTTATACTTGACAGCTAAGCCGAGATGACGGCAAATAAAGGAATTTTGAATTAAACATTACATTTGAATAACTGGCGCCCAACGTGGGGCCCGCGAGTGAAAAGTTTAATAGAAAAATATAAAGTTCTTAACTCGACTCGTGTAACTACGACAGCTGGTTCACTTAAAATCAACAACAATCAACTACTTGGACTCAACGTGGACTTAAAGAAGAGACAACTTTTGGCCCGATCAACTAACCGGAAGAACCTGAACCTAATCTTAATCTATTCAAATCCAATGGAAGGGTAAGTGAGATGCTCGTTTCCTGGAATAAATATAGCAATAATTGTGAATAAAATAAAAGAAAATGACAGAACAAAAACTAATGAGTGAAGGTCTAGAAGATCTTTTTAGAAATTTAAAGTTAGGAAGTCAGAAAGCAAATATGAACACGGAACAAATAAGCGAGTTAATTAAGGCGGAAGTTAGAAGTGCTTTGACAGCACAAAGGTTGGAGTTCGATAGGAAGTTAGGAGCAATCCAAAACCAGGTGACGGGCAGCAGGCCACAGGTAGAAAAATCACTTCCCGAATTTCATGGTCACATAGGCACATATGTGTCATGGCGCGAGGCGGCGCATAACGCTTATGAACTGTTCAAAAGGTACGATGGCAGTGAATGGCACTATCAAGCAGTTACCATTTTGAGGAACAAAATAAAAGGAGCTGCCGATGCGGTCCTCTCACCATTTAGTACTGTGCTGAATTTTAATGCCATTATAGTACGTTTAGATTTTACGTACGCGGACAAACGCCCCATATATCTTATAGAGCAGGAATTATCTACCTTAAGACAGGGTTCTAGGTCCTGTCTGGAATTCTACGATGAGGTAGAAAAGAAGGTAACGTTATTAGCTAATAAGACTATAATGTCTTACGAGAGTAGCGGGGCAGAAATTATAAATGAGAAATATAGGGCAGATGCCATAAGAGTTTTCATTTCCGGCTTAAGGAAGCCCTTATGCGATATTCTTTTCGCTTCACGGCCGTCTGACCCTCCGTCCGCTCTTGCTTTAGCACAGGAGGTAGACTCAAACCATGAGCGGTATGCGTTCGCGGCTAATTTTGCTGCCAGGAACGTCGAGGGCAACCATATTAAAAAAAATAATAATATAATTTCAAGCCAGAACAACCATAGGACAAACACTTGCGATCCACCCTCAGCTCATAAGAGCCCACACTACTATAGAATAGGCAGTACAAACCCGGACATGCACCTTATTTTACGGAAAATCAAAGGGTAAATAACGGACGTGACAGCGACAGACTAGTTAGAGCGGAACCAATGGACGTTGATCCATCCTTATCAAAATTTAAACGCCAATCGTTTGACAGAGACCGAGATACCTATCAAGGAAACAGTAATAGAACGCAACAGGGCTATCAACAAAAACGTCCAGCAAATTCTGTTAATCATCTGGAGGAGGAAGTTGAGCTACAGAGTGAATCATTGTACAGTGCAGAAGCCGAACAAGCGGCGGATGACGTAAGTTTAGATCAACTTAATTTTTTAGGGGAAGGTCCCTCCTACCCTGGATTTCAAAGTCCATAAGAGGGAAGGAAGTGAAACTCCTTATCGATACCGGTGCGTCGAGGATTTATATGAAACCAACACCGGCTCTAAGGACACAACATTTCAGGGACACATTCTCTGTAAAATCTATTCACGGGGTTATTTTCATGGAAAAATGCTACATAAAAATATTTGGCGTAGTGGCAGAATTTTTCATCTTACCGGACTTAACATCATTTGATGGCGTGATTGTGCTCGACATACTAAACAGGGTCCATGCGAACATTGACCTTAAATCAAACACAATAAATAATGATTTTGATGAGGAGGAAATCTTCTTCATTTCCAGTCATGACGTAAGCCATCTTAGGCTTCAAACAAATCTAGTACCAGCAGACGTTAGGGAAGATTTTTCTAGGATGATCAAAAGGATGAGTGGGGTTTTTGCTGACCCCAATGAGGCACTACCATACAATACAAAAGTGATAGCAACAATTCGCACGGAGGACGAAACACCAGTTTACTCAAGATTATACCCGTATCCACTGAGTGTAGTGGATTTCGTGGATAAAGAAATCAAGACTTGTTAGCAAATGGAGTTATCCGGCCATCAATATCACCGTTTAACAACCCTATATGGGTGGTAAAGAAAAAGACGAAAACGGACAGGCGAAGCAGAGATTAGTTATTGATTTTCGGAAGCTCACTGAAAAAACTATCGGTGGTAAATACCCAATTCCTGACATAACAGGAATTCTTTCCAATTTGGGTGGTAGTAAATACTTCACCACTTTGGACTTAAAATCTGGTTTCCATCAGATTAAACTATTGGAGCGTGACAGGGAAAAAACAGCTTTCTCTGTCAAGAATGGCAAGTATGAATTTTGCCGGTTACCTTTTGGATTAAAAAACGCGCCGAGCATCTTTCAACGCGTCATAGACGACGTATTAAGAGAGCATATTGGGAAAAGCTGTTTTGTTTATGTAGACGATGTTATTATTTTTTCGGAAAACAAACAGCAGCATCTGAAAGATATAGAATCAATTTTAAATGAATTATTTAGAGCCAACATGAGAGTGTCGGTCGAAAAATCCAAATTTTTTAGGTCTGAGGTCGAATACCTGGGGTTCTTGGTTTCACAAGGAGGAATAAAAACGTGTCCAGGCAAAGTCGACACAATACGAAGTTTCCCTGAGCCCACCACTCTAAGGGGACTCAGATCATTTCTAGGTTTAGCGGGTTATTATAGATGTTTTATAAGGGATTTCGCTAGAATATCAAAACCATTGTCAAGCATCATAAAAAAAAAATCAGAATTGATTTGACGGATGAACAGAAACAGACCTTCGAAACAATTAAAGAAATTTTAGCGTCAGAGGATGTAACCCTGACGTATCCAGATTTTAACAAACCATTTGACCTAACTACTGACGCGTCGGCTCGTGCTATAGGCGCCGTCCTCTCTCAGGAGGGCAAACCGATTACCATGATTTCTCGCACTCTGTCCGGGAGCGAGGAGCATTACGCTACCAACGAAAGGGAACTGTTACCTATTGTATGGGCATTGAAAGCTCTTAGAAACTACCTATATGGCGTAACAAAACTTAATGTTTATACTGACCACCAGCCGCTGACCTTTGCGGTTTGGGATAGGAATCCTAATTCGAAAATTAAAAGATGGAAAGCCTTCATAGACGAATGCAACGCAAAGCTAATCTACAAACCAGGAAAGGAAAATGTGGTGGCAGACGCTCTATCTAGGAAACATATAAATGCTTTAGATAACACGAGCGTCGAGACAATTCATAGCGAGTAATCATCAACCCATACAATTGAAAGATCGGAAAAACCGGTAAATTGCTTCCACAACCAGATTATTGTGGAGGTAGGTACAGAACCTCAAAGAAAAACTTTTATAATTTTTGGAAAAAAGACAAGGCATATCATTTCTTACCGAGAAAAAAAGGATTTATTAAAACTTTTACAGGAGGCCGTAAACACAACAGCAGTAAACGCAATACACTGCAATCTGCATGCACTTGCGCAGTTTCAACACGAACTGGTCGAAATGTTTCTAACAGTTAAATTCAAACATACGGAGAAATTCGTTAACGACATTACGAATCCGAATGAGCAGCAGGAAATTATCGCAGCTGAACATAACAGAGCGCATCGAACAGCGCAGGAGAACACAAAACAAATTCTAGAGGTTAAACAATTTGTGGGAAATTGTCGAACTTGCTCGCGGACGAAGTATGATCGGCACCCAAAGAAGCAGCTTATTGCCCATACGCCCATACCAACATATTGTGGAGAAATTCTTTACATCGACATATTTTCTACCGGGTCCAAGTTCTTCTTGACGAGCATCGACAAGTTTTCAAAATTTGCGATAGTACAGTCGTTGAAATCAAAAACGATAGTAGATGTCAAACCACAGCTCCTTCAGTTACTCAACATGTTTTCCAGTACTCGAATAGTTTATTGCGACAATGAGAAGTCGCTGAATTCACACAGCAGAAAAGCTACATTAAAGAATCACTTCAATATCGACATTGCGAATGCTCCACCACTACATAGTACATCAAATGGTCAGGTGGAGCGGTTCCATAACACTATAATGGAAATAGCACGATGCCTTAAACTTGACAAAAATCTTGATGATGTTGAGGAAATTGTCCTTTTAGCTACGATTGAGTATAACAGGTCCATTCACACAGTAACGGGGATGAAGCCCCTTACCGTATTTCGTTCAATTAAAGATGACAACCAAATACCATGCCGCTTAAGAAACGCACAGGAAAGAGAACTAACAACTCATAATAAGAACAGGCAGGATAGGGAGTTTCCTGTTGGAGAAAAAGTACTTGTTAAAAATAACAGGAGACTAGGCAATAAGCTTACGCCTCTTTATACTGAGGAAGAGGTGGAAAAGGACTTGAGTACAACAGTTTTAATAAAAGGGAGGAGGGTCCATAAAGACAACCTTCGTTAAACTTAATCTAGAACCTAGGTGTTTCTAATGATAAAAAATTAACAAAAAGTTTCATATATGTTTTTAGGATTTTCATAACTTTGGCCTTATCAATATCGGCAACGACAGGAAGGTTAATCGACTATACCAATTCAAGGTAAATTCCGGTGGTCGGTGAGGACCTTGTAATTTGGGAGAATTCAGGACACTGAGAGACGAGACAATTAATGCCACAGATCACTTTCCTCAGTTACATATGAGGAAGTTACTAGACGCGGACATAAACCAGATAAGTCGACTGATACAAATGATAAACGCTCACCACAGACAGGCGAGAAGCCTGAATGCCCTAGGGACAGTCCTGAAATACATTACCGGAACTCCTGACCATAATGACTTCAATAGATTAATGAACACAGAAGAACAGCTAACTAACTCGCAGGACAGACAGTTTACCATAAACATTCAAGTACAGAAAGAAATCAATAACCTTACCATTACAGTAAATAAAATCCTGAAATTAACAAAAGAAAGAGAAATAAACACTGGTCACCTTTATGACATACTCTCTGGCTAGAAACAGAGCAATTATTACGGAATTAAATTGGGGTCTTAAGTCCCATTCTCTTAGACAGTAACGAAATAAATTTCATAACAGGAGTTGAGCACTTCACTGACCTTACCGTGGCCGATATTATGGCAGTAGCTAGAATTAAGATATTACAGTATAATGACATAATTTACTTTTTAATAAGATATCCGGTTCCTATGTTTAGATTTGAGAAAATTACTATTTTACCAGTATCTCATGGCCACCAAATCCTGCAGCTTGAAGAATCCATCTTAGCCAAGTGTTATAACCATACCGTAGCCGTAAAGAACTGCAGCGACACAACACCAACGTTTCGCTTACCATCTCCGACTACATCATGCGCTCACCGCTAATTGCAGTACAACATTTAACAACCTCACACCAATTTCACCGATAAGTGACGGCCTTGTTGTCATCAATGACCAATTGGCTGTCATCGAGGAAAATAATGAGGTCCCTATTACGGTCAACGGAATATACCTCGTGGTCTTCAAAAACAACGTAAAGATTAATGGTACGACTTTTTATAACAAAAATTCTACGTTGCCTCTAAAACCTGGAACTCCATGGGCTTCTACAATCAACTTGACGAAGCACACAGAAATATTAAGCGCTTCTTATCTTCACCATGTGAATCTAGAGAATGTTCAAAGGATCAATCACCTGCAGCGATCAATCCATTATGGCCACGTTACAGGTTTCTCAGCCTTTGGTGTCTTATTAATCAGTGCATTCACTGTTTACGTCCTTCTCAGGATAAGGAAGACCAAGAGAGAGATTATCATAGCCAGGTCCGTTGAAACTGCAATTAAAACCGCTTCTTTGAGGACCGAGGACGTTCCCCATTTAGAAGGGGAGGAGTTATCGACACACCCTAATTCCTGTCGTAATAAGAGCCCACCACTCTGCACATGTCGCTAGGTTGGCACATTTTGCGTGAGAACATTGGCCAGACATCAAAGTAAACTAACACCATGCACGAGGCGCAAGGTCAACAAAACGTCAGCAGAAGAGCCACGACGCGATGCGGGTTGGTGACTTGAGCTGAGTTAGGGATAATTATAAGTTTCACTTTATACTTGACAGCTAAGCCGAGATGACGGCAAATAAAGGAATTTTGAATTAAACATTACATTTGAATAACTGGTGTATTTTGTTGTGATCCGCGCCCGCTATATTATTTAGCTTTTTATTTATTTCGCGTCCGTTCCCTTTTGTTATATAGTTGTTATGGTTTTACATCGTTTCCTTTTTTATTTTCTATTTGCTGTTTTGTAGAGTTTTTTTTGTGATTATATTTAGCACTGCTTTATTTTATTAATTTTGTATGAGTGTACATATATTTTTATTTCACACAGCTCTTTTTTTTGGTCACCACATATGTATGTATATATTTATATATATTTTTTTCTTGTGGTTATTTTACCGCACTATTTTCTTTTTTAAAAATCCATAGTGCCCGTCACTACGGCTCGAAGGACCATATGTTTACTCACTTGTTTGGCTTCCACGACATTTGCTGCGGTTGGGTGTCTCACACTTGTTTCCCCACCGTTCACTGCACTGATTTCGAGGATCCTTTTCCAGACGTCAAATTATTTCAATTAAACACCTTTGACTTGTTTCCACTCAACACTTCGGATTTCCGCAAAACACTTTTGATTACTTCAATAGAGCAGTTTAAATTTATTCCGCTAAACTTCCTATGGACCTCAGTTAAACACTTTGAATTTATTTAGTAAAAAACCAGTTGTATTTGTTTAGTAAACCACTTGAATTTATTTTGTAACAAAAGCACAAAAGCAGCTAACTCATCTAGCCAAATATATATTTATTGATATAAATTATAATAAATTTTATGCTATATATAAAAAAAGAAGAAAATAAAAATTTAAAAAATTAAAAAGTTTTGTTTGAAATTTTAAGAATATTTAAAAGTAGGAATCAAAAAATGCAACCCTGCATCAGCGGTTGATTGGGGATATTAGAGCAGAACAGATATACTTTTTTATATGACACATGTATACGTACGTGTGAGGGGAAAAGTGGGTACAATCTTCACGCGGCCTATGGCAAACTACCCATATGTTTACCCACTGATATCTGGGTTTTTACCCGCTCATGGTTGGCAGGGTATTTGTTTGTGTATATAAGTATGTATGTGTGTGTGTGACTAAGGCACTTGAATATTTATGATACAGAATACAATAACCCCCATAAGGGTTGTTTTTCTGTATTGTATTCTTATCAGATATTTTTCGTTTGTTTGCTGAATTTTTGTATGCAGTCAACTGATAGTGAACTGCAGTAATTTGATACCTCGACCACAAGCCACTTATTAGTAGCCAAGGCAAAGGTGGCCAAACCGGTATCCATGGTGCAAACGCATCTAAACATAGCAGAACAAAATTATATCTTTGATCTGATTCCGAAATTGTACCAGCCAGCCTATGAAAATCACCACATGTATTAAAGACGTACATTTCTAATCGAACGTCACAAATACTTGATCTTGGCGACACATAGCCAGTGCTGAAAATCCTGCCGATTTAGGTACCAAACCGGAACCAAAGTTAAGAGATCACCGAATTTTCCATGCAATACTGTGATGCACCAACTTCAAGAAGCAAAGGTCGTACCAATTCCATATAATCAAACGCAATACTTCAGCCGCGATATATTACTGTTAAGAGAATCAAAACCTATTGACAAAAAGAGCACCCTTTTAGTTCTAAAGGCATTCCTGGACACGAAAGGTCTTCTTCGTGTGTATGGTCGGTTTACCAATTCAAGCATAACCTATAATTAGCGCTAACCCATAATTATTCCAGAGAAGTCTCAACTTGCCCCATTGCTCTTAAGTTACATCCGCGTCATGAAACACATAGTCCACCAGGAGTTTTTCATCCCCCGACTTAAGCCCC
The DNA here is from genome assembly GCA_027475135.1 of Bactrocera correcta. Lineage (NCBI taxonomy): Eukaryota > Metazoa > Arthropoda > Insecta > Diptera > Tephritidae > Bactrocera > Bactrocera correcta. Next base: position 52,512,665 of record CM050326.1, read on the forward strand.
AAATACAGAAGCGCATTTTCATGTGCAAAGTCAGCAGCCCTTTCTCTGGAACACTACAACTTTGCTCTGCCTTTCTACATTACAGGTGTTGATTTTTCTGGGCCTTTTCAGATACAGGTGTCCATGTTAAAGTTTCTCACTTTGATGATAACTTTGTGGCTGTCTTTGTCTGTTTTACAACAAAAGCAGAGCACCTTGAGCTCTGTACTAATCTGACAAAAAGGCTTTTCTTGCAGCATTTCCATCCAATATGATGAACGAAAATGGTAAGACCTTTATCGGCACTCAAAGAGCCACCGAAAAATAGTTTTTAGAACTTATCAAACAAGTATCACCTAAGATTGTATAAAGGTACGGGCCCGAAGACATTAACTGGCATTTTATACACTCAAGCGCTCCTCATGTGGGTTATGGAAATCAGTAGTAAAAAGCTTCAAATTCCACTTCAAACGAGTAGCTGAAAATTACAAATTCAATTATGAAGAATTCGCGGCGTTATTAATTCGAATTAAATCCCTCTGAAGACGAGTAGGTCCTTGTGACATTTGCTATATAAAGGCGCGCCAGTTTGGTGTGGGATTCGTGGTGGGAGAGAGACTCCGTCGCCGAGTACTATCATTCACTCCGGTGAATGAACGTCTAGCCACAATCCGCATCAAAGCGAGGTTCTTCAACATATCGCTGATTTGCGGAAGAGAAGGACGATGTGACCAAAGATGACTCCTTCAAGTTCCTAACATCGACTCGGACCACTATCTTTTTGCAGCCAAGATTCGCACCCGTATCTGTGCAGCAAAAAACGTACGCCAACAAACACAAGGAAGGTTCGACGTCGAGAAACTGCAATCACAATAGACAGCCGAACGATTCTCTACTCGGCTTGCACTCCTGCTCTCTGAGAACACTCGTTAACAACTCGGTATAAGGGAACTGTGGGACGGCATTTCAAACTCCTTACGTACAGCTGCAACCGAAACCATTGGTTTTCGGAAAGTGCAAAAGAACAGCTGGTACGACGAGGTGTACCGTGTCGCAGCGAAGAGAAAACAGACTGCCTACCTCACAAGCTTGCGCGCTGGCCGACAGCGGCTTACAAAAGGTTTCAAAACTGGAGCATACTCTTATAGGACCTTGTAGAACCCCAAAGGTGATCTGCTGAATGGCAGTGAACGTATAACGCTAGGAGAAGGCGAACCCGATTCCCCAATCGATGACAATGGATCAGATATTATATTGCCCGACCATGAAGAAGTTCGAATAGCAATTAGCTGCCTGAAGAACAACAAAGTGGCGGGGGCCGATGTATTGCCGGCCGAGCTATTCAAACACGGTGGCGAAGAACTGATAAGGAGCATGCATCAGCTTCTTTGGAAAATATAGTCGGACAAAAGCATGCCCAACAATTGGAATTTAAGTATGCTATACCCAATCCATAAAAAAGGAGACCCCACAATCTGCGCCAACTATCGTGGGATACGCCTTCTCAACATATAAGGTTCTATCGAGCATATTGTGTAAAAGATTAAAGCCCACCGCCAACAAACTGATTGGACCATATCAGGTTTCAGACAAGGCGAATCCCTAACATGCGACTTCTTCAATCTGCTGCTGGAGAAAATAGTTTGAGGCAAATGGGTCTGGCAGGGAGCGAGGTCAAGACGAAATATCTCCTGTTATCAAACAAACAGTCATCGCACTCGCGACTTGGCTCAAACGTCACTGTCATAACTTTGAAGTCGTAGATAATTTCGTCTATATTGGAACCAGCGTAAAACTCCACCAACAATGTCAACCTGGATTTCCAACGCAGGATAACTTTTGCCAATAGGTGCTACGTTGGACTGAGTTGGCAATTGAGAAGCAAAGTCCTCTCTCGACGAACAAAAACCAAACTCTATAAGTCACTCATAATTCCCGTCTTTCTATATGGTGCAGAAGCCTGGACGATGACAACAACTGCTGAGTCAACGGTCCTTTGCGCGTTGGCCACGGCGAATATCACATTCGATGGAACGATGAACTATACGAGAAATATGACCACATTGACATAGTTCTGCGAATTAAAAGACTAGACGCTGGCTGGGTCATGTTGTCCGATTGGACGAAAACACTTCGGCTCTGAAAGTATTCGACGCTGTACCTGCCGGGGGAAGCAGTGGAAGAGGAAGACCTCCACTCCGTTGGAAGGACCAGGTGGATAAGGACCTAGATTCGCTTGGAATATCCAATTGGCGTCACGTAGCGAAAAAAAGAAACGACTGGCGCGCTGTGTTTAACTCGGCTATAATCGCGTAAGCGGTATCTATGCCAATTAAGAAGAAGAAGAAATCCCTCTCGCAAGAACCCTCAGATTTCACCGCCTTAGGCTAGGTTAGATGGCTGATCAGAGATCGCACATGGACTGATAGTAGTAGTCTTTTGTGAAGCTATTGAAAATCGAACTCCCGTGTTCGGACTCAGATATCGGCAAACCGTTTCGTATCCAATACAAATTTGCAGAGGCGTTTAATTTCTATGCCCGCCAGGTCGACGGGTAGTCTGAAGCTATGTGCTCCCAAGTGTCTAAGTTTTGATCTCCCAAAAGCAGGGCAGTCAAGAAAGAAGTGCTGGCTAGTTTCTACTGCATCTTCTTCTAAGCAGCTTCTGCATGCGGCGTCCGGTAAGATTCCCAGTCTTACCGCATGTATGCCAATAGGGCAGTGGCCCGTCAAGAGCCCCATCTTTAATGAGAGGCTAGCCTTACTGAGGGCAAAGAGATCACTAAATATTCTGCAATCCATCTTGGGCCATAAGGCCCTTGCGACCGCTCAGGTACCAATGCTGGACCATCGCTGACCGAGCAGCCGCGAGGCCCAGCTATCCAGTAGTAGAGAACAAGAGGATGCAGGAGCATCTACCCGTTCCCTTTCTACCGAAAACGATTCTAAGGTGCCTTTTCTTGCTAGCTCATCAGCCTTTCAGTTACCTGCGTTTCCACTGTGGCCCGGCACCCACACAAGTCTTATAATTAAAGCTCTCGTCGCCAGAGACAGAGACGCCAGACACTCTTCGACCAACCCTGAACGCACTGTGAATGAGTTCAGGGCTAGTATCGCCGCTCTGCTGTCTGAGTGAATGGTCATTTCTCTGAAGGTAGACACTCTTTTGGTCAGCGTATCTGCTGCTACCTTGATGGCTGCAACCTCAGCCTGGAAAACACTGCAATAGTCGGGAAGTCTGAAGCTGGATTTTATGGAGAGCTCCCGACAGTAGACCCCTCCACCAACCTTCCCCCCAAGCTTCGACCCATCCGTAAAGAAGCTTACTGCCCCTCTCCTCCAACGACTTCTTTTCTGCCAAACCTCCCTCGGCAGACTCCATGATCCTCAAAGCTTGTGAGGATACCCGAGTGTTCATATGCACGCCCCTTTAGGCACCCAGACTCTCTGAGCCTAATAGCCACCTTTGCGGCCATACACCTTCCGTCAATGTCCACCGGCGTTATGTTCAGGATTGCATTAATTGCGATGGTTGGGGTGGACCTTAATGCACCGCACATGCTGATGAGCGCAGCTCGTTGAACGCTCTCAAGTTTCTTTGCAAGTGTGGTCTTCTGCCCTCCACCACATGAAGACTCCATAGAACATTATGGGCTTGACTATGGTGTCATAGAGCCAGAGTACCACCTTCGGTGAGAGGCCCCACCTTTTGCCAATAGCTCCTCTACAGCAATATAAGGCAATCGATGCCTTTTTGGCTTTCTCCTCGGTATTCGGCTTTCATGAAAGCTTCTTATCCAGGATGAGCCCTAAATACTTAACTGTATCCGTCGGTTGCAAGCGAATACCTCCCAATAGCGGTAACGGCGCCACCGGGATCTTGTATCTTGTGCTAAATAAAACCATTTCTGTTTTATTTGGATTGATGGCGAGTCCACTTTCGACCGCCCATTTTGTTACAACGCTGAGATATGCCAGCGTCAGCTCATACACGGTGCTTAGAAACTTTCCTTTCACCATAAGTGCTACATCGCCTGCATAGGCAATCACCTGACAGCCAAGATCCTCTAGCTTTTTGAGAAGGTCATTAACGACTAGGATCCATAAAAGAGAAGAAAGAACCCCCCCTTGAGGGGTTCCCCTGCTCACAGTCCGCCGCGCGCTCGCGCTGTCCCATTCTGTTTCGACCACTCTGTCGCACAGGAAACTGAAAATGAGGTGCTTGAGGTTCGATTCGACTCCAAGACCGTCTAGTGCAGTTACGACTGCCGCTGGCAGGACATTGTTGAAAGCTCCCTCAATATCAAGGAAGGTCCCAACCGCGAAGTTCTTAGCCTCAATTGCTTCCTCAAGCCACGACACGATAGTGTGCAAAGCAGTGTCCACTGACCTTCCTTTACGATACGCATGTTGCGCTCCTGATAGATAGTCCCTCGGAATGCGCCTTCTTAGATACCAGTCCAGCAGTCTCTCCAAAGTTCTCAACCTAATCTGATGCAGTTCGCATAAATCGGTGCCAACCAGCCACATGATACCTTAACAGCCTACTGCAGCTGCGCTGGTATGATGCCGTCCGGTCCCGGGGACTTGAACGGTTTGAACGAATTGATCGCCCAGGTCAGGTGACGCTCATCCAGAAGGTCGACAAAGGCCATGTGGTCAGCATGCAACGCTTCGAGAGATACCTCCGTAGAGGACGTGTTACTAGGGAAGTGTGCATCAAGAAGCATCTGTAGTGTCTCTTCACTGCTCAGCGCCCACCTTCCATTTACATCCTTAAGGTACCCCAGGGACACAGGGTTTTTCGCAAGGATTCGCCTGAATCTAGAGGACTCATGAAAGCCCTCCACTTTTTCGCAGAAGCTATTCCACGATATCCTCTTAGCCCACTCCTACGAGCCTTATTGAATAAGCGTCTACAGGACGCCCTAATTTCCGAGAGCTCCAAAGTCCACCATTGAGGTTTCCCTCTGCCCTTCGGTGTTTTCAATGGACAGGAGCTGTCCAGTGCAGTGTTGCACGCCGAGCTGAGGGCTTCGACCCACCCATCCACCACATCGGCGGTGGCCAGCATGGGAGCCAGGGAGAGTTTGCCGAAGCCTTCTGCGGTAAACTTCCCAGTCCGTGTTTCGGGGATTTCTGAAGGATTTTCTAGAAGGACTTTCTCCGTCAAGACTAAACCCGATATATCTATGATCAGAAAAGGAGTGGTCATCGAGAACCCTCCAGTTCGAGATCAGCGGGGCAATTTTGTGTGAGGCTAGGGTGAGGTCGAGAACCTCCTCCCTACCTCCGGTCACAAACGTGGGAGAATTTCCTCTATTGCAGATGCAAAGATTTTCACTAACAATAAAATCAAAAAGCGACTCACCTCTAGTGTTGGTATCCGAGCTCCCCCAGATCGAGTGTCGCGAGTTGGCGTCCGAGCCGATGATGACATAAGCACCATTCCGGGACTTTTCAGCCAAGGTCCTTCTTAGCAATGCGGGAGGCGGCTCCACTTCATCGTAATGGGGCATGTACGCTGCGACTAGCCAGATATTCCCGGTGTCGCACTCTAGCTTGAAATTAGGTAAAAGAAATGCCGTTAGTTCGTTTCTGACCAGCATACAGGCTCTATTTCTACCTGCATCCTTGGCGGCCAGCAGCTTATGGCTCTTCGTCTTTAGTCCAGATATTCCGTTGCCAGTTAGCCACGGTTCCTGGATCAGGACCACATCGGCTTCGTCTTGCTCTAGACGAAGCAGTAGATTGGCGGAGGCCGCCTTTTCGTGATGAAGGTTAATCTGGAGGAATCTCATCCTTCAGACCATCCTCTAGGAGCGCCAGTTCAGCGCTTAGGTCATGATCGACCCTCACCTCCTCGAACAATTGTTCGAGGCTGAAAACGGATCGCCGATCGACAAGCCGCCTCCAATACTCGCCACGTCCGAGAGGTTTGAGTCGTTTCCGTTGCCGCATCTGCAGCTTGAGTGCCATCAGCCCTGGCATCCTTTGGGAGTACCTTCAGTACTACCATTTCGAACCCATAGCTGATGGCTCCCTTGGTTTTACTGAGAGGACCGATGGACTCCGCGTTAAGCATTATCAACGCCTGCCGATATGGTTCATCGGTTCTCTCCAGCCTTGTAACCCTCCAGTCTTGCGCGGGAAGTGAAGGGTTGCAGTATCTGAGGATTTCCTCAATCTCCTTCCAAGTGGACGGTTCGGCCGGCAACTAGACGGGAGCCCTAGGGCGAAGAGGAAGATCCTCTTTGTCCACGGCCTTCAGTCTGGCCCCCTTCCAAACCTCCCCCACCAGAGAGACTGCCTTACACAATATGGCTTACAAAAGGTTTCAAAACTGGAGCATACTCTTATAGGACCTTGTAGAACCCCAAAGGTGATCTGCTGAATGGCAGTGAACGTATAACGCTAGGAGAAGGCGAACCCGATTCCCCAATCGATGACAATGGATCAGATATTATATTGCCCGACCATGAAGAAGTTCGAATAGCAATTAGCTGCCTGAAGAACAACAAAGTGGCGGGGGCCGATGTATTGCCGGCCGAGCTATTCAAACACGGTGGCGAAGAACTGATAAGGAGCATGCATCAGCTTCTTTGGAAAATATAGTCGGACAAAAGCATGCCAAACAATTGGAATTTAAGTATGCTATACCCAATCCATAAAAAAGGAGACCCCACAATCTGCGCCAACTATCGTGGGATACGCCTTCTCAACATATAAGGTTCTATCGAGCATATTGTGTAAAAGATTAAAGCCCACCGCCAACAAACTGATTGGACCATATCAGGTTTCAGACAAGGCGAATCCCTAACATGCGACTTCTTCAATCTGCTGCTGGAGAAAATAGTTTGAGGCAAATGGGTCTGGCAGGGAGCGAGGTCAAGACGAAATATCTCCTGTTATCAAACAAACAGTCATCGCACTCGCGACTTGGCTCAAACGTCACTGTCATAACTTTGAAGTCGTAGATAATTTCGTCTATATTGGAACCAGCGTAAAACTCCACCAACAATGTCAACCTGGATTTCCAACGCAGGATAACTTTTGCCAATAGGTGCTACGTTGGACTGAGTTGGCAATTGAGAAGCAAAGTCCTCTCTCGACGAACAAAAACCAAACTCTATAAGTCACTCATAATTCCCGTCTTTCTATATGGTGCAGAAGCCTGGACGATGACAACAACTGCTGAGTCAACGGTCCTTTGCGCGTTGGCCACGGCGAATATCACATTCGATGGAACGATGAACTATACGAGAAATATGACCACATTGACATAGTTCTGCGAATTAAAAGACTAGACGCTGGCTGGGTCATGTTGTCCGATTGGACGAAAACACTTCGGCTCTGAAAGTATTCGACGCTGTACCTGCCGGGGGAAGCAGTGGAAGAGGAAGACCTCCACTCCGTTGGAAGGACCAGGTGGATAAGGACCTAGATTCGCTTGGAATATCCAATTGGCGTCACGTAGCGAAAAAAAGAAACGACTGGCGCGCTGTGTTTAACTCGGCTATAATCGCGTAAGCGGTATCTATGCCAATTAAGAAGAAGAAGAAATCCCTCTCGCAAGAACCCTCAGATTTCACCGCCTTAGGCTAGGTTAGATGGCTGATCAGAGATCGCACATGGACTGATAGTAGTAGTCTTTTGTGAAGCTATTGAAAATCGAACTCCCGTGTTCGGACTCAGATATCGGCAAACCGTTTCGTATCCAATACAAATTTGCAGAGGCGTTTAATTTCTATGCCCGCCAGGTCGACGGGTAGTCTGAAGCTATGTGCTCCCAAGTGTCTAAGTTTTGATCTCCCAAAAGCAGGGCAGTCAAGAAAGAAGTGCTGGCTAGTTTCTACTGCATCTTCTTCTAAGCAGCTTCTGCATGCGGCGTCCGGTAAGATTCCCAGTCTTACCGCATGTATGCCAATAGGGCAGTGGCCCGTCAAGAGCCCCATCTTTAATGAGAGGCTAGCCTTACTGAGGGCAAAGAGATCACTAAATATTCTGCAATCCATCTTGGGCCATAAGGCCCTTGCGACCGCTCAGGTACCAATGCTGGACCATCGCTGACCGAGCAGCCGCGAGGCCCAGCTATCCAGTAGTAGAGAACAAGAGGATGCAGGAGCATCTACCCGTTCCCTTTCTACCGAAAACGATTCTAAGGTGCCTTTTCTTGCTAGCTCATCAGCCTTTCAGTTACCTGCGTTTCCACTGTGGCCCGGCACCCACACAAGTCTTATAATTAAAGCTCTCGTCGCCAGAGACAGAGACGCCAGACACTCTTCGACCAACCCTGAACGCACTGTGAATGAGTTCAGGGCTAGTATCGCCGCTCTGCTGTCTGAGTGAATGGTCATTTCTCTGAAGGTAGACACTCTTTTGGTCAGCGTATCTGCTGCTACCTTGATGGCTGCAACCTCAGCCTGGAAAACACTGCAATAGTCGGGAAGTCTGAAGCTGGATTTTATGGAGAGCTCCCGACAGTAGACCCCTCCACCAACCTTCCCCCCAAGCTTCGACCCATCCGTAAAGAAGCTTACTGCCCCTCTCCTCCAACGACTTCTTTTCTGCCAAACCTCCCTCGGCAGACTCCATGATCCTCAAAGCTTGTGAGGATACCCGAGTGTTCATATGCACGCCCCTTTAGGCACCCAGACTCTCTGAGCCTAATAGCCACCTTTGCGGCCATACACCTTCCGTCAATGTCCACCGGCGTTATGTTCAGGATTGCATTAATTGCGATGGTTGGGGTGGACCTTAATGCACCGCACATGCTGATGAGCGCAGCTCGTTGAACGCTCTCAAGTTTCTTTGCAAGTGTGGTCTTCTGCCCTCCACCACATGAAGACTCCATAGAACATTATGGGCTTGACTATGGTGTCATAGAGCCAGAGTACCACCTTCGGTGAGAGGCCCCACCTTTTGCCAATAGCTCCTCTACAGCAATATAAGGCAATCGATGCCTTTTTGGCTTTCTCCTCGGTATTCGGCTTTCATGAAAGCTTCTTATCCAGGATGAGCCCTAAATACTTAACTGTATCCGTCGGTTGCAAGCGAATACCTCCCAATAGCGGTAACGGCGCCACCGGGATCTTGTATCTTGTGCTAAATAAAACCATTTCTGTTTTATTTGGATTGATGGCGAGTCCACTTTCGACCGCCCATTTTGTTACAACGCTGAGATATGCCAGCGTCAGCTCATACACGGTGCTTAGAAACTTTCCTTTCACCATAAGTGCTACATCGCCTGCATAGGCAATCACCTGACAGCCAAGATCCTCTAGCTTTTTGAGAAGGTCATTAACGACTAGGATCCATAAAAGAGAAGAAAGAACCCCCCCTTGAGGGGTTCCCCTGCTCACAGTCCGCCGCGCGCTCGCGCTGTCCCATTCTGTTTCGACCACTCTGTCGCACAGGAAACTGAAAATGAGGTGCTTGAGGTTCGATTCGACTCCAAGACCGTCTAGTGCAGTTACGACTGCCGCTGGCAGGACATTGTTGAAAGCTCCCTCAATATCAAGGAAGGTCCCAACCGCGAAGTTCTTAGCCTCAATTGCTTCCTCAAGCCACGACACGATAGTGTGCAAAGCAGTGTCCACTGACCTTCCTTTACGATACGCATGTTGCGCTCCTGATAGATAGTCCCTCGGAATGCGCCTTCTTAGATACCAGTCCAGCAGTCTCTCCAAAGTTCTCAACCTAATCTGATGCAGTTCGCATAAATCGGTGCCAACCAGCCACATGATACCTTAACAGCCTACTGCAGCTGCGCTGGTATGATGCCGTCCGGTCCCGGGGACTTGAACGGTTTGAACGAATTGATCGCCCAGGTCAGGTGACGCTCATCCAGAAGGTCGACAAAGGCCATGTGGTCAGCATGCAACGCTTCGAGAGATACCTCCGTAGAGGACGTGTTACTAGGGAAGTGTGCATCAAGAAGCATCTGTAGTGTCTCTTCACTGCTCAGCGCCCACCTTCCATTTACATCCTTAAGGTACCCCAGGGACACAGGGTTTTTCGCAAGGATTCGCCTGAATCTAGAGGACTCATGAAAGCCCTCCACTTTTTCGCAGAAGCTATTCCACGATATCCTCTTAGCCCACTCCTACGAGCCTTATTGAATAAGCGTCTACAGGACGCCCTAATTTCCGAGAGCTCCAAAGTCCACCATTGAGGTTTCCCTCTGCCCTTCGGTGTTTTCAATGGACAGGAGCTGTCCAGTGCAGTGTTGCACGCCGAGCTGAGGGCTTCGACCCACCCATCCACCACATCGGCGGTGGCCAGCATGGGAGCCAGGGAGAGTTTGCCGAAGCCTTCTGCGGTAAACTTCCCAGTCCGTGTTTCGGGGATTTCTGAAGGATTTTCTAGAAGGACTTTCTCCGTCAAGACTAAACCCGATATATCTATGATCAGAAAAGGAGTGGTCATCGAGAACCCTCCAGTTCGAGATCAGCGGGGCAATTTTGTGTGAGGCTAGGGTGAGGTCGAGAACCTCCTCCCTACCTCCGGTCACAAACGTGGGAGAATTTCCTCTATTGCAGATGCAAAGATTTTCACTAACAATAAAATCAAAAAGCGACTCACCTCTAGTGTTGGTATCCGAGCTCCCCCAGATCGAGTGTCGCGAGTTGGCGTCCGAGCCGATGATGACATAAGCACCATTCCGGGACTTTTCAGCCAAGGTCCTTCTTAGCAATGCGGGAGGCGGCTCCACTTCATCGTAATGGGGCATGTACGCTGCGACTAGCCAGATATTCCCGGTGTCGCACTCTAGCTTTGCTATAACTACGTCAGCGTTGCTGAAATTAGGTAAAAGAAATGCCGTTAGTTCGTTTCTGACCAGCATACAGGCTCTATTTCTACCTGCATCCTTGGCGGCCAGCAGCTTATGGCTCTTCGTCTTTAGTCCAGATATTCCGTTGCCAGTTAGCCACGGTTCCTGGATCAGGACCACATCGGCTTCGTCTTGCTCTAGACGAAGCAGTAGATTGGCGGAGGCCGCCTTTTCGTGATGAAGGTTAATCTGGAGGAATCTCATCCTTCAGACCATCCTCTAGGAGCGCCAGTTCAGCGCTTAGGTCATGATCGACCCTCACCTCCTCGAACAATTGTTCGAGGCTGAAAACGGATCGCCGATCGACAAGCCGCCTCCAATACTCGCCACGTCCGAGAGGTTTGAGTCGTTTCCGTTGCCGCATCTGCAGCTTGAGTGCCATCAGCCCTGGCATCCTTTGGGAGTACCTTCAGTACTACCATTTCGAACCCATAGCTGATGGCTCCCTTGGTTTTACTGAGAGGACCGATGGACTCCGCGTTAAGCATTATCAACGCCTGCCGATATGGTTCATCGGTTCTCTCCAGCCTTGTAACCCTCCAGTCTTGCGCGGGAAGTGAAGGGTTGCAGTATCTGAGGATTTCCTCAATCTCCTTCCAAGTGGACGGTTCGGCCGGCAACTAGACGGGAGCCCTAGGGCGAAGAGGAAGATCCTCTTTGTCCACGGCCTTCAGTCTGGCCCCCTTCCAAACCTCCCCCACCAGAGAGACTGCCTTACACAATATGGTCGATCTTTCATCGGCGCATCTTGGGCTTGTGCAACCCATGTTGCCAACAGGCACTAACACATTTTGGGGGTGGCCCCGGGTTTTCCTTCACCACCTTGAGGAAGACCGAAGAGATAGCCGCCGCTACTCTTTTCCACTCTTCATGGGAGATAGCCCCGTCCTACCTGCTGCGGTCGAGCACGCCAAGGGAGGTTTCTCCCTCGTGCGACCTTTTCCGCTTAACCGCTGGTTCATGTCTCTTTGCTTCGAGTCGTGACCCATCGATCTCGCTCTCGCTTAGCACCTTCTTGGCCCACTGCAGCGTGTTAGCATGCGTTTCAGATACCTGACCAACATGCTCACCACCGTAGCGTTCCATTATCTTTGCCGCTAATCGACGGTCCGACTTCAACTTCCTAGCTGAAGCCCCTTTACTAATGCCCTCTGTGGACCCCTTCATAATTCTAGCAGAAGTGCCTCTAATAGTGCTGGCGATTCCGCCGTGAATGAAGGCTTCACCTTCTACTGCTACCTGGCGACGATTTCGTCGTCCCGGGAGCAGCAGCCCCACCTGAGATAGATTTGGGTGTCGATTTTTGAACGTACTCTGAGGCCTGCCAAGGTTTTAACGAGACGGAGGCAGTTTCGACATTAGCCCGGCAGCCATTTCTGATGGGTGTCACCCCATCATACTCAGGTGCTAGAATGCCGCCACCACCAGCCCAGGGTTCTAACAGATCCAGATGTGTTTCCTATTCTAAAAACCAGTTCGGTGCCAAAAAGTCGTCAAGGGAGTTGTAAGGCCGTGAAGGCCGCAGGCCATTTGGCGTTACCCAGGATGCACCAGCGTGGATGCGACCTGCACTACATCCTTTTCACCGCCTAACTCCAGGGTATTTTCGCAAAGAAGCACCCAAGTAAACAAGTGCTTAAACTTTGAGATTTGTCCTCATCCATGATGATTGTCTGGCCACATCCAATGGTGGCTTAGCCACATATAAAAGCTGACCATCGGCTCCGTTATTGATATCCGCACGCAAAACAAAATGTTAACCAGAACGCTCGTACAGCTTTGCTTTCTAACAAATTCAAATAGTCAAATTAAATAATAAAAATTAGAATCACGGCAATAACAACCGTTAAACATAACAAACCGCAAAAATAACCGAGAAAAACTAACAAAAAAGGTCGATCACATTTCGTAGCACGATCACTAGATGAACTTTCACCGTATCGACCTCTTTGTATGCTCGACACAATGGGAAAAGTGTACGAAACCATAATAAGAAACCACTTGGAATTTGCAATCCAGTAAGCCGTCGGATTATCAGAATACGGACAATACGCTCCAGAAGTCAGCGGTCCGCTATCGACTAAAAGAAGTTGCCAAAGATGTTGTAAGATTACAACAATCAAAAAGCATTAGCTAACCGCATACGCGGACGACCTTATAGTGGTAGGAGTAGTTAAACAATTTGATGACCTCCCAAATAAATGTAAAGAGTATATAAATGTTCAGCGTCTATGGTTTTCTTCCAAGAGTTTGGAATTGGCTGAGCACAGAACAGAGGTATTGCTCATAAGCACCAGGAAATTTGAGAAAAACACAACTCTCACTATAGGAGCGGTGCGGCGCGGACTTCACAACCACAGTGTAAGTATTTAGGGGACTCCAAACTGAAATTCAAGGAGCACTTGGCATTCACATCAAATAAAGCAAATAAGATTTACAATGCCCTATAAAGAATGATGAAAAATAAAGGCTGTGTACGTTCCAGCCGTCGACTTCTAAGAAAAAAATCTTCATTACACACCACTTCTTACATTCTCCGTCACCCGCACACAAATTCTACCACATCACGAATACAACACACATGAGGGCACCATACCAAACTAACAAAAAGGACCGACGAACGTAGCATAGTCCTCTTTTGACAGGTGAGTGCCGACAAAAAAGTTCAATAATTTTACGCGCCTACTGAGAGGTGAGTGCCGCGAATAATGAGTATGTTTTGAAACCTTTTGCGAAGAAATAGTGTTTCGAAATAAAATTATCATAATAGAACCGACGTCAAAGTGTTCAAAATGATTGTAAACAAACCCAGACATACTTTCTAAATGTTGTATCGAACTGTTTAGCCACTAATAGAGTAGGAATATCGTTATCTACACCCTCATCAGCTTGATACCTGTAAATAAAGGTAATTAATTGATAACAAAAGTTCCCAGACACAAGTTTCGGAAATTGTTTTATGACCAATTGTTACATGGTTGAAAATTCCATTCGATTTTTATAAGTTGAAATAAGTTTATAATAACTACAAGAAAAAGTCGGAGACTCAAAAAAAAAATATACATAAATGATCAGCGTTATGAGCTGAGTTAATTGAGCTATGTCCGTGCGCCGGTAGATCCTGGGGATGTAAGTCAAGTAGATGGCTGTACACCATGATCATGAGGTCTATTGTTACTCATACCGAAGTTGTTTGAGCATCGAAAGCATCGCATACCTACCGAATTCAACTATCGAAGCTGCAAGGACTTGCCTGCGCTTGTCCTTCATCCGCATCACTTTAAGTCATGATGGAGCTCACAACGCTTCTTACAGTATCCATACAGATGAAAAAAACCACTAAACCTCCTTCAATAAGACGACGTTACGAAAAGGGTAAACTTCAGAAGTTCAAAGTCACTCTCGGCAGTAAGGCTGACTGAAGTGATTTCACACTCGACTTACTACCTGGATGGGCAGCACAATTGGGTGGTATACTGAAGGTTCGGAGAAATCGGAAGGTAATGGTGCAGGTATTGCGGGATCCCAGACCAAGTTTTCCAAAAAAAAAGATTAATTCGCTATTAGTGGAGGAGTGCAGCCTATCAGTCTGCACCCGCTTGCCCTGTTTGGGTGCTGGGGAATGGAGGGATCGTCGACAACGTGCTGACCACCGCGGTGGGGTTTCTCACCACAAAGGAACAACTCCTCACGGAGGAGAGAGTGGGTAGAGAAAGTTACTGACAGCAAGCAAGTGGTATGCGCCAAGCTAACCTACTTCTAGGAGTTTGCAAACTTTCAAGGTTTAAAGCCATGTTGTACCCCCCAGAGATAAGTTCCGCGTACAAGTCCTACTCTATACCGAGCACTGCAAGCTCAAGAAACACCTGTCCAACATGGGCATGGTTCTTGTGCAAACTGCTGGTTTTGCGACATAGAACCGAAAACTAAATGCCTTACAAAATGAACCATCGGGATAAAGATCTTATATGGAAGCTTTCTTATTTGACAAGATATCTTCAAAAAATGTGGTATAAATTGTTTTCTAAAACATTGATACAATATTTTAATAAAACCGACCGATCAAAATCAAGTCCCTAAATGGAAACTTTTTTCAAACAGCATTTTTATTTATGGTATGTAAATAACTAAATTCCTCTTATTTCAACGGTGTATAATAATTTTCTCTCAAGCTTATATGACATCATAACCAAATTCAGATCTTGAAAAAAAAAATTTGATTTTGTTGTGAATGTTCGTGTTGTAATTGCTTGAGTTTATGTTTTTACTATTGTAGTATTTTCCACGGTAAGATAGAAAAAATTTTTCAATTTGTGAAATCGCTTTAATTACAGATATTTAATATTAATGTCATTGACAAACACTCATATGTTAATTATTGTAAATGTGTGCCGTATGGGGACCGTTTTAACACAGAGGTTCCAAGTTTCATTGTTTCATTTCATTTCATGAGTTTTTGCGATTACTTTTTTATGTCAAAAATACTCTTCAATGTTTTTCAAATGTAATAGTTCGAACCATAGCTCCATGATCTTTAGCATTAAAATTTTGAAGCAATCGATGGAACTGTTTTAAAAAATCGTGAACGCTAGATTAAAAAATGCAGTTTCG
The DNA here is from genome assembly GCA_027475135.1 of Bactrocera correcta. Classification (NCBI taxonomy): domain Eukaryota; kingdom Metazoa; phylum Arthropoda; class Insecta; order Diptera; family Tephritidae; genus Bactrocera; species Bactrocera correcta. The sequence continues at coordinate 52,528,088 of CM050326.1, forward strand.
AGAAAAAAAACCTTTGAAAATTCAGGTGTGTTGGCCAGGGTCTCTAAAGACCTTACTTTCTCACTCCTGTAATTTTCCAAGTACAATTAATTTCAAAAAATTACTTTCAAATCACATTCTAGAATGCTCGAGATTGGATTCATGAAAAAAAAGTATTTTTTGAAACCGTCACACGGGTTGACTCCACATTTTTATGCCTTGTGAAACCTGGAAATTTCTTTTCACAGTGTTCATGGTCAATAAGTCATGTACGAATATCCCTTGGTATAATTATAATTTATCATTATTTTTGTAATTACACTCGTACAGTCAAGTCTAGTTCGTGGATCACAAGGGAGAAGAGATCACTATGCCATCTATTCGAGATAAATTCCCCGTTCTTACCGCACAATATGCTGATTTTAGCAAGATATTTCTGGTCAACTAAATAATTTGACCTATACCTCTTCGAAGAGGCCTTTAAATACATTACTCTGCCCGGGAATTTGCGGTCGGCTATAGGTCCGCCTCCATTATTATAACCCGCCTTAAGAAAGTATGTATATTGGTGTTACTTCACAATTGCTCAACTGCCAAAAACCAAAACGTTCATATTAAATGTACCGTGGCACACCTGACTATATTAATACAGTCGATTAAGAAAATCAAACTAGAATGCTTTCTAAAATTTTGCAAATATATGTGGGATGGCCGATTTACCTTATAGATTCAACACCGCGTTTTATAAAAAAATTAAAAATGTAACTTTATTTAATGAAATAATTGTAGGCTAAAAACGAAACGATATGAGTAAAAGAATAAGCTGTCGAGTGACCGTGGTTGCCGGTGGTCTGTCTGTCTGACTGTCCTTAATTCGTCTTCGTTCCCACAACTCTGTCGGCATTCCAGTCCGGTCATTTCTGTTCCATACACAGTGTTGCATTTTTGTTTAAGTTTTATTGCCCGTTTACTCTTACCTACATTCAGCTATCCTGACTGTTCATTTGGCCCCGAATGAAGGGTTCTATTTCTTCATAAATTCAGCAACTGTTTTTGTTCGTCTTGGTCCTTCATGATCTCCGATTTTCTCGACTTCATATCTGCCATGGCCCGTCTCCTTTACAATTCTCTGCTCTTCGTGACTTGTTGAATGTTCCGGGCTACCGGGCCTACTCCCGTTTCCCAACATAGCTATCATCGGAATGATGATCTGGTGACTTACTTGCCCATTTGCCCGTGGCACTCCCGTAGCAATTAATAAATGATGGATATCCTCATTCTCGCAGTACTGTTCAATTAAATTCGATGTAAAGGTCGTGCATCTGTCTGTTATCCGGATTTCCGAAAATAGCTGCTCTCTTCTTCATGCATTCGACAACTGCTTCCGCTCATGTGTTCTCAGTTGGATATAGCCCAACGAACTTGGAGAATGCAATGCGTCCACTATCGCAAGGATGTAATTGTATTTTTTTCGTCGATTCCATCTGCGCAACATGATTTAATGTTTCCAAAGGCTTGTCCTTTTTGTAATTGAGATTTAGAAAGCCTTCTTTCTTGCTTGACTTCGTATGGCTTGTCCTTTTTGTAATTGAGATTTAGAAAGCCTTCTTTCTTGCTTGACTTCGTATGGTGGGGTGTCATAAAGCCATAGGACATAAAGCCATATGGCGTGAAGTCCCATATGCCCTTATTTCTCGATGGAATGGGACTTACCGCCATAATTTATTTCCCGAAAATGAGACATAAAGCAATATTTTTGATAATAATCGCATGTTACCCTATTTCATGTAGTAAATGCATTTTTTGTTTCATGGCCCCCTGTTTTATGTCAAAAATGTATTTGTCTGCCAAAATGTTGTTGGCAATCAGTCAAATTCCGACAGAATAATAATAAAAAAAATATATAATCTTAAAGCTTGTGTATATTGCTCTTTATATTTTATTTTACAGAAGTAGACATGGGTAAAATTTAGAACAGCGTTCCCGGATTTCGGCCGGCGCTTCAAAAAAAAAAAATAACCATGGCAGCACTTTTCTTATTGTGCAAATGCAGAGAATTTAACTAAAATAAAATTATTATTATAAAGCTTTATTTACAACAAATATTAAAAAAATTAATATACAGAATCGTTATAGTGAAGTGTTAGTAAGTGAAAAGTGCATAATATAAGTGAAAAAGTTATACACAATATACATACATATTATCAATGTAAAAGATGTCAATTTTTCAACTTTAAAAGCAAATATCCTTAAAACTATAAGTCAGCGGCAACTATATATGTATATATTCGTGATATGGAGAACGTCGCCTTTCCAGTGATACCCATTTTGTTCCCGAAATCCGGGGATGCTATTCTAAATCCCAGCCGTAGACATTCTGTAAAAGGGATAATTATAGTGGAAAACTATTAATTTTTCCTCTTACAAAATGTTTGGAGCTTTAATTCCTGGAGCCTAGAAATTAAGTGAAATAAAGCATTTGTAACGCAAAACATCATAATGGCTTTATGTCCCATTCCACTAAAATTGATGTGAGACTTAAGGTCATATCAAAATTATGGCTTTATGTCGGTTTGAATTGAGACATAAAGGCATTATGGCTTTATGTCCTATGGCTTTATGACACCCTACTTCTTCGCTTCGTTTACCATACAATCTACGCAACTTCTTACAACTACTCAACGCATCTACATACATGTCGAATTTTTGAACCGTTTCTTTTATCTCATAGCAAAAATCTTGGACGAACATTGCTTAACGAGATACTCTTAATGGCTCATCTCGTTTCCGCATCGTCATCGCAAATACATTACAATATTCTATTATCTTAAAACTTATCCCTAATAGATATACTCTCTATTTCTTATGGGCTTTGTGATCGCAAGTACCTCGAGTTCATACGAATGGTACTTTTCCTCTGCTGGTTTTGTCTTCCGACTCATAAATTGAACTGGATGACTTTCCTTCCTTTTGAAGTAATAATGCTTCATACCCGAACATACACGCGTCTGTATGTACCTAAGTAACAGCTTTTGCATTGTATAGCATAAGAACTGCGCTGATCAATGCTGCCTCCAATTTCTGGAATGCCTCCAACTGCTTGTGGCGTAACTCGAAACTTGTACACCTTCAGTGTAATCCTTGGAGGGAATGACGAAGTCGCCCATGTAAGCTACCACGGTATCGTCTTGTATAAGATCTCTTAATACTGCTAAAAAAAACCTTGAAAAGACTGCTGGCGAATTCGATATATTGAAAGGCATGTATTGGAATTCGCATTGTCCATTGTATGTCACGAATGTGGTGTACTTTCTTGAAGTAGGCTCCACTCCTAAGGTCTAGTGTAGTAAAAACATTAGCGGCCTGCAGTTTCCCGATAACATCGTCGATATTTGGCATCGAGAAGTTTTCGCGAACTATCTTTGTATTTAGGCGCCAATAATCGCTACACAAACGTTTACTTCGATCTTTCTTCGAAACTAACATAACTGGTGACGCATAATTTGAATTACTGGCTTAATAATTCCATCCTTCTACCGCTCTTTAACTTGTTTATCGCCTTCCTGTCTATCGGCGTATGACATCCGTTTGGGATTTCGATATACTGGGGTATCATCTGAAAGTAAGATCTTCATCTCTACTGGCGAATTTGAATTGCTTGATGGCTAATTAGCTACCATCCTTCTAACTATAGTTGTGTGCTCTTTGTTGAGGGGTCAAAGATCGACTTCATCCGCAGGTAATTCCCCATACCTGCAACCATACACAAGGTTCCAAATACTTTCCTCAGTTCAACAACCCTGTTTTCGTCTTCATCAATTGGATTTTCCTTAACGTCAGTGCCCGTCTCCGCATTCTCATAGACCAAGTTCGATCTCGCTTGTGAAATCTTGAACTCTCTCGGCTGCTAGCCACAACTGTGCCCTCACTTTGATTGTGTGCTACTTAAAAAAGCTCTTCTTTCATAGATTTTTCGATATCTCCTAACACCTTCCATATACTGCTCATCTTCATGCACCCTTGTGTCAAAGTCGTTACCAATCACGAGCGCATATCTGATGTCTCGCTCTCTTACTACATGAAATTTAACTTTTTGTTGTCTATTTCGATGGATGTGGTAAATCTACCTATTGTTGTAATTTTGCTGGTACCGATACCCATCAACTGTCGCTGTTCAGTACTAAAGTCAACGTCCAAACTAAGTATGATAAACGTATCGTAACGTATAATACATAAGTCTGTTATATCCTGTGTCGATTAATGCCGACGCAGATTTTCCGTTGAAACTTAAATCCTTAAAAATCAATCCACTCTCGCTTTTCCGATTTCTCCCTCAACCGTAATATTGTTTACGCAGCTTCGATCCGATTTGGGAGTTTTACTTCTTGCCTTATAGTCAGCTGCACGATCTTCTTGACCACAATTAAAACAGACATCCTTTACGTGGACAGCTTTTGCTGAATGGAACTGCTTTCTGGAAAACCTTGTTTGACGACGATGGCTTTTTCTGGTTTCCATTCACGGATTGTGACTAGCTGGATCGAATCTTCTCATATACCTTGATCTGCTCCTTCAAATCCTGTATAGTTTTCTCCTGGTATAGGCGCCGTCACTAACAGTCAGGCCATTAGTGCCCATTGTCGGTTCCGTAGTCTCGTTTTCCGTCCACTTGTCGATAGCCCTAAGTCACCCAATCTTTCCTTCAGACCATCAACAGTCAGCTCAAAAAATTCGTTGTGACTCATGATTTACAATGTTAAATACAAAGTTTCGTAAAAAATTTTAATAACTTTTATGTTAAACGAACTTTATTACAATATTCATTTGAACTTTTCACATAAAATTTTGATGAGACATTTTTTCTAAAAATCGAATTTTACTACAATATCCGCATTTAATTTTTACACAAAATTGTAAGTTATTCGAATTCTATTGCAATTTTCTCTTGAAATATCTCACATAAAAAATTTTAAAAACTTATTTTCATTGATAAAATTTTGTTGCGATATTTGAAATACGTTTTCACAAAAAATTGTCAATACAACTTATTTTATGTTAATAAAGAAATATATAGCTATATTTGAAAAGACTTAGCTTTTTCTTCGATGGAATGTAACACCACCTCTTACGCTGTACTGTATTTTACCGCACACACTGTATATGTCCTCCGTTACTGCTGCTGCTCTGCTACTGCTGATGCTACCGCTACTACTGCTACTGTTAGTGCCGCTTCTGCTGCGCGTATTGTTGTTGTTGTTGTAGCGGCAGAATTCTGCCGAATTGACAGTCCTTGGCCGGATAAAAATCCGGGTCCGTTCCGGTTACGTAGACCCGTGTCGTGGGAACGGACACGTTCCATGACTGCTGCGCGTCTTCGTCGACGCTGTGCGTCAATGTTTTACCCGTGCCAGCCATTGTAAAGGTATCAGTATTCTGGTTACTTCGTTGATGACACAAATGGCAATGTAGTAAATTCAAATACTAGCTTAAATATTTCATAAAATTTTAAACAATATATATGTAGTTGTGAGTTGTGAAAAAAATAAGTACAATTATTTCAAATACTGTAAAATTAATCTATTTTCATCGCAAAAAAGCGATTTGGATTAACGCGTTTGAAAATTTTCAAAAGTCTTCACTTTAATTATTCATTCAAAATCTCTCTTCTGTCACCACTTGTGGGATCGCCTTATTAGATTAAACTCCGCATTTTATAAAAGGATTACAACTGTAACTTTATTGAAGGAAAGAATTATAGTCTATGGCCAGTATAAAAAAACGAATAAAATTAGTAAAAGAACAAGAAAAAACGTTAACTTCGGCTGCACCGAAGCTAATATACCCTTCACAGGTACATTTCTTTTAGTAACTTTGTGTCCACTTTGTATGGAAACTATATGCTATAGCAATTCGATCTCAACAATTTTTTCGGAGATTATGTTATTACCTTAAGCAGTAATCCATGTAAAACTTTGTGAAGATATCACGTCAAATGCGAAAGTTTTCCAAACAAGCCCTTGATTCCGATCATTCAGTTTAGTTGACTATTTGATAAACTATAGTTAACCGATCTGAAAAATTTTTTTGGAGATTACATTGTTGCCTTAAAACATAGTCTATACGAAATTTTATGAATATATCTAGTCAAAAGCAGAAGTTTTCCATGCAAGAACTTGATTCCGATCGTTCAGTTTGAGTGGCAGCTATATGTTATAGTGGTCCGACAAATGAGCAGCTTCTTGAAAAGAAAATGATTTTTACAAAATTTCAAAACGATATCTTAAAAACTGAGAGACTAGTTCATATATATACAGACAGACGGACCAAGCTAAATCGACTCAGCTCAACATATGACAAACCCAATATACCCTGTTCAAGGTATAATAAGCTATCGCTTCCGCTGTGGTCTACTGTGATCCGTGGTTGCCGGTGGCAGGGATAAAGGGATGTCCAACTTATTCCAGTGTGATATGCTGAATACAATGCTCGCGACACGACATGGCATCACGAAAGTGAACTGATCATCCTACTATATGAAAGCATGTACACAAGACAACACAGCTCTCCATTTTGCATGTACACAATTTCGCCCATACTAATACCTTGCACTTCAATGAAATTTTAATATTTTGTTCAAAGTGAAATTTTTTATGCAAAAAATAAGTAAATTGGTATATATATATTTTTTTAAATTATCAGTTGTTATTACAAAGGATATAAAAGAGCTATAATAGATCTATTTTAGGCTTTTATTTGTAAAATAACGTCAAGTTTATTAGAGCTGTGAATAATTTAGATTTTACATATTAGTGGCATCACCACTCTTCCTCATCTCTCTATCTTCCATTCTACTGTCAACACTACTGTCGTCCTACTGTCGTTATCAAATATAGGAGTATATTGAAGTTAGCGAGAACGACAACCGTAGGCCTGCAGTCGTGCAGCTGTCAAAATAACAGTGTCCGTAAGAACGTGTGTATTTTAATATTTGACAGATGTCGTTTGTCGTCTGTCGCGAGCATTGTGTTCAGCGTATGAGAGCGCTGCAAAATTAGCGTTTTTTATAACATTTTCCATCATGGCCAGATTGGATAAAATAATAATTTTTGGGCATTTAAATTAAAACACCCAACATTTAGTAAGAATAAAAATTACTATATAGTGGTTATTTAATATATAGAGAATCTATTTATCTATTTAAATCTTTTTATGGCATGTTAAAACAGCTGACTTTTGACTTTTCAATATTAGGTTTAAAGCTTTTTAGCTCTTAATCATTTATTTCAATTTATTTAATTTTCATTGTTTTACATTTTAAGTAGTCTTGAACAATGCAACAAATCCCTCAGTTTAAATTGTTTTTGGTAAGATTTTAATTTGGTCATCGCTCGTTTAGCAACTGCTCTCTCACTTCAAATGAGAGATGAGTTGGGCATCTCTTTATCTCTACTGGTGGTCTATCTGGCTGCCTATCCTTAATTCGTCTTCTTTCCTACTGTTCCCTTGTTATTCCAGACCGGCCATTTCTATTCCCTACACAGTGTTGCATTTTTATTTAAGTATTATTGTCCGTTTATACATTTCTACATACATATATTGAAAACAATGATTAGCGGCTCACGTACAAGGTGGTAATGAAAAAACTTCATCCTGGAGGACAAATATCAGACTCAGGGAAAAATAGTATCGGTATTCTACCGAAACCAACCCCACTTTCACCACGAAACCGTGGACTTCCAAATTCATCACGAATGTTTGGAGCGAAGAGGTTCTAGAAGCATATCAGTGGTTGAACCTTTTTAAATTCCGGCCCAAAATTGTTTTTTTTTTTTTTTTGTTTTGCACTTCCCTACATTATGACAATTTTGCTTCATTTCCAACCACCCTGTATGTTAAACTCTGGTAAAATTCTTGAGCGGATTATACTTATGGTGACTGTCAACAGCAAAAAAGAGTTAGTATAACTACGCAATCAGCCATTAACAGCCAAAGATGTTAAGAACCCTGAATGGAAAAATCCGTAGAAATCACCAAAATTTGAGCTATGACTAAATAGAACAAGTAGAATTTTACCTACCCCAACCTTGGTAAATGTAGTGCTCTCGCTAGTTTACTGTCCAAAATACATGCAATGAAGCCGATATTTAAAAAAAATATGTTTGGTGCAGTTACAACCCCAGAAATCGTGGTACACCAAGTGTTTGAATGACTAGAAAAAGGGAAACCGACCGACAAAATAACCGCTAAATATAAAAGCATAAAGTGTCAAGGTGCAACAGCGTATCGACTAAACGACTAGAGCATACGAAAAGAATTTGGCGACAAGCAGTCAGCACGGTGCTGAAAGTATTCGGACTATTACTAACGTAAAAGCGTTGCTAACTATCCTCCAAATATCGGTAAACGACAGTAGTTGGGATTACAGTTTTACTCCTTTATAGTATCCAAACCAAGTATACCACCAACTATAATCTAAATAAGGTCGCCGTCCACCTTTGCAGTTTAAAATATAAAAAAAAAACACAATTTTTTACTTTATTTAACTTGCTTGCACCCGCGAAGAGGTGGCTGCACTTCATGTGCTCTGCCCATTTCGTCTGCTTAAGCTGATCTACCAGTTGTCGAATATCTAAATTAAGACCTCTTATGCGAGCCATAGCAGTAGAAATCACTTTGCGAAATTGACGTTCGCCAACGATTAGATCCGTAGGATTGAGTATGGCGGTGTAGGCATTCACAGGCATGCTCTCCAGAGGATTGCGGTACTTATTTTGCACAGAGCTTTCGCGAACCCAATTGCTCATTAAAACATTTCTTTAGTGTTTTTAAAATACCCAAAATATCATTGTATTTTACACGCCGTCAGAGAAACGATACGAGGTTCTCAACTTTTCAACTCTTAGAAAGTTATCACTTTAAAATGTTGTATTATTTTCCAAGTGCTAAATCAACTTAATTGATAAGAGACGCATTTCCTGTATGTACATTTAAATAACATTCGAATTGTAGTCGATATATTAAATTCATTTACTATATTTCAAACACTAGCGCAATGTTTGCTACGAGAAAGTATTTATTAAAAACAACAATTATTTGGGAAAACTTTTCTGCCTCCAAAATAGCAACTAAAGTAATTCCGATTCAACGACACATAGTGTACCATGTATAACTATATATCTATGAACATTTTTCGAGGGAGTTAACATCAAAACTCTTGGCTGCCAATAAAATGGTAAACATTAATTTTTAAAAGAGGTCAATAATGTTTTATGAGTATTGAAAGTATGTATATAATAAAATGTTTTGTTTATTCTGCAATTTTATACAATTAGGTACTGTAATAACGACTTTGAACTCGAAATCTTAATAAAAAACAATTAAAAACTATAATGATATCACTGGATAATGAACTGCATAAAAAATTAGTGTAAAAAATTAGGTTTCACATGCTAAGTCGCGATTGTTGTTAACTCAAGGTACAAAAAGAGACTCAAATTGTAATTTTAAAAAGTATAGACAAATAATCTTTTCTGACTGAACATCCTGTTATAAGGATGGTACCAATTTTGATGGAATTTGGATAAATTTTTTAAAAAATATATGTTTCAAAGGTTATGTCTCACAATGAGGAAAAAAGTGTAACGACCTATTTTAAGTGGCAACATGTGTATTTCGTCAGGTATTGTTGACGGTAGTATGAAAAAGTAGTTGAAATGATTGTAATTTTGGTCTCAAATAACTCACGGTTTTTATGGTTGTTATGAAAACTGTATTTGTGCGAAGTGGATAAAAAAAATTAATGAAGAGGGGCAAAACATTGTCCAGTTTAGCAATTTTACTTCAAAAGCTGAAAAATGTTTCACCTCTCCACATACTTATACAAAGTAACTGGTGAAAACAGTTTAAAATTGTACAGAAAATAGTTTATTTACCCGTCTTTCATTTTGTATTAATATTTTTCTAAGTAAACGAAGTATTGTTCAACTACAACTGCTTAGTAACTTGTGAAGTTTGACAGCACTTATCTATAATGACCAATTATAAAACTTCAACCATAGTTGAGTTCAAACCTTCTGACTGCAGTTATTTATTTATTTATTTATTATTTATTATTACAATAACGTCAATCGGCAATATACATTAAGAGAAACAAATAAAAATGTAGGTAGAAGGTAAAAGTGTATATGCAGAGTACTATGGTGATGGTTTCTGGTTGTGGCGGGCAGCAAATGGAGTCCTTGGTTAAACAAGCAGATGTTTCTTAGTATTGTCTATGAAGGCAGAGTATGTACCTCCGTAGAAGTCAATCACACCTTGAAAAGAATTGACAGATTTGGCCAGTCTATTCAGAGGACCGTTGATCACATAATTTTTCTTGGAGTTAGAAGTTTTTAGTAGACGATTACGTCTAAGTAAAGTGCCTACTGGGGCAAATTCAAAGCAGCCAAGAATGTCTGGAGCATCAATAATATTATTGACAACCTTGTAATAGCAACTAAGATCGGCAACCTGTCGACGTGCTGATAGTTTATTGATACGAAAGCTCTGGTAAATCTCATCAGTGGAGTAAGTATGTGTAGACGATGATAATTTATAGGCTAACGACTTGCAGAATTTACGTTGAACCTTTTCCACTTTGTCTATAGATGCATTAGTATATGGAGACCCGATGACTGAACCATATTCAATGATAGGTAGGACTAGCGATTGAAAAAGTCTGGTTACAGAGTAGGGGTTGTTGAAGTCTTTGCTGTTTCTTAGGATAAATCCGAGGGTTTTAAATCCCTTAGATGTGATTCTATCAATGTGTTTAGAGAAGGAGAGCTTGTTGTCAACAATGATCCCCAGGTCTTTTATCTCATCAACCTCTATGATTTCCTGATCCTTGAGTTTGTATTTTGCAGGAATTGGTGAGTGTGAGCGAGTGAAAGTTATAGCGGCGCATTTGTTGATATTAAGATCAAGATTGTTCACAAGGCACCAGTTACCAAGAGAGTCAATACCATGCTGTAGAATTAGGATATCTGACATACTAGCTATGGGCCTGAAAATTTTGAGATCATCACCATACAATAGGTGATCTGATATGATATTGTTGCCAATGTCGTTTATGAATATATTGAAGAGTACCGGGCCCAAATGAGATCCTTGTGGTACCCCAGATGTTACGATATATTCGAATGAAAGATGGCCATCGACTCTAACCTGTAGGCGTCTACCCGTAAGATATGAATGGATCCAAGACAAAGCACTACCTCCAACACCATAGTTGCTCAACTTGTGCATGAGTATATCATGGTCAACACGATCAAACGCCTTGCTAAAGTCTGTGTAGATGCTGTGAACACAGTTTCCGGAATCCATAGCATTTAACACCTTGTTGATGTATATGAACAAATTAGTAGTTGTAGATCTGCCCCCAGTAAATCCATGTTGTCGAGTGATTATAACGTGTTCGAAAGACTGCAGTAGTTGTGGTAGCACCAATTTCTCAAACAACTTAGCAAGGGCAGACTGAATACAAATAGGACGAAAATGGGTGACCATAGCTTTAGATCCATCCTTATGTATTGGAGTGATATATGATAATTTCCATGACGAGGGGAAGATACCACCACTAAGTGATTCACCAAATATATGCGTCAACGGTTCGCATAGACTGATCGCGCAGTTCTTTAGGAATAAGTTAGGTAGACCATCAGGTCCAGCACCTTTTCTAGGGTCAAGTGAAAGGAGTAATTTAAGTACTTCGTCATATGATACTGTCAGATCGTTCAGGAGTATGTTCTGAGGTCCCGGGTTGAAGGTAGCTGCAACAGCGCCATGGCGATTGTTAGGTGCGTAAACACTATGAAAAAAGGAGGCAAGGAGATCACAAATGTCAGGCCCGGAATTAGCTGATAGATCATCCCATACCATGGAGGAAGGTATGTCACTGCTAGAACGGTTTTTGTCTTTGACATAGTTCCAGAAGGCTTTGATGTCCGATTTGAGTTTGGCTTCAACGTTACTCACGTAATTTTTATAGCACTCAGAGCTCAGTGATTTGCACTCAAGTCTCAGTTTACTGAAGCAAGAGTAATTGTAGTTGGTACGTCTTGTCTTGTACAACGCATGCGCCGACTTCTTCAATTTAATTTTGCGAATGAGATCTTTTGAAAACCAGGATGGATAACTGCTGTGTTTATAAGTATATGCTGGAACGAACTGGTTAATCCCTTCAAAGATTTTTGCGTAGAGATAGTCAAGCTTACTATCAATTGTGCTGAGTTTATATAAATCGATCCAATTTGTTCTCAGGTAGAAAGTGTTGAGCTCAGCATAGTTGGCCTTTTTGAAAGAGTACGTAGAGGAGTAGATAGGAACTAGTCCAGGCTGAAAGTTGAGCGTGATATCTAGAGCGGGATGATATGTGTCTTCAGGAACCAAGGCAAGCGAGTGTTCAGGAGAAATGTCGATGTCGCTGAAACATAAGTCAAGGGCTGAGTTGTGAGCATTGAGAATGTGGTTGCGTTGTGTGCAATTCAGGAGCGAATAACAGTCGTAAAGTAGTTTTTCACAGTCCGCACGAGGAGAGCTGCTAGGGAGGTTGAAATCACCAACTAGCAGTAAGTCAGATGCTTGGTGTTTTTCTCTAATGAAAGAAATAGTGGCCAGGTGGTCAACAAAGATCTCATAAGGTGACTGAGGAGGTATGTATACACAGCCGATGATTAGGTCACGGGATGCACCCCTCACCCTGATGAATATTTGCTCTAGGTTATTATTTTCAGTTGAGATTGGCTCAGTGTGTAGATAACGCTTGCATGCGATAAAGACTCCACCACCACGTACTTTGTGATTAGCATGAGATGTACGATCTTTACGGTAGATATTATAAGAAGAGTCAATGACTTCTCCATCACGTATAGATGGATGGAGCCAGGACTCAGTGATGCATATGATATCAGACTGGTTAGACGACGTGTTGGTCAGAAATGCGCAGAGTTTTGTGCGCAGACCTCGAACGTTCTGGTAATATAACTGGACGAGAGATACTTTCTTCTTGTTCGTTGTGCGAGCGAAAATTCTTCTTTACAATCTTAGGCATACCATGGATATACTTTATAGTCATACTGTCGTTGCCGCTTTTTACTAGAGAGTCAAGTTCCAGTCGTAAATCTTTTAGGTGCTGTTGTTGAGAAGGGGTAAGATCAGCTTTGAAAATGACTGCAGTGTTACTATTAGGTGGTCTGTATTTGATAATTGAGAGCGCATCATCAACTGAGCGAGTTGTAATATGTAGCGGACGTGTACGACCCGGTGTATGTCGGCCTAGTCTGCGTAGCTTAAATTCAGTGGCAATGTTCGAGAGACAAGAAGGCAAAGCGGCTACTAGATTTGTCCTGTCGTCATCCAAACGATCTTTACCCACTGGTTTGACTGATTCCGGGATGATTAGAGCAATTACGTTGACTTTACGGCGCTCACGTTCCAACATTTCAGTGAAGATATCTTCCTTACTCACTGGTAAGTCAGGCTTGGCATTGAGTTTATTATTAATTTTATTCTCTACTGATGAAAGCCTATCGTTAAGGGCAGTACATTTATTAGTGAGTGTTGTATATTGTTTAGACAGATTGCTTACCTCATCCTTGAGGTTATTTACGCTACTTACGAGTGACTTTTTGAGATCTTTAAATTTGCGGTCATAGTCAGAGGTGAAGCGATCAAAGTACTTCTGGAAGAGACTTTCCATTTCATTAGCTTGTGGCGAGATGTGTGTTAAATCTTCATCATCAGATAAGTGGCTGTCACGTGTCCTAACACTGATATCATTGCTGTAGGATGAACAGTTCCAAATCGACTCCTTTTTCTTGATACTGATCGCTGTGGCCTTAAATTCCACAGATGAAAGGCCTGTACACCTAGAGTGAAACCAGAGTTGGCAAGCAACACATTGGATGCTGGACTGTACACCATCTCGTATCAGCTCAGAGCAATAACCACAAAATTGTGATGTTGTGTTTATTTTCTTGGGTGGCATTATTTATCGATGGATAGCACAATTTATATGCAACTAAGCAATTACTACACACAGAATTTACTAAAGTTAATAACTATTGTTTAAAAGAGACTGTAGCCCTCCTTTATTTGCGACGCACTGCAAACGGACCGCACATCAGCAATGCACCGTTGCCGTATATTTTGTTATTGTTTTTCTTCAAGTTTTATGCTTTTATGTTCTTTTCCTTACATTTAGTTGTTGTTTGCATCACATGCACTCGTTGTTGTCGCGCTCAATGAGAAATACCGTTTGAAGTGACAAAAACTCTGTTTAGAACTATTTTCCATTATTTTCAATATATTGCACTTCCAAATTATATTATGCTTTAATTTAGTATTTTTAACAAATCCAATTGGTTGAAACGCATAATACTTTTTATGAAACACTTTTACAACTGAGCGGGCCGGTTTTGTCTGTTATACTTATAAAATAAAGTGATCTTGCGAACTAATCACTTGTAACAACCGCTCACTTCAAGTACCTGTTGACGAATGTTATACATACATACTTATAAGTAAAGTACAACGCGAAGAGATGTTTTTGTAAACATTAAGAGGCCGTCTAAGTGTGAAATTTTTGAAAAAAAAAAATCATTCTCTCAAATTTTGAACACGAATTTCAGATTATTCTGGTCACTACAGCGTTTCTTGTAGAAAGAGAACGGAGTGTGGACCACCACAACTCCAATTTTTAAACACGTTTTTTCTCAGATTGGTGTTTTTCAAAATGATTTCCACTCTCAAAGAAAAGTTTTGAAGATTTGAATACATCTTTTTCTTTTACGTGTATTTTCAACAATTTATTTAACTATTCTACATCCAATAAATAAACGTAAAAAAAACAAAAACATTTTGTATTCCTCATGATTGTATTTATTAAAAAAAAAACCCGACCGACATTAAAAAAAGTCGCGAAAATCATTGATTTTCGGAGGGTCTCATTGAGACGATGCCTTAAATAATAAATGCTAATCTTGTTTGGAAAAAGGTAAATACATAACGGAATAATAAAAAAAAAAAAAAATATATACGCAACTTATATCATCCAAAAACATCTACAACTTTATTAATTTGGTTCATAGCATACAAATATGTACATATACATACATCATACATAATATATTCATGTATAATACTTCATATTCAATAAAGATAATTAATTTACATATACAAACAAGGATATACAAATTTTATTTTTAAACGGTTTTTAGAAATGGCCTCTTAGTTTATGCTTATAGAATTAATAGAATTTGTGTCTTATTATATTTAAGTAGAATCATTCTACGTTTAAGGGGGAGCCTGCTTTGGAAGCTTAAAAAATATATATTTTTTTTTTTGCTTAAACCTCTTTAAAAATAATCTAAGAATATGTCCCCAAAGTTTTAGATGGAAATTCGAAATATTTTCGAAGCTAGAAAGGAAATAGTGACCAAGCGTCTAGCAAATATATAAGCGATTGGGCAGAAAGCGAAAGCTTTGACGCGCGATTTCTCGGTTTTTCATTTTTACGATTTTTCTTAATTGGCGGGCAGGATAGGAAAAAAAAGTAAAGGTCCTATCGAAACGAATCGAAATGCGTTGTATTTGGAATTAAATTCTCTTCTAGGTGAACCTAAAATACCTTAAGAAAGTTAACATTAATTCGGTTTTTAAACGATTTAAAGTAATTTTTTTTTTAAATACATTTTTTTTTTAATCTGCGAAAAATTGTTGAATTATTCACATTTTGTTGAATTTTCCTGGTTCCCCTAGGAGTTACACTATTGAAAATTAAAAATTTCTTTTGTTTTTTTGTTTCAAATGAAAATTGCGACCTGCATCTTACCCGCCACACAGAAATTGCACACTTGAGGCGCCTCCGTAAAATTCTTCAAACATGAAGAATATCTAATGTATAATAATAAAAAAAATTTGAGAAGACTCTTCAAATATATAAAAATAAATCCTAAAAGCTTCATTTCAATCAAACATTTCTTTCCTTTCCAAAAAAATCCTTGAAAATATAGATTTTTTGAAGCCTCTAAAGCAGGCTTCCCCCTTAAAGAGGATCCAAATATTTAATATTCATTTAGTTTAGATAAGTCTATATTTTAAATATGAAAAATTATTTGATGCAACAAAAATTTTTTTTACAGCAATATTTGTTCTAAATTGCAATATATTAAAATACTTAATGAAAATAACACATCAAAGACTAATACCATTTTACGAACTAGTTCAGTTTGCCTTGTTCTAAAAACACAAATTTTATACCTACGAATGCACATAAAATAAATGACGTTGTTTTCATTATTTCATATAAATAGAGGATTATTTTCAATATGTTGTGTATTTTCAATATGTTGTGATTTTTCTTTACAATTTTATTAAATTAGGTTTTATGTTTTGAGCCCTCGCTGATGACGTTTGACACGAGCGTATGGACCAACAGCAGGGTCGGTAACGAAATCATAAAGTACACGTGACCAGCTCGTATGTTGGGGCATTGTATCGTAAAATTCGGGAGCGATGCGTTTTACATCAGGCAGCCTCGAGCCTGGAACAGCAGGAAAATCGTGATGTTCGTTATGATATCCCACGTTAAATGTTATCCAATTCAGAGGTCCATAATATGAGTATGTTTCGAAACCTTTTGCGAACATATAGTGCTCCGAAATAAAATGTCCGGCCACAGGATGTAAACCCATTGCCAGTATAGAACCGATCACTAAATAAGCTAGTGCTTTCCATCCGAAGAAATAAACGACAAATATGTTAAAAATAAGTTGAATAATAGTATTGATAATTTCAAGTCCGTTGGGTGGTTTTGGATTTATTACTAATGGTCGAAATATGTAGAAAAATGGTTGTAAACAAACCCAAACAAACTTTCCAAAAGTTGTATCAAACAGCTTAGCCTCTAATAAAGTAGGAATATCGGTATCTATACCCTCGTCTCCTTGGTATCTGAAAATAATAAATATAATTAATTTATAATAAATGAAAGTGCCCTAACCTAAGTTTCAGAAATTTTTTGACCAAATATCATTAATTTTAAAAGCAAGATATATTACTGTTGTATAGTAGTATATAGTATAAAATGCATATTTGAATGTAATTTGTCGGGGATTATTTTTCACAGCGTTAAATTCGACGGAAACATTTATTTGATTGAATGACAAACTTTATGTTGACATTTGATACTTAACCACCTTATCTACTAGATTTCGCATACAAAAATGTCACTTGCTAATGTCGTCACCGATATATTTTTATGCTAATCTACTCGAAACCTCCCTGTGTGACTCTGATCTAGAACCATCTGCTTGTCAGTACGGAGTTATGCACATTATCACAATTGATTTAGACAATAAGACAAATATGTTAACAAATATATAATGCAAACATAGCAATGCATCTGAATTTACCTAGCAATCGACTAGCCGAATCAAAAAAAATCGTCTATTATTTCCAATAAATAGAAAATATTTATATTATTATTATCATAATCACTTCAAATTGTTGGTCATAATACGTATTATGTATTTTATTACATGGCACAAGGTTAATTAATAAAACTAAAATGTATGTATCGAATTAAAATTTTTAAAGATAAAACAATAAAGTAAAAAAATAGTTTGTTAACGTTTTATATATAATTTGTCTATTTATTCTTAGCACAGACAACATCATGAAAATTCAGTTTAGAACTTAGGCTTCTGGTCTTTAAGTCTTTTAAAAACTTATTTTTTTTGTTTTTTTTTTCTCTTAAACCATGATTTACATAGTCGATTTAAAGTTGTTTTGTCGCGAGGAAAATTTTTTCAAACAACTTTAAGCGTATCTCATAAATCCACCCCCGCTATAGTTATATGAAAATTTAAATGTGTTTTTCTCAAAAGTACTTTTTTCAATTGACGAGGCAATAACTTAGCAATGTTTTATGCTTCTTTTCAATTGATTCAAATTTATTGCCTAAAAAATTATTTTTTCTGTTCAAATACCTACGATATTAAAGGAATCAATATTTTCGAATTTCCTCACGCACTTCTATGAGTTTGCTTCTGGACGACAATTGGGAATGCTAAATGCCCCGACGGGGCATGCTTAAATAAAACCGATCCAGTAGACATCGTACAATTTGGTAATTATACTCAACAACATTGTCCGAAAAAAGGCGTTTTCATCAGTTTCAGGCTCAAACTTGATAAAGGTTTCATGAGTTCTGTGAATTAATGATTATGTCACGCAAAAAAATAATAATGAATTTGATCATAATTTTATGGCACTCCCCGTCGTACCAGCCGTTCTTTCGCATTTTCCGAAAACCAAAGGTTTCAATTGCTGCTGTTCGCTTATACCGAGTTGTTGCCGAGTGCTCTCAGAGAGCAGTAGTGCAAGTCTAGTAGAAAATCGTTCGGATGTCTGTTGTGATTGCAGTTTCTCGACGTCGAACCTTCCTTGTATGTGTTGACGTGCGTTTTTTGCTGTACAGAGGCCGGTGCGAGTCTTTGCTGCATCAAGATAGTGGTCCGAGTCGATGTAAGGACCTCGGAGCGTACACACATCTAAAACACTGATACTGACTAGCTTGATGTATTTTCTTATGCTGGAATGTAGTACTAGGGATAACCATGTTTCGGGCCCAGCGAAGTCGATCAACTGCAAACCATTTGGGGATGTTTCATCGCGGATCCTGAATTTACCGACCTTAGTGCCAAAGATACATTCTTTCGCATTTCTTGGACGACGGTGGTGTCAGCCGGGACATTCAAGGTGCATGCCCTTAAATCGTTATCTTGAACGCATTTGCAGGGGTCGTCATCAAAACGGGGGTCTCTCATCCGGTGTTGTTTTCTTCTTTCCTTGATAATGTTTTTCATGAGGCGGAGCCTCCCAACCCGGAGTACTGAAAGGAGCACGTATTTCCAAAGAAAATGTTAAGTGAATAGTTAAAAATTAGAATTCTTTTGATAGGTGCTTCATTCAAACGTTGGGATTACCGATTCAGAATCGGATCGGATCGAAGTAATACGATATTGGCAGTGATATGAGCAGTAAATATAAAGGAGCGCAAAATCACATCCGACTTATAGTAAAAATAATTATGCAATTCTTTCATCCAGTGGTGCCCACACGCTGAATTTGGTAGGAGTGGACTCGGCTGAAAGCTGACTCGAGCAATGACTTTTTTTGGTGTCGTTCAAAAATGTTTCTATATTTTCTGTAGCACCACATAACGTCGGGAAATTCGGAAATACAAAATAGCCCAATTCATTTCATTGTCTTTCTAATAAAAGGTGGTTTGCCAAAATCCGTCTTAGTCCATAAAACTTATTGAAACATTTGCATCACTTTCAGAATATTTTTAGGTTCAAGTAGTGAACGATTGTTTAGAACGTTATCAAAGGGATTTTCATGAATCATGTTCGTCACACAGGGCGGGATTTCAAGACTAGCTGCTTCTGCCTAGAGACAGAATCAGGCAAAATAGTTGTATTTCTGGACTATTATCGACGTCTTCGTAGCCGCCAAACCTCGAACATGAATGAAGCATGTTCAAAAACTTAACCACGATAATACGCTGATTTCAAAAATAATCGTTTCATTAATTAGATAGATAAATAAGTATTTAAATGAGATACTTCGTTTTCTTCTTAACTGTTAAGTCTTCCCTATATTCATATGTTCCGGTATAATAGTTTTACTGAAATTCTATGTACTACTATAAGCCCAAAATAGTAACTTTGTTGATAATTTTAAAATTCTTAATTTATTCCTGAAATTCTATGTTGCAATTGTCAAAGTGATCCTCCTTGCCTCCAATATATGTGCCAACGTTCTGGAATAGCCATCAATGCGAGTGACGATTCACGTTTAATGGCTTCAATTGACTTTCCCCGAAACGGTCGTTTGTTTTGCTGGTAGGAAGGAATTCGGAGAGCACCACACTTCGATAATCGAACAAAACTGTCAACATAAATCCCATCGCCAAAGAAATCGGAATCGTGCCCTAAATTATTTATATATAAAACTGTAATTTGGTACTTTGGGATCGCAGTAGCAAAGGAAAAACTTTAGTTACCGTCCGGGGATTTCGGGAATAAAATGGGTATGGTCGGATAGATAATGTTCTCCAGATCAAGAATATATATAGCTATAACCACAGCAAACATAGTTTTCGAGATATTTGCGTTTAAATTTGAAAATTACGTCGTATTTTTTCTATTTAAAATTAATTTTACACTTTTATTTTTAATTTTTAACACTTCAGTAATTCATTTCTATACATTTTTTACATTATAAAGTGCAAACATAGTTTTATATCAATATTAAACTTATAGTTCAAATCTATTTATTTAACAACTTGAGGGTTGCAGTCTGTCAAATAATCAGTGTTACCTTGCCGACATCTTTTGTAAATGAACTAAACGAATTAAAGAAAATAAATTATACCAAAAAAAAAATTTTTGCAGTTGTCTATCGCAAAAAAATTTTTATTACTCGTCAATGGGATATGTCAATTTTTTTTTGGTTTTTGGGTTGGGGGCCTTCGTCCGCACTTCAAAGAAATAACCTTGGTCTGTCCAACAACGGGATGTTTCAAGTTTTTTTTTCGCGTAAAACTCGGTTTTTCATTGGCGGCCTTCAGCTCCGCCTAAAAAAAGGGCCATCTTTAGTATACCACCCCACGATTTCAGGGTTAAAAATGGTATGATGGGATAGAGCTGATGCTGATGTATATGTAGGGTTGGTCATCTAACGTTTTAAATTTGAATTATCTATATTTCGACATTGGAAACGTCAAATACCATTCGGAAAGTGACAGATATTCAGTAAAAAGTCTAAAATTTAAAAAATGGGTCGCTATTCACTAGAAGAAAACTGAGAAATATTGAAAACTTTTTTTCCAAAGTTCGTTTCACCGAGGATGGTCAATTTTACCGAAAAATCATCTTTTCGGACGGGGCTTATTTCTACCTCAATGGTTACGTTAACAAGCAGAATTGTCGCATTTGGGGCACAGAAAACCCGTACGTAATCGTCGAGAAGCCAATGCAACCAACACGAATCACTCTATAGTGCGGATTTTGGTCTGGTGGAATCATCGGCCCATTTTTCTTCTTCTTGAGGAACCGCCGTAACCATCAATGAGCGATACCGCGCAATGTTAACCGAATTTTTCTTCAAGCAAATTGAAGAGGAAGACTTGGACAACATTTGGTTCCAGCAGGACGGCACTACGTGCCATACAGCAAACGCTACACTCAATCTTTTACGCCCTATCTTCGAATATAATTCTAACTTATAGCCTTGACAAACGACAGAGTTAATATGCATTAGCGGGCTTAATTTACATTTACTTGCCCATTTGACCCATGCTAATGCAAATTTATAATGTACAAAAATTTCGTGCATTTAGCTGAATTTACCAAATTTAAGTAGGCAAAACTGCTCAAAAATAGCCGATTTGTGCTATTTTTTTTAACAGATGTCGCTTAAAGTCTGCCGCCACCTTTGTGTTTACAGCTTCAGAGATAAGCGGTTTTTATATTGAAACTAATTTGAATATTTTTAGATGGCAAAAAAAAAAACAACGCACAGTTTGCTATCCATTTTTTCAATATTCTTAATATTTAGCACACTTTTTTCGAGTTACAATAAGTATTGCTTTTAATTGCACTTTATTATGTATTAATGTATATAATAGGCGTGTTTAATTTGAAAACAAATTAAGCTATTAGCTTATTTTGTATGGAAGACTTAGCCAACATAATTATGCTGGCTTGTCATAAGCTATCATAGCTTATATATTGATCTAGATGCATTGCCAGTTAATCGCTTTTCATTCACAATAGCAAGGTTTTTAACAAAAAAAAAGTAGTTGGCAAAACGAAAACCTCATTTTGGTAGATGAAAATGTAAACAAACCAAAATTACAGATTTTTTGGATGAGGATGACGACGACATGCCCTCTTGCAGCGGCGTCCGACAGTCGAAAGCAATTGTGGCCGCGGATGAAGCTCAAAGCGCCCTCTCCCGGCGGCCGGTATGCCCGGCGGGTGCGATGACCTTCATATGAAGGGCATGAACGGGGCCAACCTCAAGTGGTATCTGCGGCACCTTCGGGATGGGAAGACCCCCGAGGTGTCGGAAGCCCTGGCCAAGGGAAGAAGCACAGGGAGCAGAGCTCCCCCTACAAGGGAGCGTGACAGGACCGCGTCTGATAGTGCGAAAGGTAGTCGGGCAAGTGACCGTGGCTAGGTCGGTGGAACACAGACTGCAATGCGAGGCGACGGAAGGGCAGCCACCTATGCACAGACCGTAGAGCGGAAGAACGGGCAGATCACGCCGCAGGAGCATCCCAGCTCTAAAAGGATGAGGGGCGGCAACACTAGACTAGCCGGAGGCCAACCAGGCCGCAGATATGCGGACGCTGTTAAACGCATCCGCATGGCTGTACTGCCTCTAAACTACCCGGCGGAGTCGTTAGAGTCGGAGCAGCTTACCGTGCTCCAGGACCTCCTCTTGGAAGAGGTATTCAGAGGTGAAGAATACGCGGCGTCCTTCCTTGGGGTGGAATATAAAGGTGGAGTGCGAGACGTCCGCCAATTGGCTGCGGGAGTTTGCTCCAAAGCTGGAAGGCAGAACGGATCCCGTCCTCTGTGCAAAAAGGGCGAACATAGCATGACGATGTTCCTCCCTCAGTGCGGAGACAAACCCTACGAATTTGCATTTTGGTTAAAAACCAGAACAAGGGCCTCAGCATCTCGGCCTGGCGTGTCGTCGGAGTAAGGTCGAGGAAAAAGGAGACATAAAAGGATGGAGATTGTACCTGTACATTGACGACGACTCGTACAAGTACGTCCGTGCAGAAAGCTTCAGACTGTTTTACAGGTTCAGCACGGTGGTCATAAGACCACACAAACCCGCGACTACCGAGAGCAAGAAGGCAGGTAAGGCTGTCTCTCAGCCAAGCGAGGCAATGTCAAACCGGCTACGACTGTGGCGGCCTCGGAGGTGGAGAGGATGCAGGTGAACGAGGTTGCGAAACAACCCAGCGTAAGCAGGGCTGAGCAGGCTACGCCTGCAGCGACCTCGGACGTCCCAATTATCCAGGGAGCAAAGCTCTCCTTCAACCAGGAATTCCTCGAGGGACTAGGAGACCTCATGGACAGCAGCGCGAACGACGGCGAGGATGAGGAACCCTCGAACCACTATTATAGTGGCCGTCGACATGGAAGTCGCCCAGGCGAACCAGCATCACGCGGCGGCAGCCTCGGCTGCCATAACGAGCAGGTTCACAACGGAAAAACTGGGCATCCTGCTGATCCAAGAGTCTTGGGTCTGCAAAGTCCTCAAGACAGAGTACAACGAGGTAATCTGGGATCTCTCTAGCGAGCGATCTAGATCTTGTATAATAGTCAGGAGTAATATTGAATTTTTCTGATTTCTGAATTCCTGACGGAGGATATGGTGGCGGTACAGGCCAGGGACTGGAAAGGCAAGGACTTCTCATGCATGAGCATACTTCCCGGGGGAGGCATCCTCAGCACCAGGTGGAAAGGCTGGTGGAGTACTATAAAAGGCACAGGCTACCCCTTATTATCGGCTGCACGCGAACGCCCACCATGTGGAATGGGGCAGTACGGACTGCAATTCCAGGGGTGAGTCTTTATTAGAATATGTACTAGGTAAGAACTTAGCAATAGAGAATGTGGGTTGGGAACCTACCTTCGTAACAATAAGCAGGAGGAAAGTGCTTGACATCACCTTCAGCAACGAGCCTGCAAGTGTTTGGGTCTCACGATGGAGTGTCTCAACGGAGCCCTCCTTGTCAGACCACAGAATAGTAAGGTTTGCGCTGAAGGTAAACGTCAGACAACTCCCCCTAAGACGTAACCCTCGGAGGACAAATGGAGCGCCTTCAGGGAGAGGCTGGTTGAAGAATTTAGTAGGGAAGGGCAGACTGACAATAGCGTTACGGAAAGCACGTTGAAGTGGTACACCGACGGCTCGAAAACGTCGGAGGAAATTGGGGCAGGGATCGCTGATCCACGCACCAAGCTCTCCATACCGATGGGTAGCTTTCCGAGCATTTTTCAGGCAGAGGTCTTTGCCATAAGTCGATGTCTAGAGATAAACCTCCTTTGCAATTATCGCAATGAGCGAATAACCATACTCACTGATAGTCAAGCGGCACTAAAAGCGATCTCCTCTTACGAGATCAAATCGCTACTAGTGCAGGAGTGAATAGCCTAGCTGAACGGAACCTGGTGCACCTAATCTGGGTGCCTGATCATTGAGGTATAGCCTCCATCAATATGGTAGGGCCGAACCATTCACCGGGATGGGTCCCTATGCCTTAAAGGAGCTGCTCTGTAAGGAAGAAAGAGTGGGCAGAGAAAGGTATTGGCAACGAGCGCATGACATGCGTCATGCCAAGTTGCTGATTAGAGGGTACAACCAGAATAGGTTTAAATCGATAATCAAGCTCTCAAGGGAAAAACTCAGGCTACTGTTCGCATTATACACCGGCCACTGCAAGTTGAAAAGACATTTATTTAACATGGCCCAATCCTCTTGCGCCACTTCCCAATCGACTGCATAGCAGTCTGTAGACGCAGGTTGAAGGCCTTTGGATCCATGTTTCCGAAAAGGGATCACATCGCCTCACTGGCACCCAACAGGATATTAGACTTTATCAATAGGCTGGGGATAAGTGAGTCCCTGTGAGTTAGGAGAGGGCACAATAGACCTAAGGTCGATGTGCATTCCTCAATTATTTATCTATCTATCTATCTATCTGTTGAAAGCAAAAATTAAAACATGAGTATGCTATTGTCGACGGCAAAACGAAATCCTTTACAATCGTTGGGAGTACATACTCTTCAAATTCTCTGGTTGGGTATGTGAGGGAGCTGTATTTGTATACATTTTTCTCTGTTAAAAATTTTTTTTTATCCATTTCAAGATATGTATATTTAACACTAAAAATAGCATATCAAACCATTTGTTTTACACAAATAAAAAAAAATTAATGCTAAAGCTTAAAATGCGCCTAATTCATATCAAAAAAGTTTACGTACACCAATGATTATTTATATAAATCAGAAGTAATTACAATGGTTTTACCGGTTTTTGGCCTACATTTTGTTGAAATTATTGCCCCTAGACGTTAACGGATTTTCCCCACTCGATTTCTAGTATTATTTCCGGATTTGACCCACTAAGTCGATGATCGAGTTTTTTTGCCTTATTTTGAAGAAATTCGATGTTTTAGAGTAAGGTTTTCCAAAAAGTTCCCGATATTTTGAATAGAATTAATGTCTGGTGATTGCGTGTCCTATGGAGCTATTTTTAATTCCATATTTTAAAACAAATAAACGTGTCGTAATTTAATAGAACTAGGTGTATGTAAACTTTATTGGTCCACTGTATGTGTATTTATTTCTCTTCATATTCTCTGGTTGAATATGTGAGGGAACAGTAAACAATGTTAACATTTCACAGCGTGAATTCCTTGGTTGTGAGGTGAATTCCGTGGTTTTAATTTTACAAATTTTCGATATCGAACCTGCACCTTCTCTATGTCCTTACATTCTTTGGTTTGACAACGTTAAAATACCACTTCTTCAAGTGTTTTATTTAGTGGAAAGAGGAAATATAACAAAGGTAATAATAAATACATTATTGTTTTTTTTTTACATAATTAATATATATTTTCATAATTTAGGGCGGAGAGTCGAAGACCACTGGGTTCTTGGGATGGTTGAGCATGGGCGTGGCGACCCGGCAATGTGAGGTCTGCTGAGGTTCTCATACCGGTACTGTTATATGCACCGATTGTTGGAAGGCGTACGACAGACTGTCCAGTCTCGGGTATGAGCACCGATGAGTAAATCACAGCAAATCGGATAATCTGTTCGTCGCAGAAGACGGAACCCACACTAAACGCATCCCAGGGGCGGGTAATTAAACGTTTCTTTAACAAAGATAATTATAATAATAGCGAAGATTTTTCAAATTTAATATATGAGTATATTTGGAGAAAAAATATAGCGAATAACTTTTATGATCCCTTTGTAAAACTATTAGATGCAATAAAACATACCTATAAGCCCTAAAACCTTTTTTTATTACAATGGAAGGGAAAATTTTAAAATACCGTCCCAGGCTTTCGGATATGAACTGGGTATGGTCGGATAGAGGAGGTTCTCTAGATGAAAAATAAAGTTGAGAATTACTACTATTTAAATTAAGTATTTTTCATTTTTATGTTCACTAACACTTCATTTAATCGTTTGTACACATTTTTTTACATTAAATAGAGCAAACATAAAAGAAAATAGATTACACCCAAAAATGATTTTTGCAGTTGTCTATCGCAAAAAATCTGTTCTTTCTATTTGTATTTTTGTTAGTTTACTAATATATATTATCATGATAACACTGATTATTTGACAGTTTGTAGTTCTTATTGTTAAGTAAATAGATTTGAACAATAACTTAAATATTGATGGTCTAAACAACAAGTGATAAATTTTGTGCTGATCATTTATTAGTTGTTTTATTTTCATAAATATCTAAATTTAATTGCTTAACGGTTTGTTAAGTTGAGTGAAAGTAATCGAAGTGAACAATAAGTACGGTGATTATGCCTTCTAAAAAGTCAACCAGCAAATTTGCTTGCGGGGCTTGTCTTAATGTTATTCGTGAAGGTACCAGCAGCATTCAATGTGCTCAATGCAGCTACTGGCTCAGCAGCGAAGAATTTATGGCTACAGCTAATAAAGTATTAAAAAATAAATCAGTTTGGAAGTGCGACAAGTGTCTTTGCGAGGTTAGTGTAAGGATATCAGATGCCCAGCGAGATTCTGAGTTAGTTGAGGATGACAGTGACGTCACAGACGTATGAAAATTTACTCATCAAACTGTCAAGCAAAATTGAGTCGAAGTTCGATAAATTTAAGCAGTCTATTGAGGGTAACCTCTCAGATATAAGGAGTGAGATAAATAAACTGAACGAGGCTATGTCGAAAAAGTGCTCACATTTAGATAAAAGAGTTGCGGAAATAGAAGAGAAATAAAGTTCATTCTCTTCCTCCAGAGGAGGTTATTACGGAGATCAATGAGCGTAAGAAGCGGGAAGCCAATGTGATCGCATTTAATATTACCGAAACCAAGGCAGTAGACGGTAAAGTACGTCTAGAAGAAGAAAGAGCACGGTTATCATCAGTCATTCCTGAAGAGCTCCATGACAATATGAAATCGTTCAAACTACGCAGGTTAGGGCGTCCAACACCCGATCGGTCTAGACCTTTGCTGATTGAGACACAGTCTGTCACTTATGCCAGAAGTATACTAAGATCCAAACCTGATCCTGACACACGAGTCTCCTTCAAATCAGATCTCACTCCGGCTCAGCAGTCACATTTGCAATCACTAAGGGAGAAACTTAGATTGCTGAATGACAGTGGCGTGAGAAACAAATCCATTAAATACGTGAATGACACGCCTAGAATTGTTAACACAAATCTTCGCCAAGTCGTCGAGGAAATTAAATCTAAAGTAGCTACAACTATTCTACCAGAATACGCGCGGTCTAAGGACAAAACTGAGCGAGTTCCTAACCTCATCAGCAAGTAGTTCGCACGACGTAATATGTATCACAGAGACCTGGCTTTACTCATCTATTCAAAATAACGAATTCATGGATAGCTCCTATATCACACTAAGAAAGGACAGGGATACTTCGACAGGATGCGAGAGAGGAGGTGGTGTTCTGATTGCTTTTAAACGAATAATTAAAGCTGAGCTTATATCCATTGGAAACAATAACTTAGAACAGATTTTCATAAGGATCAAAGGTGATAATACTTGTATCATCATCGGGTGCAGTACACCGCGCTTTGATTGCGAGAAAAAATTCAATGACATCTTAAATAAAAATAATAAACTGTTGGATTTATGTTTCAATAATTTGGATCTCTCAATCAACGAAGCTCTTGCTTTCACGACTGTGGATAAATATCACCCGCCTCTTGAGATCTCCTTGGATTTTCAGCCTAGCCTAATACCAAATTATCCTCCTTCTTATTCGTTTAAGAACGCCGACTATGTGAGTCTTAATGCTTTCTTTTTAAGAACTAACTGGATTGAGCTATTCAAAATAAAAGAAGTGGATGATAAGGTTAGTTGGTTTTATAATAAAGTACAAGAAGGTATTTCTCAGTTCGTCCCTGTATATTCGAGAAAACCAAGTAAATTTCCCTGCTGGTTCTCTAAAGAACTTATTAATAAAATTAAATTGAAGAAATCTGCACATATCAATTATAGGAGGAATAAAACTAAGTCAAATTGTAGATGTTTTAGCCAACTGAGACTCGAATGCAAGAAATTAGGTGCAATATGTTACAAGTCATACATTAATAAAGTGGAAAATCTAGTCTCTTCAGACAAAAATGAATTCTGGAGGTTTGTCAAAAACAAAAGGGGTACCGACATGGGAGTTCCAGCTACCATGACATGGAATGACCTAACCGCTAATTCGGGTGCGGAGATTAGTAATATCTTCGCATCTTACTTCAAAGACACCTATACAATGAGCCCCAGCGGAGTTGGTCATCATCAATCTGCTGACATTGTAGGAAATGTGGAGCTAAGTGAATTTGACGCTAATTTCAATGAAGTATTTAAGCAGCTGTTGGCCCTGGATCCAAAAAAAGGAGCAGGACCTGATGGTCTGCCTAATATATTTCTACGCAACTGTGCTGTCGGGCTCTGTGAACCTATCACGCATAGATTCAGTAAGTCTTTTTATCACGGCACCTTTCCATCGGCGTGAAAATCGTCGTTCATCCCATCCAGATCTTACGTCACCAATTATAGACCTGTATGTATCCAATCTGCATTAGCAAAACTGTTTGAGAAAATTGTCCTGCCTCAGTTGATATCATCATTCAGAAATATCATTTCTCCTAAGCAGCACAGATTTGTTGGTGGCAGATCCACTACAACAAACTTATATACTTATGTCAACTACATCTTGAAAGCCATGGACAGCGGTATTCCAGTTCATTCAATATATACGGACTTTAGCAAGGCATTCGACAAAGTGGACTATGAGACTCTTATGGTGAAGCTAAAAAATTATGGAGTGAATTGCAATGCACTACGCTGGATCAGATCGTACCTAACAGGAAGAAGGTTGCAAGTAAGAATCGATGGACACATTTCAGATGAGTATGATGTTACATCTGGTGTTCACCAGGGATCCCACCTTGGACCCATACTCTTCAACATATTTGTGAATGACATTGGGAGGAGTACTTATTATATTTTTAAAATTTTTTCGTAGAATTTTCACCGTTTCTGATATTTACATCTTACAAAACGATATAGATGAGCTGTATAACTGGTGTAAAATAAATAAACTTGTTTTGAATGTGAAAAAATGCGCAGTGATGTCTTTCATCCGTGCGCATACGCAGGTACCTTTAACCTACACGTTGACCGACCAAAGACTCACGGAAATTGAAGACATCAGAGACCTGGGTAAAACTATTGACAGAAGACTAAATTTCAAGAAACACATCGATAAAACTACTTCGCAGGCATACAAAGTATTAGGGTTGATTAATCGGATGTGTAGGGAATTTGAGAATAATTGCTCGTTAACCTGTCTATTCTCAGCATTAGTACTACCTATTTTAGAATATGGAACAGTGATTTGGTCCCCATTCACGGACTCAATGATCAACAGGGTAGATAGAATCCAGCACAAGTTCTGCAAAGCGCTGCTATTTCGTAATACACAGAAACGATATCAATTCAACAGAAGACGTCCGAAGAATATTGAAAATAAATGACCTGAAATCTCGACGGCAGGTAGCAGACCTCATTTTCTTATTCAAAATCCTCAATGGATTAATTGATGCCCCAGAAATCCTTGCAGACTTTGAAATTGTATCAAATGAGCTTAACCTAAGACAGATGAGGATCCTGAAAACTTGCAGATCGAACCAAAACTATATAATCAATGGCCCAAAGGAAAGAATCTGTAGATTGGTAAACTCTCTGCACGGTGACATCAACTTCTTCAGCGGATCTCTACAGAACCTCAGAAAGATCGTTAAAAAAAGCTTTATTAAAATACTAGCATACGAACTAGGTTACGTGTTTAATTCCTAATTTTATATGTTTAAGCCTGTTGTTTTATTTAGAATTATAATTGTTATTATAACTGTTGTTATAGCCGATTGGCGTTAAATAAATGAAATGAAATATTAAAACTATTTTTGCACTATATAATTAAAATAAATGTGTACAAATAATTTGCGAGGTGCTTGCTGATATAAAAGTGTTAAATATAAGTGTTATATAAATTTTAAATCAAAAAAATACGTAAATCAAATAATGGTAATTTTCAAATTTAAAGGCAAATACCTCGAAAACTATTGGTTTTCTGCGGCTATATATTCCTGATCTGAAGAATCCGACCATACCTATTTTATCCCCGAATTCCTGGGACGGTATTCTAAAGCCGACCCCAAATCAGGGAACAATTAATATAACGGGATATAAGTTGTAAATTTTATAATAGCATCCCCCAAATGTTAAAATGGGTATGTACGGATAGAGGAAGTCCTCTAGATCAAGCAAATACATACATATGTACATGTATGACGCTGACTTATGGCTTTTTAGGTATTTGCATTTAAAGTTAAAAAATGCAACTATTTAAAATGCGTGTTTCTCCCATTTATAATGAATTCTATAGTCATATATTTAACTTTTATATCCACTAACACTTCACTAATTCGTTTTTAACCATTTATTTTATATTAAATAGTGCAAAAATAACTTTTATTCAACATTTAACTTTTGTACAATTATTTTTATTCACACAATAACAAAAGGGTTGCATTCTAACTAATAATCAGTGCTACCTTACGCTCATATTTTACAGAAGAACCAAAAGAAATAAAGAAAACAAATAATACCTCAATGACATGAAATATATAACACATTAGTTTCCCGCATAGAATTCTTTTCCGCATTGGCGACCTTCGGCCGCGCTTAAAAAAAAATAAACCCTCGGTCGGACCAACACCTGGGAAAAAATAACCCTGGCCGATCCAACACCGGGATTTATCAAGAAAATGAGAATTGTGAAAGATTTTACACTACTCATCACACGGTAATGAATTTAGGTACGACGTCATAATCTTTCTTTTTCTTATTTGTATTCCATTATAAAATATGGTAACAGTAATGTTTTGCTTATATACAACCATTTTATTTTATAAATAAATAGTGCACGATTCCGATTACTTTGGCGGAGGGGTAAAAACACCGGCAACCCCCCTCACGACCCCTTTTTGGAAAGAGGAAGGATCGAACTTTTTAATAAACCCCCCCCTCGCCCCAATGCAACCCAGCCAACATTTTTGTATGGACAAGAAATCAAAATAAAGAAAACCAAAATGTTTCAGTGCAATGTATATACATATTTAATTGCATCTATTAATGATACGGCACGATTCCGATTACTTTGGCGGAGGGGTAAAACAAACGAATTTCCGTATAAATGGGGTATGTAGGGATAGGGGGGCTTCTCCAGAGGAGGAATATCCAAAAATTATGTAAAAATAGCTAATATTTTTAAAAATATTCACGTTTAAAAATTCAAAAATTGCCCTAAGAACACGTGTTATTTCTCCATGCTTCACAAAATATTTTCACGTTTTTCACTCACTATATTTAAATATACACCCTTTAATATTGAAATAAGTTCACTTTTATTTTGAAATTTTTCAGCCAAAATTAGTAATTTAAAATCACTTATCAAATTTATGGCTGCAAAGTTTAGAGTGTTTATATTTACGAGGAAAACCAGCGTTGCCACACCTTAAAAACCAAAAGTGAAGAATTTTTTTAGCGTTTCACAGCGTTTTCTTTGTTTGTACTTTCGAGTGATTCTTTTTTCTTTATTAACTATAAAAAACTATAAAGAAGATTTTTCAAGCTAAAATTGAATAATATTCAATATGTGAACACTTTAAAACTATTTTTAACAGTGAAATTAGTAACAATTGCATATACATATTATACATACATACATACATATATGAATATATGAATAATATGTGATTTATATTTAATAAACACAGATAAGTAAAATCGTGTGATAATATTATAATATTACGAGCGAATACCCGGGGTGACTGAATTACTTTCGCATAGTACTCCTTTCTGCGTTGGCGGCCTTCGGCAGCGCTATACAAAAATAACCCTGGCCGAGCGAATACCCGGAGTGACTGAAGTACTTTCGCGTAGAACTCCTTTCTGCGTTGGCGGCCTTCGGCAGCGCTATAAAAAAATAACTCTGGCCGAGCGAATACCCGGAGTGACTGAAGTACTTTCGCGTAGTACTCCTTTCTGCGTTGGCGGCCTTCGGCAGCGCTCTAAAAAAATAACCCTGGCCGAGCGAATACCCGGGTTGACTGAAGTACTATTGCGTAGTACTCCTTTCTGTGTTGGCGGCCTTCGGCCGCGTTTTAAAAAAATAACCCTGGTCAAGCGAATACCCTGGGTGACTGAAGTACTTTCGCGTAGTACTCCTTTCTGCGTTGGCGGCCTTCGGCAGCGCTCTAAAAAAATAACCCTGGCCGAGCGAATACCCGGAGTGACTGAAGTACTTTCGCGTAGAACTCCTTTCTGCGTTGGCGGCCTTCGGCAGCGCTCTAAAAAAATAACCCTGGCCGAGCGAATACCCGGGTTGACTGAAGTACTATTGCGTAGTACTCCTTTCTGTGTTGGCGGGCTTCGGCCGCGTTTTAAAAAAAATAACCCTGGTCGAGCGAATACCCTGGGTGACTGAAGTACTTTCGCTTAGTACTCCTTTCTGCGTTGGCGGCCTTCGGCAGCGTTCTAAAAAAATAACCCTGGCCGGGCGAATACCCGGGTTGACTGAAGTACTTTCGCGTAGTACTCCTTTCTGCGTTGGGAGCCTTCGGCCGCGCTCTAATAAAAATAACCCTGGCGTTGAAAATAAAAAAAATATATTGACTTTTTGTTATAAACCACTTTATGGTTATCATGCACTCAAAATTTAAGTTTTCGTTATAAAATGGTAAATTTTGGTTATTATATCTGTCAGCGATTTCCATTTATTTTTGGTGATACATTGGTTTGTATTTTAGGCGACGATATATACATTATTATATTTAAAATATGAGTTTTGGGTATGAAGTGGTTATATTTTTCGGTTATCATGCACTAATATTGAAATAAAATTTGAGTTTTCGTACTGCACTGTATACTTTACACTTTATTACGTAATATTATTATATAATATTACTTATACATGTGTATATATAATATTATTGTATAATATTACTAATACATGTATATAATATTACTTATTTGCTTAATAAATTTAAAAAAGAAAATATCCATATGCATGAATAGAGGAATTTCAGCGAATTGCCTTATCATCACATGGCAGTGCTCCATTTCGTCGTAATTTTTGGTAAACAAATGAAGTTCAAACGAGTGAAAAATGTAATTTTTAAAATAAAGATTTTTTATTTAAGAAACCTGCAAAAAGTGTAATATGTGGATTCATTTAAAAGACCGCGGCTCCAAAGAAATCGGAATTGTGCCGAAAATAAACTAGCATATATTTAGAAATTTGAAAAAAATAGCATTTGAATTTGTGGAAAAATTTGTGAACCGATTTTTATAAAATATATTTTAAAATAAAGTTCGATAATTTAAGCATACACGCGTGTTTAAAATTTTCAATTTGTTTCTCTCGTTTAGGTATAGTGAGCCAAAATTAACCGGCGCGATACTAAAGCCGACCCAAAATACTTTCTACATGGCCTTCGGCCGCGCTCTTAAAGAATAACCCTGGTCTAGCGAATACCCGGTGTGACTGAAGTACTTTCGCATAGTACTCCTTCCTGCGTAAAAATAAAAAAATATATTGAGTTTTCGTTATAAAGTGGTTATGTTTTTTGGGTGTCTTGCACTCTTATTGAGTTTTCCTTATAAAATGGTTAAATTTTGGTTATTATATCTGTCAGCGATTTCCATTTATTTTTGATAATACGTTGTTTTGTATATTATGACAATATATATAATATTACAAGTTGCTCGTGTGAAGGTAATGGGCGACAGCAAAAGAGAATCGCCCGAGAATTAGCAACTTTTGTTGCCTCATGTAATAGCGCTCTTAGAACATTAATTGATACATACATATATACACATGTTTCAATTCAACTCTTTTTTTCATTTATGCTTTGCGCTTCTCCTGCATGCGCAACAGGCGACAATAATAACGAAGCTCGCATAAAACAGAATAAAAAATGTTAAAAGGGGTTTATATTTTAATTTTTTTTCGTATTAATATTAATATGAACAATACAATAACTGATGCAATTTGCTTAAGAAATGTTCAACTCATTTCATCGTTTTTTTCTTTTCTAAATTGATGCAGTAGTTTTAAAGATATTGGAGTGTGAAGATAAAATTAGTATATTTTTGAGGTTTTTTTGCTTATTGTCGCGCCTTTATAATGCAAAATATTTTTTAAGGTATCCTACGTTGGAGAGGAGGGCTCAAGGTATGTTTTGCAAAAAACCGGAATAAAATCGGTTAAGATTTAGCTGAGCTATGAGGTAACATACACATTTTAAGGCTTTATTTTATAAGATGTAGAGATTATTAGGTTGTCAAAAGTCTTGCTGTATTTTCGCTAGTTGGCGCTGAAAGCGCATAGTTCTAGTTTTATTCGTGTTGTTGTTGTTGTAGCGGCAGAATTCTGCCGAGTTGACAGTCCTTGGCCGGATAAAAATCCGGGTCCGCTCCGGTTACGTAGACCCGACTTCGTGGGAACGGTAGTTTTATTCGTCGCATCGGGTCACGCTTGCCCCTTTTGGAAAGCTCATTTTACGCGCTAATACGTGTTTGATTATCGTTTCTTTTAAGTCATTCGTGACGGCAATTTTTACAGTGCTACTATGATAAAGGCAAAAATGCATCTCAAGCCGCCAATAAAATTTGTGCAGTTTATGGACCCGATACTGTTTCCATTTCCACCGCACAACGATAGTTTCAACGTTTTCGTTCTGGTGTAGAGGTGGTCGAAGATGCGCCACGCTCCGGACGGCCGGCATAGTAGTCATCAAACCGTTATAAACCATTTGAAGAAGCTTGGAGTCACTAAGAAGCTCGATGTATGGGTGCCACACGAATTGATTCAATAAAAATACCGCAAGACTTTTTTGACAACCCATTATATAACATTATGGGGAAACTTTAGTATACGATCCCTCGATTTCAGGGTTAAAACTGGTATGGT
This sequence comes from Bactrocera correcta, assembly GCA_027475135.1. Taxonomy (NCBI): domain Eukaryota; kingdom Metazoa; phylum Arthropoda; class Insecta; order Diptera; family Tephritidae; genus Bactrocera; species Bactrocera correcta. The sequence goes on from CM050326.1 coordinate 52,563,465, forward strand.
TGGATAGGGCTGATGCTACAGATTAAGAAAATATATAATTGTTGCCGCCGCAAACTTAGTTTCCGAGATATTTGCATTTAAAGTTGAAAATTTTGCAAATTTTATCTTGCAATTTCTCGATTGCTAGTAATTATTTAATTCATATTTTGCACTTTTTATGCACTTACACTTCACTACATTGTTTCTACATATTTTTTTCCAGTAATTATTTAGTTATTTGCTTAAAATAAGCATTTTATATTTTACACAATTTTCATTTCAATAATAAGTGTTGCCATAATTACACATTTATCAAACGAATAAAAATGAATATAAAAACTCAAACCAAGAGACAAATACCATCTGAAATTATTTTCCATTGTAATAAAAAAAGTTTTAAGGCTTATATGTATATTTAATTGCATCTAATAATCTTACAAAAGGATCGTGATGATTATTGCCGATCCAACACCGGGGTGTATCAGGTTTTTTTGAAGTAAAACTCCTTTTCGCGTTGGCGGCCTTCGGCCGCGCTTCAAAAAAATAACCCTGGCCGATCCAACACCGGGGTGTATCAGGTTTTTTTTAAGTAAAACTCCTTTTCGCGTTGGCGGCCTTCGGCCGCGCTTCAAAAAAATAACCCTGGCCGATCCAACACCGGGGTGTATCAGGTTTTTTTGAAGTAAAACTCCTTTTCGCGTTGGCGGCCTTCGGCCGCGATTCAAAAAAATAACCCTGGCCGATCCAACACCGGGGTGTATCAAGTTTTTTTTAATTAAAACTCCTTTTCGCGTTGGCGGCCTTCGGCCGCGCTTCAAAAAAATAACCCTGGCCGATCCAACATCGGGGTGTATCAGGTTTTTTTTTAAGTAAAACTCCTTTTCGCGTTGGCGGCCTTCGGCCGCGCTTCAAAAAAATAACCCTGGCCGATCCAACACCGGGGTGTATCAGGTTTTTTTTAAGTAAAACTCCTTTTCGCGTTGGCGGCCTTCGGCCGCGCTTCAAAAAAAATAACCCTGGCCGATCCAACACCGGGGTGTATCAGGTTTTTTTTAAGTAAAACTCCTTTTCGCGTTGGCGGCCTTCGGCCGCGCTTCAAAAAAAATAACCCTGGCCGATCCAACACCGGGGTGTATCAAAATCTTGATATATCAAGAAAAATGGCAATGATTTATGTATTTGGGGTATAGTCCTATTTTTTATTCATTTTTATTCGTTTGATTAATGTGTTATTATGGCAACACTTATTATCTGTCAACACGGAATACTTTGGTTATTGTGCATGAAATGAAAATTGTGTAAAATATAAAATGCTTATTTTAAGCAAATAACTAAATAATAACTGGAAAAAAAATATGTAGAAACAATGTAATGAAGTATAAGTGCATAAAAAAGGCATAATATGAATTAAATAATTACTAGCAATCGAGAAATTGCAAGATAAAATTTGCAAAATTTTCAACTTTAAATGCAAATATCTCGAAAATTATAAGTTTGCGGCAGCAACAATTATATATTTTCTTAATCTGGAGGATCAGCTCTATCCAACCATACCACTTTCAACCCTGAAATCGTGGGATCGTATACTAAAGCCGACCCAACATTATTATATAATATTACTATATAATATTAACGGGTGATTTTTTTGAGGTTAGGATTTTCATGCATTAGTATTTGACAGATTACGTGGGATTTCAGACATGGTGTCAAAGAGAAAGATGCTCAGTATGCTTTGACATTTCATCATGAATAGACTTACTAACGAGCAACGCTTGCAAATCATTGAATTTTATTACCAAAATCAGTGTTCGGTTCGAAATGTGTTTTATCGACAAATTTTGTTCAGCGATGAGGCTCATTTCTGGTTGAATGGCTACGTAAATAAGCAAAATTGCCGCATTTGGGGTGAAGAGCAACCAGAAGCCGTTCAAGAACTGCCCATGCATCCCGAAAAATGCACTGTTTGGTGTGGTTTGTACGCTGGTGGAATCATTGGACCGTATTTTTTCAAAGATGCTGTTGGACGCAACGTTACGGTGAATGGCGATCGCTATCGTTCGATGCTAACAAACTTTTTGTTGCCAAAAATGGAAGAACTGAACTTGGTTGACATGTGGTTTCAACAAGATGGCGCTACATGCCACACAGCTCGCGATTCTATTGCCATTTTGAGGGAAAACTTCGGACAACAATTCATCTCAAGAAATGGACCCGTAAGTTGGCCACCAAGATCATGCGATTTAACGCCTTTAGACTATTTTTTGTGGGGCTACGTCAAGTCTAAAGTCTACAGAAATAAGCCAGCAACTATTCCAGCTTTGGAAGACAACATTTCCGAAGAAATTCGGGCTATTCCGGCCGAAATGCTCGAAAAAGTTGCCCAAAATTGGACTTTCCGAATGGACCACCTAAGACGCAGCCGCGGTCAACATTTAAATGAAATTATCTTCAAAAAGTAAATGTCATGAACCAATCTAACGTTTCAAATAAAGAACCGATGAGATTTTGCAAATTTTATGCGTTTTTTTTTTAAAAAAAGTTATCAAGCTCTTAAAAAATCACCCGTTACTTATTTGTTTATTAAATTAAATAAAGAACATATCCATATGCATGGACAAATAAATTTTTGGGAAATAATGAATTTAAGCGAATTTCCTTATTATCACATGGCAGCGCTCCATTTCGTCGTAATTTTTAGCACACACATGATGTTCAAGTGTAATATGTAATTTTTTAAATAAAGATTTCTTAGATAAAAAAAAATCTGCTAAAAGTGTAGTATGTGGATTTATTTAAAAGTTAAATTTCTGAAGAGAAAAATGTGAGTAAAGTGTGTTTAATGTTGTAAAATAGCTTGTTGAAATGTTCGAATTTTGGAAAATTTTGAAATTTGCGGACACTTAAACCATATATATTTTTTTATCAGGAAGACTTCCTCTTTCCAACGGTACCTTCAAATCGCGGCGCCAAAGAAATCGGAATTGTGCCCTTTCCTGATCTAGGGGACCTCCTCTATCCGTACAAACTCATTTAACCAACATGCTACTCGAAAATTTACTCCAATATTATTTCGTTTAAAATATTTTACAGAAAGCAAATCAACCTATCGGAATATGATTTCATTTTGAAATCAATGAATGTCTTAAAGCTTTAACTTACCTATGGTGCTCCAGGTGATATTTACGAAAAGATATTGACATCGGTAATCCAATAGGAAGGTTGCATATAAAGCCCAAAATGCGGTTATGCATGGGACGGCCATGTCCGAAAGCCAAATTGTGCGAAATTTCATGTACCGCCAGCATAAGCGAGTGGTTTAATATACCTCCGAAACAATAAGCTGCTATTAATAATAAAGGCCAAGAAAAATCCTTTACAAAAAACAGTGCCAAGATTTGTAACATTACCATGCTACCGGCAACCCATTTGAATTTGGGATCATATCCAAATAATTTTTTTATTTGAGGATACTTTTCCAAAATTATTTTGCGACGAGACGCGTGGGGTTCTTCTGTGTATACCCATTCAAAATCAGTTCGTGAAACCTTTTGACCCATATTTACTCATCAAAATGCACAGTCCTACTTAAGATCTATTAGAATACACCGATCAAATGTGAAAAACCGTATAAAAAATGACTAATTTTTTCTTAACTATACCCTCTCTAGAGATAAAGTTCTTCACCATATAGAACTTCACCAATTGTTAAATTTTCTTACGGCCGCCTGTTACACGTTCAATGTTTATCGTGATATTTGGATCGTGATCCGTATTAATGCATGAGGGATCGCGAGTATTTTAAACCGACTTACGAGCGTAAATTAAAAAAACACTTCTTTACTTACGGGTCGGCTTTAGTATACCATCCCAGGATTTCGGGAATAAAATGGGTATGGTCGGATAGAGGAGATTCTCCAGATCACGAATATATATGGTTATAGCCGCAGGAAGCTTATAGTTTTCGAGTTATTCGCGTTCTAAGTTGAAAATTTGCAATATTTTAATTACATATTTTCGATATATAAAATTAATTTTGCACTTATATTTTTCACTTTTATATACATTAACACATCACTTATTCATTTGCACACATTTATTTTATATAATATAGTTCAAAAATAGCTTTTAATGCACATTTAAATTATTGTTGGGCAATATTACGATTTTTCCGGCGCCGCGATTTGATGGTACGGATGGATAGAGGAGGTCCTCAGCATTAAAAAATGTATGCACATATACGGTCCTCAGACCCATAGTTTTCGAGATATTTCACTTTAAAGTTCAAAAATTTGTAAAAGCAATGCTCGTTATTTCACTATGTTTAACCCACTTTTCACATATTTTTTAATTAATATATATTTAATTACACTGTACACATTCGTATTTATCAAAAATTTACACTAATAGTATATTTTTTAAAAAAATAAATATACTTTAAAAATTATTTTGCACATTCAAAGTTTCAATTGATTTGCGTGTTTACATTTATGACAAATAGCAGTGTTGCCATACTTTGTGTCCTGAAAATATAATCAAAAATGTGTTTCATATATTTATATGATATATTCATATTGACAATTAAAATGTGTATATGTAAAATCATTGAATAAATAGAAAAAACGTATTATAGAATGGAAAGTTTTTCAGTTTTTCTCTCTTTTTGATTAAAATAGGTGTTCGATCGATGAGGGTTATTTTTTTTGAAGCGCGGCCGAAGGCCGCCAGTGCAGAAAGTAGTTCGACACAAAGGAACTGTGAAAACCTCGGTGTTCGATCGATGAGGGTTATTTTTTTTGAAGCGCGGCCGAAGGCCGCCAGTGCAGAAAGTAGTTCGACACAAAGTAACTATGAATACCCCGGTGTTCGATCGATGAGGGTTATTTTTTTGAAGCGCGGCCGAAGACCGCCAGTGCTGAAAGTAGTTCGACACAAAGGAATGTTATTTTTTATCTTTATTTATTAATTAACATAACATAACAAAAACCATTTGTACCATTTTCTTTATAAATGTTAAATAGAAATATTTTTCATAGTTTTTTTAAAACACAATATGTGGCAACACTGGTACATGTAATGACATGTGAAGAAAAGCAAAACAAAACAAAATAGGACTAATAGCGGGATTCTGTAACCAGTCTCTAGTCTCTATTTGAGACATTTTGAGACAAAGTATCAATTTGATACTAATTACTATTCACTAAACAGTCTCTAGCGCTAGTCTCAAAATATTGAGACCTGGTAGCTAGCTGGTCACAAAACTAAAAACAACTCTTGCTGCCATTTTCAATGTACTGAATAGAGATCATCATAGATATTAATCGATTGTCATTTCTTTATATCTTGTAAGCAACTCAAACATGAAAATGTAAAAAATAAATAAATTTTACATAAATTTCGTAAATATTATGAAACAAAGTAAACATATATTTTTATTTTTGTTGATAATTATGTTTTTTGACTATGTTATAGAAAAGTTAATATTTGTTATCGACATATTTATTATCATTCAAGTGTAAAAACATCTCTGAATAACGAAATGTAATAGATTTTGAGACTGTCACTTACAGAATAGCAAAATCGTCTCAAGTCTCAAAAATTGTCTCTAACTCAAAATCTCAAATTTAGAGACTTGATACTGTCTCACGTTACAGAATCGCACGGTAAATTGCATGTAAAATTGTGGAACTTTAAAGTGAAATAACTCGGAAACTATGAGTCTGAGGACGGTATATGTGTATACATTTTTTAATCCTGAGGACCTCCTCTATCCATTAGTACCATAAAATCGCAGCGCTGGAAAAACCGTAATCGTGCCTATTGTTGAATTTGATTATTTAAGAATAACAAATGAATTGCAAACTGTCATATAATCAGTGTTACCTTATCGACATCATTTGTAAAAATAAATGTGTCAAATAATCAGTGTTACTATAGTAAAATATTTTACAAACTAAAATAAAAAAAAAAAAATATATAAAGAAATATTATACCCTAAATACAGGAAACATAATCGTTGATAAACATTGAAAAAAAATATAAAAAATTTAAGTGGCTGCCAATGTAAAAATGAGTTCTACGGGAGAAAAAAAATGTATATACCCGGTGTTGGACCGACCAGGGTTTTCTTTTTTTTGAAGCGCGGCCGAAGGCCGTCCCCGCAAAAAGGAGTTCAACGCAAAAAAATTCTGATACACCCTGGTGTTGGACCAACGAGGGTTATTTTTTTTGAAGCGCGGCCGAAGGCCGCCCACGCAAAAAGGAGTTCAACGCGAAAAAATTCTGATACACCCTGGAGTTGGACCAACGAGGGTTATTTTTTTTGAAGCGTGGCCGAAGGCCGCCCACGCAAAAAGGAGTTCAATGCGAAAAAATTCTGATACACCCAGGTGTTGGACCAACGAGGGTTATTTTTTCTGAAGCGCTGCCGAAGGCCGCCCACGCAAAAAGGAGTTCAACGCGAAAAAATTCTGATACACCCTGGAGTTGGACCAACGAGGGTTATTTTTTTTGAAAAGTGGCCGAAGGCTGCCCAATAACTCGAAAACTTTAAGCTTCCTGCGGCTATAACCATATATATTCGTGATCTGGAGAATCTCCTCTATCCGACCATACCCATTTTATTCCCGAAATCCTGGGATGGTATACTAAATTCTTCCCTTACTTATTAATAAAGTTGAAGGTCATATGTGTTAAATGTTAAATTTAAACAGAGAACATGTTTTTATTATAAAACATTCAGCTTAGCTGCAACACACTGATAAGGTCGAATAAATTGTGAAAGGTTGGAACAAAATGTACAATACCAAGTGAAACTTGTCTTGCTTTGTTTATATTTTTTGACATCCAGTTCGTACAGATTTGAATTTCCCACTACATTTGTGGGTAAATGTTCAGCAGAGCGGCTTTTCCGAAAATGTGCACCAATTTTCACGGGAACTGTCTTAAAATACTCGTTTTTAGTTCTACTTTACGAATATTTTAGGCGCGCGCTTTTAAAAACAATATTTTTTTGGTTTTATTAGAAAAACATCGTACTTCCAGAAATCAAAAATTCACTTTTGCACTTTACACGTCTTTAGATGTTAAAAATATATTTTCTATCAATTATAATGTTATTTAATTAATTAATTAGAGAAATTGTTTTTATTGTTATTTTTATAAAAATATGTAAAACTTAAAAATCACTTCTTCTTCTTCTTTACTGGCGTAGACACCGCTTACGCGATTATAGCCGAGTCAACAACAGCGCGCCAGTGGTTTCTTCTCTTCGCTTGTGGCGCCAATTGGATATTCCAAGCGAAGCCAGGTCCTTCTCCACTTGGTCCTTCCAACGGAGTGGAGGTCTTCCTCTTCCTCTGCTTCCCCCGGCGGGTACTGCGCCGAATACCTTCAGAGCTGGAGTGTTTTCGTCCATCCGGACAACATAACCTAGCCAGCGTAGCCGCTGTCTTTTAATTCGCTGAACAATGTCAATGTCGTCGTATATCTCGTACAGCTCATCGTTCCATCGAATGCGATATTCGCCGTGGCCAACGCGCAAAGGACCATAAATCTTTCGCAGAACTTTTCTCTCGAAAACTCTTAAGGTCGACTCATCGGTTGTTGTCTTCCTCCAAGCCTCTGCACCATATAGCAGGACGGGAATTATGAGCGACTTAAAGAGTTTGGCTTTTGTTCGTCGAGAGAGGACATTACTTTTCAATTGCCTACTCAGTCCGAAGTAGCACCTGTTGGCAAGAGTAATCCTGGGATAGGTTTCCAGGCTGACGTAGTTGGTGGTGTTTACGCTGGTTCAAAGAAAGACGAAATTATCTACAACTTCAAAGTTATGACTGTCAACAGCGACGTGGGAGCCAAGTCGCGAGTGCGACGACTGTTTCTTTGATGACAGGAGATATTTCGTCTTGCCCTCGTTTACTGCCAGACCCATTTGTGTTGCTTCCTTGTTAAGTCTGAAGAAAGCAGAACTAACGGCGCGGGTGTTGAGGCCGATGATATCAATCTCGATTCAGTTCTGCAGCTCGAATAATTTTCTCCAGCAGCAAATTGAAAAAGTTGCACGATAGGGAGTCGCCTTGTCTGAAACCTCGTTTGGTATCGAACGGCTCGGAGAGGTCCTTCCCGATTCTGACGGAGCTTTTCGTGTTGCTCAACGTCAGTTTACACAGCCGTATTAGTTTCGCGGGGATACCAAATTCAAACATCGCGGCATAGAGGCAGCTCCTTTTCGTGCTGTCGAAAGCAGCTTTGAAATCGACGAATAGGTAGTGAGTGTCGATTCTCCTTTCACGGGTCTTTTCCAAGATTTGGCGCATGGCGAATATCTGGTCGGTTGTTGATTTACCAGGTCTGAAGCCACACTGATAAGGTCCAATCAGTTTGTTGACGGACCTTAATCTTTCACACAAAACGCTTGATAGAATTTTGTGCGCGATGTTGAGGAGGCTTATCCCACGATAGTTGGCGCAGATTGTAGGGTCTCCTTTTTTATGGATTGGACATAGCACACTTAAATTTCAATCGTTGGGCATACTTTCGTCCGACCATATTTTGCAAAGAAGCTGATGCATGCACCTTATCAGCTCTTCGCCGCCGTGTTTGAATAGCTCGGCCGGCAATCCATCGGCCCCTGCCGCTTTGTTGTTTTTCAGGCGGGCAATTGCTATTCGAACTTCTTCATGATCGGGCAATGGAACGTCTGCTCCATCGTCATCGATTGGGGTATCGGGTTCGTTTTCTGCTGGTGTTGTGAGTTCATTGCCATTCAGTAGGCTGGAGAAGTGTTCCCTCCATAATTTAAGTATGCTCTGGGCATCAGTAACTATGTCAAATAATCAGTGTTACTATAGTAAAATATTTTACAAACTAAAATAAAAAAAAAAATATATAAAGAAATATTATACCCTAAATACAGGAAACATAATCGTTGATAAACATTGAAAAAAAATATAAAAAATTTATGTGGCTGCCAATGTAAAAATGAGTTCTACGGGAGAAAAAAAATGTATATACCCGGTGTTGGACCGACCAGGGTTTTCTTTTTTTTGAAGCGCGGCCGAAGGCCGTCCCCGCAAAAAGCAGTTCAACGCAAAAAAATTCTGATACACCCTGGTGTTGGACCAACGAGGGTTATTTTTTTTGAAGCGCGGCCGAAGGCCGCCCACGCAAAAAGGAGTTCAACGCGAAAAAATTCTGATACACCCTGGAGTTGGACCAACGAGGGTTATTTTTTTTGAAGCGTGGCCGAAGGCCGCCCACGCAAAAAGGAGTTCAATGCGAAAAAATTCTGATACACCCAGGTGTTGGACCAACGAGGGTTATTTTTTCTGAAGCGCTGCCGAAGGCCGCCCACGCAAAAAGGAGTTCAACGCGAAAAAATTCTGATACACCCTGGAGTTGGACCAACGAGGGTTATTTTTTTTGAAGCGTGGCCGAAGGCCGCCCAATAACTCGAAAACTTTAAGCTTCCTGCGGCTATAACCATATATATTCGTGATCTGGAGAATCTCCTCTATCCGACCATACCCATTTTATTCCCGAAATCCTGGGATGGTATACTAAATTCTTCCCTTACTTATTAATAAAGTTGAAGGTCATATGTGTTAAATGTTAAATTTAAACAGAGAACATGTTTTTATTATAAAACATTCAGCTTAGCTGCAACACACTGATAAGGTCGAATAAATTGTGAAAGGTTGGAACAAAATGTACAATACCAAGTAAAACTTGTCTTGCTTTGTTTATATTTTTTGACATCCAGTTCGTACAGATTTGAATTTCCCACTACATTTGTGGGTAAATGTTCAGCAGAGCGGCTTTTCCGAAAATGTGCACCAATTTTCACGGGAACTGTCTTAAAATACTCGTTTTTAGTTCTACTTTACGAATATTTTAGGCGCGCGCTTTTAAAAACAATATTTTTTTGGTTTTATTAGAAAAACATCGTACTTCCAGAAATCAAAAATTCACTTTTGCACTTTACACGTCTTTAGATGTTAAAAATATATTTTCTATCAATTATAATGTTATTTAATTAATTAATTAGAGAAATTGTTTTTATTGTTATTTTTATAAAAATATGTAAAACTTAAAAATCACTTCTTCTTCTTCTTTACTGGCGTAGACACCGCTTACGCGATTATAGCCGAGTCAACAACAGCGCGCCAGTGGTTTCTTCTCTTCGCTTGTGGCGCCAATTGGATATTCCAAGCGAAGCCAGGTCCTTCTCCACTTGGTCCTTCCAACGGAGTGGAGGTCTTCCTCTTCCTCTGCTTCCCCCGGCGGGTACTGCGCCGAATACCTTCAGAGCTGGAGTGTTTTCGTCCATCCGGACAACATAACCTAGCCAGCGTAGCCGCTGTCTTTTAATTCGCTGAACAATGTCAATGTCGTCGTATATCTCGTACAGCTCATCGTTCCATCGAATGCGATATTCGCCGTGGCCAACGCGCAAAGGACCATAAATCTTTCGCAGAACTTTTCTCTCGAAAACTCTTAAGGTCGACTCATCGGTTGTTGTCTTCCTCCAAGCCTCTGCACCATATAGCAGGACGGGAATTATGAGCGACTTAAAGAGTTTGGCTTTTGTTCGTCGAGAGAGGACATTACTTTTCAATTGCCTACTCAGTCCGAAGTAGCACCTGTTGGCAAGAGTAATCCTGGGATAGGTTTCCAGGCTGACGTAGTTGGTGGTGTTTACGCTGGTTCAAAGAAAGACGAAATTATCTACAACTTCAAAGTTATGACTGTCAACAGCGACGTGGGAGCCAAGTCGCGAGTGCGACGACTGTTTCTTTGATGACAGGAGATATTTCGTCTTGCCCTCTTTTACTGCCAGACCCATTTGTGTTGCTTCCTTGTTAAGTCTGAAGAAAGCAGAACTAACGGCGCGGGTGTTGAGGCCGATGATATCAATCTCGATTCAGTTCTGCAGCTCGAATAATTTTCTCCAGCAGCAAATTGAAAAAGTTGCACGATAGGGAGTCGCCTTGTCTGAAACCTCGTTTGGTATCGAACGGCTCGGAGAGGTCCTTCCCGATTCTGACGGAGCTTTTCGTGTTGCTCAACGTCAGTTTACACAGCCGTATTAGTTTCGCGGGGATACCAAATTCAAACATCGCGGCATAGAGGCAGCTCCTTTTCGTGCTGTCGAAAGCAGCTTTGAAATCGACGAATAGGTAGTGAGTGTCGATTCTCCTTTCACGGGTCTTTTCCAAGATTTGGCGCATGGCGAATATCTGGTCGGTTGTTGATTTACCAGGTCTGAAGCCACACTGATAAGGTCCAATCAGTTTGTTGACGGACCTTAATCTTTCACACAAAACGCTTGATAGAATTTTGTGCGCGATGTTGAGGAGGCTTATCCCACGATAGTTGGCGCAGATTGTAGGGTCTCCTTTTTTATGGATTGGACATAGCACACTTAAATTTCAATCGTTGGGCATACTTTCGTCCGACCATATTTTGCAAAGAAGCTGATGCATGCACCTTATCAGCTCTTCGCCGCCGTGTTTGAATAGCTCGGCCGGCAATCCATCGGCCCCTGCCGCTTTGTTGTTTTTCAGGCGGGCAATTGCTATTCGAACTTCTTCATGATCGGGCAATGGAACGTCTGCTCCATCGTCATCGATTGGGGTATCGGGTTCGTTTTCTGCTGGTGTTGTGAGTTCATTGCCATTCAGTAGGCTGGAGAAGTGTTCCCTCCATAATTTAAGTATGCTCTGGGCATCGGTAACTAGATCACCTTTGGGGGTTCTACAAGAGTATGCTCCGGTCTTAAAACCTTCTGTAAGCCGCCGCATCTTTTCGTAGAATTTTCGACCATTACCCCTGTCGGCCAGCTTATCAAGCTCTTCGTACTCACGCATTTCGGACTCTTTCTTTTTCTGTCTACAAATGCGTCTCGCTTCCCTCTTCAACACTCGGTATCTATCCCATCCCGCACGTGTTGTGGTCGATCGTAACGTTGCGAGGTAGGTAGCCTGTTTTCTCTCCGCTGCGACACGGCACTCCTCGTCGTATCAGCTGTTCTGTTGTACTTTCCGAAAACCAATGGTTTCGGTTGCAGCTGTACGTAAGGAGTTTGAAATGCCGTCCCACAGTTCCCTTATACCGAGTTGTTGACGAGTGCTCTCAGAGAGCAGGAGTGCAAGCCGAGTAGAAAATCGTTCGGCTGTCTGTTGTGATTGCAGCTTCTCGACGTCGAACCTTCCTGGTGTTTGTTGGCGTGCGTTTTTTGCTGGACAGAGGCGGGTGCGAATTTTGTCTGCAACAATGATGTGGTCCGAGTCGATGCTAGGACCTCGGAGCGCACGCACATCTAAAACACTGGAGACGTGTCTTCCGTCTATCACAACATGATCGATCTGGTTGGTGGTTTTGCGAGCCGGAGACAGCCAGGTAGCTTGATGTATCTTTTTATGCATGAATCTAGTACTACAGATAACCATATTTCGGGCCCCGGCGAAGTCGATCAGCCTCAACCCATTTGGAGATGTTTCCTCATGGAGGCTGAATTTACCGACCGCAGTGCCAAAGATACCTTCTTTGCTCACCCTGGCGTTGAAGTCGCCAAGCACGATTTTGACATCGTGGCGGGGGCATCTCCCATAAGTGCGCTCCAAGCACTCATAAAAGGCATCTTTGGTCACATCGTCCTTCTCTTCCGTCGGGGCGTGGGCGCAAATCAGCGATATGTTGAAGAATCTCGCTTTGACGCGGATTGTGGCTAGACGTTCATTCTCCGGAGTGAATGATAGTACTCGGCGACGTAGTCTCTCTCCCACCACGAATCCAACACCAAACTTGCGCTCCTTCATATGGCCACTGAAGTAAATATCACAAGGACCTACTCGTCTCTGTCCTTGTCCCGTCCATCGCATTTCTTGGACGGCGGTGATGTCAGCCTTTATCTTTACGAGGACATCTACCAGCTGGGCAGCGGCACCTTCCCAATTAAGGGACGGGACATTCCAGGTGCATGCCCTCAAATCATAGTCCTTATTTCGTTTGCCATGGTCGTCATCAAAAGAGGGGTCTCTCATCCGAGGCTGTCGTTTGTTTTTCATTGGGGGTGTTTTTTTACGTGGCGGGTCCGAAACCCAGCGCACAACCCTGAGTGGGGAATATTTCGCCTTCTTACTTTAGCTCGCCTTCAAACGAATGTTCTTAGGCTACCCAGAGGATACTTGGTCAAAGACCGGAAGTCGTGAGCAGCTTGAGTCATATGTAAAAGAATCGTTTCTGGCCACTCCCAAGTGAATGGCGATCAGAGAACTTTCCTCACTTTCGTTAACTTCTACACATGACTCCATCCTCCATCAAAATCACTTCACTTCAACGAAAATGGCAAGGTTATGTTCGAAATTATGGCATCATTGTTGTCAATTGCCGAATGGCCACTATTGATTCATGCACTGATTGTTTTCGAATTATCGATACTCTCCAAGAATCAGACTCGTATATTGAGAATATCGATATTTTAATTTGTTTTTATTTTTCCAATTAATATTATTTTTCTATTATATGTCTCTTATTTTTATCAATTCTTGTTAGATCGGGAGTATCGATATTTCGAACCCGATCACTGTTTGTATCACTAGTGCTCAGTTGAATTTCGAGCAGTGATGCCATTTATAGCGTAAATATTGTGCAAAATCGCAATGTTTTTTATTGCAAAAAAACATAAAAAATACGTATTCGTGAATCGGAATTAAAAATGAATTTTTTAAGACATTTCCCGTGAAAATTGATGCACGTTTACGGAAAAGCCGCTCTGCTGAAATTTTTTTTTTTTTTTTTTGAAAGAAAAGCACAACTTTATTGGAATGTTGTTCTTAAAAAATCTCATTAAAGATGAAAACAAGAGGTCTGGCGTACGGTTGTTACTTCCTTGAGCTTGATGTCGAAAAATAGGCCGGCCCGCTACCCGTTATTCGTTTGGTGTGGGGTGTCGGGCAGTTGCTGGATCTGCTGTGGCGGATGTTGATGTTGTGTGGTGAAGTGATGTGGAACGTGTGTGGTGAAATGATGAACGCGGTGTGTCGGTGTTGTGCATCTATGTAGGGCTGTATGCTGGTGTAGTCCGCGGAGGCTCATTTTGCCATCCCGGCCCCCGAGGCGAATAGTTAGCCTAGAAGACGCTGTAGCTGTTGCCTGGTGGCGACCACGTTGCTGACGCCTGTCATGCGGCGAGGTTGGGGCCTGGATAATTGAAGTGCCGTTATGTGGACGCCAGGCACGGGGTGTGGTGTGAACTTCTCTTTGACGGATCCGTGTCACACGGCTTGGTTGCGCATGTCGGGCTGAATCGCGGTTACTGGGAGCAGATGATCGGGCGACAGTGCGTCTGGGATTCCGGTGTAGCAACGTAGTATGATGTGGCCGCTCACAGTGCTGGCACATGATATCATACGTGCACTCCTGTCTGACATGCGTTTGAGTCAGACAATTCAAACAGTGTCCATGTGCCTGAGACACCTGCTGACGCTGATTGGGAGTCATCCCAATAAAAATAGGGCAGTGCTGCAAGCGGTGTGGGTCCATTAAAGGGGGCATCAGGTTCGGGGCAGCTGCGAAGCCGCGGTCGGTGTTTGTCAGCCGGCACTTCGTACAACGGCTGGCGCTGTGGTTACAGTGCTTGTTCGGGACGCAGCTACAGGAGCAGCCCCAGTGCGCGGCACAGTGACAGCCGAACGTACAGTTGGCGTTGGGGTAACCGGCATATCAGCATCCATATTGCCCTGTGTGGAAGAAGAGTAAGTGATTAGAGATTTATATCGTTCGGAGTTTGTTCCACAATATGTGGCACGAATGGATCGTCATTTCGGACGAGATTTTAAAGAATTTAGTTATGTTGATTAATTATTGTTTATTTCGGCGGTAGTTTTAAAGAGTTTTGACACCGTTTCGTTATAATCAGTAGTTGGTAAAAACATAGTTTTACAAGCGGTCTAGTTAGCGTTCCGTTTTGCGTACGGAGATCGGCTACTCGGATATGACCGTTATAAAATTAATAAGAAATAAAAAAAATCCCAAAAATAATCAAACTTTAACTGGTAATATCTTTTAAATCGTAGGGTTTACGAAAAAATCGTGGGAGACCTTTTGGTAGAGCATTCAATTTCCTACAAAATCTAAGGAACAAGATATTTTTTTCAAGTAGTCGGAAGCGAGATATAAATTTTTCTATCTGATAATAAGAAAACATAGAAAACTGTATGTAGGAGGACCGTACCGTTACAATTAAAAACTCTTATTTGGAGAGGCTTTCTTAGAGGCGTCTATGAACTTATTTTTCGGAGTACCAATCGACACAAAAATTTTTTTTTTGTATCACCTTAATATATATGTGGCAACCTCGAATGATCATTACGGCGTTAATTTAATCTTCGGCGCAGCACTCCTAAAATACAACTCTACCTAACTCCTTAAGGCAACGCTATCATATGTTTTTAATCCTTCATTCCTATTATTATTATATTCTTACTAGTTCTTAAGTTATAACGAATAAGAAATAAATCTCTTCTGCTATTGGACGTCAAGCATAACGCATCATCTTTACTTGTTCCCACATCTGGTGACCCCGTAGGAAATTTGAACATGCTAATTTCATAGGAATGGCGCTGAACGACAGCCATGTGGTTTCTGGCAACCGGTCCTCCGACGTCAATACTGGGGATTTTCGAAATTCAACTCCACGTCTACCGCTACCAACAATGACCGAAGACAACATCGAAGCTTATTTTTATTCGCTGGACTTTTGGTTTAGCGATTCTTCAATTTCCAACGATAATAGGAAATTCGACATCGTCCTTGCATGTGTACCGCCTAACAAGCTGATAGAGCTTCGCTGCATCATAGACGCTGCACCGACAAATTTTAAATACAAATACATTCAGGACAAGATCATTGAGCATTTTTCGGACAGTCAACAGCGGCGGCTGCAACGTGTTCTTAAGGACATGGTTCTTGTTGACCGACGTCCCAGCGAGTTATTTAACGACATGAAACGCGCAGCCGGGACGACTCTGAATGACAGCATTTTACACGATCTATGGGTAAGCAGACTTCCTCCGTACGTACAAGCAGCGATTATTGCTACAAACGTTGCTACAGTGGAAAAACTAAAGGTCGCTGATTCCATTATTAAAACTATTGGAATGCGACACAACCACGCGCAAGGGGGTCCGGCACTTAATGAAGTTTCGAGCTCGAAACTTAAAATAGCAGATATGACTAGGCACGTGCATAAGCTGTTCAGTAACAAAGGATCAAATTTTCGTTCGCGGTCTCGATCTAGGTCACGTGGATCTCATGCGTATTTAAGTAAATCCGACTGTACAAATGAGCATCCTCCCCCGACCTCAACACACACACCACATCGATTCAAACTTACATCACTAACCCACAACCTTCACCACATCACACCACATCGACTCAAACTTACATCACTAATACGCAACTTTCACCACAGTACGCTTACAACCCACATTCTACACTACTCGTGAGAGCACTACACACCGACATCTACACGCATCAGCACACATGTACACCAACACCCATCACACCATCCGATTCAGCACCAACGGGAACCAAGAAGGACCGTTCAACAGATCGACTCCTCTCAGTTCCTTTGCGATATTAACAGCGATCGGTTAGTTACATTTTTTGCGCATCCTCCACGCCGCCGATAGCATCAATTTTAAATTTTTTGAGAAGTTTCGGGTTTTTTCTTTCATCAAACGCTTTTGAGCAGATACTGTCCTTGAAAAAATATCATCCGTAACTTTGTGAATTTTAAATTATTTATTAAAACGCTTGTGGGTAAATACCGTCCCCAAAATCACCATAAACAGCGGTGCATTTTAAATTAAATAAAAATCCTAATCGAACACGTGTGCACAAACCAATCCATTTTTTTTATTTTTCGATCAACGGGAAATTGGTGGTGACCGAAAAGGTGAGTGCTAAGCAAATCCATGGTCCTTCGAGCCATAAAGAACGGCACAGTGGAAATATAAAAGTGAAAGTGAAAGCAAAAGCACAAGATTGAGTACAGTGACAAAAGGGAAAAAATTTTACAAAAGGAAATAATTATTTATATGCATAAAGAACTACAAACCAAGTAAAAAAATAAAATTAAAAGTGCTTTAAACTAAAGAAGTGAAGTGGATTCACAGTGAAAAAAAAATATCAGAACACATCAAAAGTGAAACTTCAGAGCAGTGAAGTGCATAAAAAATACAAAACCAAAAAAACAAAAAAAAAAAAGCTGTGAAAGATTATTGCAAAACAACAAAGGAATTTTAACACTACAAAAAAGGAAACCGGGCGCGAAACTTAATAAATAGAAAACGGCTTACACCAATTACAAATAAAATATGAAATACAAACAAACAAAAGCATGAAAAAAAGTAACAAGAAATTAACACAACAACGAGAAAAATACATATCGGAACGCTGGCGAAGAAGAGAAACACCACCAAGGAAGCGCACACAGCTCCTCAATTTAACCTTCAAAATCTCCTGAGGGAACATAAAGTGAGTGTATCCATTCCACTTTTAATTATCATTATATATGTATATATGTATGTATGTATCGTTGCAACCAACGGTCAGCAGAATAAAACTGATAGCTACTAAATCCGTTTAATAACAACGGTTACTGGAAGCTCGGCGGAAAATTCAAGTACCGATATAAACGCAATACAATACGGTTAATAATATATATATATGTATCCCCAATATACATATATATATATAACCAATTACATTATTATTCTTTGCCTTTAAAACTTACATTCGTGTATACAAATACACACATTTCACAAAAAAAGTTTTTTCAAGTATTTACTTTCTAAACATTCTGGCAATACCTCTTCGACTTATTAACTGTGAGAGCGATTCTTGCAAATGCAATACCGCTTCAGATTATTAAGCCGTGAGAGGTATAATTGCAAATTATACGGACAATACCGCTTCTGCTTATTAAGCTGTGAGAGGGATTGCTTCCAAAAAAGTTAGCAAAGGCATAAAGAAGAATAAAGCATAAAGAGAGCAAATACAATCATACATATATACATATATTATACATATATTATTTGACATTCTCGCTTTTGAATATTCTTTAATCGCGAATACATAAACGCGAAACGTTAACGCGAATTATATTTATATATTGCCGTATATCTTTCAATGCCTGTATACCTATAGACATAGGATACAATTATACAATACGGAGAAAAAAAAAATAGATGAACAGTGCGGTAAATAAGAACAATATTTGGGAAACAAATTAAATAGTTCGCATTCTACATACCTTTGTACATACATACATACATACATATATTGAAAGTCCAATTTGGCGATTTCCGAGCATTTTCTTGTTCCTTGTTAAACAAGAACAAGCATAATTGCATATTTCATTTAACGCATATTATATGCACATAGCATCCACACGTATGTACAAAGGGTATTGACCTAGTTTTCAGTGCGCGCTGATACAAGGGAGTGCCGATAAAACCGTAAAAAAAAAAAAATATTAAAAAAAAAGAGGAAGTAAATACAAACGCGAGCAATAGAAGCGATAAACGCATTCCAAAATTCTTTTTCGGAATTAACAGCTCTTATTTATTGAAAAGAGCTTTCGGTTACACATATACTATATTTTACTAATTCAATTGTTCGGAAACAACAATTCTTATTTATTGAAAAGAGTTTTCGGTAATATCTCTATTATAATAAAATATATATATACTTATATATTTTATTAATTAAAATTTTCTGAATGAGCACTGATTCAAAAGAATCTAAAGCAGAATTCTTAAGAATTCCAAAAATGATTACTGATGACAAAAGTCCGTGTACACCTGCAGAAGCTACACGCTCGAAGCAAGGTGCTATAAAGCAAAAACGGGGGAAAAACATTTCTTATATTAAGTTCATTTCTGAGAGTGACATCTTGATTAAATACTGCACTCGATTTGCATCTTCACCGATTCAGGACAACTCTGAATCGGTACTAGAAATAAAAAAATAATGTATTTGGACACGCCTCCAAGCTGCATACGACGCAATTGTAGAAACTGATGATTTAGATCTACCTGAACATTTCAAATCCTCGGCTTACGCCAAATTCGAAAACTGCTTAGACCGCTATGAAGATACAAAAGCAATGATATCAGATCAATTAAAGCTTATAAAGTCAATTTCACCTACTCCCCGCAGTAGAGTAGAGGTACCACAATTACAAGCCCAAGAGGCAAGTTCAGGCATTCATCTCAAAGTGCCAGCGTGTGATACGGAAATATTTCATAGAGGTTATGAACAATGGCCGTCCTTCAGTGACATGTTTACAGCCGTGTACATAAACCATCCAAAATTATCACAAGCGCAAAAACTGTATCACCTCCGATACAAAACTAAAGGTCAAGCAGGCGTAATAGTCAAGCAGTTCGCATTGAATGACGATAATTTTAATTTACTTAACTTGCCTAAAATTCAAAGAGAAACCAGTGAAGAATTCATGAAACTAGAATCCACTGTTTCAAACTGTTTGTCGGTTCTATCGACACAAAATATTCCCACTCACAATTGGGATCCTATTCTGGTAAACATATGTACTGCCGCATTACCAGAAAAATCATTACTTTTGTGGGAGCAATCGCTCTCATCAAGAAGAAAATGCCCAACGTGGCAGCAGATGAAAGATTTCTTAACTACCCAATAAGAAATTGCGGAAAGGGTAGACAAAAAAGTAGTCAGAACTAAAAACGTTCAACAAGACTTAAATCGAAGCTTCAATAAACCCCAAGCCGGAAGCAACAATCATTTAAACAGAAGCTTTTTCAAGGCACAATCGTTCACATCTGAACAAAATAAATTCACGTCATGCGAACTATGTTCTGGAGGGCATAAGTTAAATGCTTGCGAAAAATTTAAAAAATTGAATGTGAATGAAAGGAACAACTTTGTCAGGTCAAAAGGACTCTGCACAAACTGCTTGTCCCACTCACACAATCTTAATACTTGCGAAAGCAAATTTAATTGCCACAAAAGGCATCACTCTATGTTACATCTCAATAACTTTCCCAACACATCTCAAAGTAGCGCTTTTTCAAAAAAAGCCACGGGTTTAGTTGCAACAGCAACTCCCGAAAGAGAAACTCAAGAAAATTGCCAAGAGACACCATGCTGCTCAAAGGCATTAAAAACTCAAACGCTACAAAGCGAAAATCATAGTAGAGTACTACTATCTACAGCAGTTGTCTCCATTGAACATCGAGAAGAACTGTTCAAACTAAGAGCCCTAATAGACCAAGGATTGCAACGATCATTCATAGCCTCTAGGGCACAAAATAGGCTAAAACTGCCAACAAAACATGCCAACTATGAAATTACGGGAATGGGCGGACGAGTAGTACAAAACTCAAGTAAAATCTGCCCCATTACCTTAATTTCACCCCAAGCGGATAAGCGCATTCAAGCAAATGCTATTGTCTTACCGCAATTAAGAAACATGCTTCCAAGCTATCAAATGAATAGCAAGCATTGGGATAAAATTTCACACCTGACGCTGGCAGATCCCAAATGCAACACGCCAGCTCAGATAGACATCCTAATAGGCAGCGACCTTATACCGCAAATCATATTAGAAGGTGTTGAAAAAATTTCGAAAACACTACTGGCGCAAAATACCATTTTCGGATGGTTCCTGAGTGGACTATTTGCGGAACCAGTCACAGCCATGACAACTCAAGTTGAGGAAATCTCAAACGAGTACCTCAATTCACAATTGAGAAAATTTTGGGAGTTAGAAGAACTCCCCCCCATTCCAATTACAACACCTGAAGATCAGTATTGTGAAGACTTTTACAAAGCCACAACTACTCGATCAGATAATGGTCGGTATGTCGTACGACTACCAATAAAACAACAATTTCCAGACACACTCGCCATAGGTCACTCTCGCACCTCTGCAATACAGCAGTTTCTAAGTATGGAGAAAAACCTACTTAGAAAAGGTGAGCTTAAACAAGTTTATGATGGTATCGTGGAAGAATACCTTCATTAAATCACATAGAGGAAGTAAGCCCATGTGAAAAATTATAAGAGGCAAATATTACTCTTTCTACTTGCCACATCATGCAGTAGTAAAGCCTGAGAAGAAAACAACAAAAGTTCGAGTTGTCTTCATCATGCATCACGAGCCACGAGCTCGGGTAATTCCCTAAATGATATTCTGTTTACGGGACCCTCACTCCAACCAGATTTAATGCTCCTCATATTGAACTGGCGTATATACAAATACGTATTCAATGGGGATGTCGAAAAGATGTATCGAAAAATACTGGTTCATAAAGATGATCAAGATTTTCAGCGGATTATTTTCCGAAAATCTGCCAATAGTCCACTACGCGACCTTAAATTGAAAACAGTTACCTTTGGCGTAAACTGTGCCCCATATCTAGCCATTCGTACACTACACAAAGCCAGAATTTCCACTGGCAACTCAAGCCTTAAAAACGCAAACGTATGTAGACGATATCCTGTCTGGAAGCCACAGTCTTCCAAAAGCATACGAGACCTTATCACAGGTAATAAATGCCCTCAATACCGCACAGTTTCCTTTAAAAAATATTACAGCCAATCACCCAAATATTTTAAAAAATATTCCTAAAGACCATTTGTTGGATACTAATTTCCTTATATTTGAAAAGAAAAGTACAACAAAAACACTAGGCAGTTTTCATACACGACTGAGTCCATATCCGCATTATCCGCCATTACAAAACGCCTAATTCTCTCCTCGGTGGCAAAACTTTTTGACCCTGCAGGATGGCTTTCGCCAATTATGATAAAACCGAAAATCCTGATCCAAGAATTATGGCTAGACGGAACCGACTGGGACGAACAAGTGAAACCTCTTCGCTTAGAAAAATGGTCCCAGTTCGCTAATAATTTGAACGACATCTCGAAGATACAAATTCCACGGTGGGTAAACTATTAACCCGAATACAAAGTGGAACTACACGGCTTCTGCGACGCCTCTGAAAAGGCATATTGTGCCACTACATATGTGCGTACACAAAGCGATGTCGCAACTACAAGCCACTTATTAGCAGCAAAGGCAAAAGTTGCGCCTCTAAAAACGCTAAGTCTCCCACGACTTGAACTCTGTGGCGCTCTGCTACTAGCAAAGCTAGCTTCAATGGTGCAGACAAACTTAAATATGGCGAAATATAGATTATATTTATGGTCCGATTCCGAGATTATTCTAGCCTGGTTAGAAAAACCACCACATGCGTGGAAAACTTATATTTCTAACCGAACATCTGAAATACTTGACCTAGTAGGATCAGTCACTTGGCGTCACGTAGCCAGTGCTGACAATCCTGCTGATCTAGGTACAAGAGGATGCAAACCTCTGCATCTCGCCACCTCCACCCTCTGATGGAATGGCCCGCGATGGTTAACCGAATCTCCCGATTCTTGGCCACAATCGCCCATGCGCAACATACTTACCCCAGAAAGTCGTAAAATCGACACTTATCATGCAACACTGCATGACACTGACGTCCTTGAACGATTTTCATCGTTCCCCCGAGCCCTCCGGGTAGTTGCCTATATGCTCAAGTTTTTAGAGCGGATTAAACTTAAAGTTAAAGGAGCAACTTATCTCCATTGCGATAAATTGACGCACCAAGACTTACAAAAAGCAAAGGTCGCTCTTATCGCATCAACCCAAACGCGCTACTTCAGCCGCGATATAGAATTACTAAGAGAATCGAAGCCTATCGATAAAAAGAGCTCACTCTTAGTCCTAAACCCATTTCTAGATTCGAAGGGTTTACTTCGTGCGAATGGTCGGCTTGCTAATTCAAGCCTAACGTACAATGAACGCCACCCTATAATCATACCAGAGAGGTGTCCGTTTGCCACGTTATTTATTAGATATATCCACACACTAATGCTCCATGCCGAACATCGCCTCATGCAACATATGGTCCGCCAAGAGCTGTACATACCCCGATTGAAGCCCCAAATAAAAAAGGGCATTTTCATGTGCAAAATCTGCACTATGCACCAGCAGAAAATGCGATCGCAGATTATGGCAGCACTTCCACCTGAACGCTGCAATTTTGCTCTGCCGTTCACCACTACAGGTGTAGATTTTGCTGGGCCTTTTATGATAAAGGCATCCATGTTAAGGCCTCCTACCTTCATGAAAGGCTACGTGGCTGTTTTTGTCTGTTTCACGACAAAAGCAGTACACCTTGAGCTATGTACAAATCTGACGACGGAGGCTTTTCTTGCGGCTTTTGCTAGTTTCGTCGGACGACGAGGCTTTCCATCAAAAATCATGAGCGACAATGGTAAAACATTTATCGGAACTCAAAGAGCTACCGAAAAACAGTTTGTGGACTTCACAAAACAAGTCTCACCGGACATTGTCCAAAAATACGCTCCCCAAGGTATCAATTGGCAGTTTATCCCCCCAAGCGCTCCACATATGGGTGGCTTATGGGAATCTGCCGTAAAAAGCTTCAAATCTCATTTTAAAAAGATAGCTGGCAACCACAAATTTAATTTCGAAGAATTCACGACCATCTTAATTAGAATTGAAGCCTTTCTAAATTCACGGCCTCTCGCTGCCCTCTCGCAAGATCCCTCAGACTTTACTGCCCTCACACCAGGGCATTTTCTTAAAGGGGCGCCCATTCTGGCCACACCTGAGCCAGGCGTGGAGTCGCTTTCCTTATTAAATCGTTGGGAAAGAATTAAAATTCTCCATCATGAATTCAGTCGCCGATGGAAAGAGGATTATTTAAAGGACCTCCACAGAAGGTACCGATGGAAAACAACAGAAAATGCGCCTAAGCTTGGAGATTGTGTCTTGATCAATGACAATTCTCTCCCCCCTACCGAATGGCGGCTTGGCCGCATAGAGAAGCTCTACTACGGCTCCGACGGTCATATTCGCGTAGTCGATCTCCGTACACAAACGGGAACGCTAACCAGGCCGCTCGTTAAACTATGCTTTTTGCCAACCGCGGATAAAACCGAAAAGTAAACCGAAAACAACGCAACCATAATTAATAAACAAAGAAACGAAAAATAAATAATGATAAAATGCTCCCATATCAATAACTAGCAACAAAAACCAAGAAAAGGGAGTCGATCCACATGACGACCCACTCGTGTTACATTTCGTGGCACCAATGCTTATATGAATATATATATGTACGTATATGTTAATTAAAATAAAATCTTTTAACAGATAACAATGGATGCCGAGATGCCAACTGCGCCCACGCCCGCAATACGTTCGCAATACTACACCAGTCGCAGCGCCGCGAACCACCATAGTCCCCGCAGCTCCCCGAGCAGTTTCAACGGCTTCACAAAACGACACGCGATCAGCGGCTCCGGAACCACCTCAACTCGAATGCGCTCTATGTCGCCGTCGTCATCGGTTGCCACGCTGTGGCATCTTCAAGGGAATGACCCCTCAGCAACGCCAGCAAGTCGCTCAGGCACATGGACATTGCCTGAATTGCCTGGCGCCCACCCATCTTACGCAAGAGTGCACAACGGGCTATCAGTGCCAAGTATGCATGCGTCACCACCATACTCTACTACACCGCACCGGCGTACTCGATGGCGGGCGTCATGATGCTCCTCGCAGCCGTAATGCCATCAGGAGACCCTAGCGATCGCAACCACGCAGGCCGGCATACCCTACGGAGGACTTACGTTCCTGGCGTCACCGCAATCCTCCACCGAACCGGAGGCGCCAGCCAAGGCCGCAATCGCGCCGTTCCACAGGCCTCAGCAACGTGGTAGCCACGTTACAACGGCTTCAGAGGCTACTAGGCTAGTCCCTCGCCTAGAGGGGCCAGGATGTACAAATGAGCATCCTCCCCCGACCTCACCACACACACCACATTACCACACCACATCGATTCAAACTTACATCACTAATATGCAACTTTCACCACAGTACGCTTACAACCCACATTCTACACCGACATCTACACGCATCAGCACACATGTACACCAACACCCATCACACCATCCGATTCAGCACCAACGGGAACCAAGAAGGACCGTTCAACAGATCGACTCCTCTCAGTTCCTTTGCGATATTAACAGCGATAGGTTAGTTACATTTTTTGCGCATCCTCCACGCCGCCAATAGCATCAATTTTAAATTTTTTGAGAAGTTTCCGGTTTTTTCTTTCATCAAACGCTTTTGAGCAGATACCGTCTTCGAAAAAATATCATCCGTAACTTTGTGAATTTTAAATTATTTATTAAAACGCTTGTGGGTAAATACCGTCCCCAAAATCACCATAAACAGCGGTGCATTTTAAATTAAATAAAAGCCCTAATCGAACACGTGTGCACAAACCAATCCATTTTTTTTATTTTTCGATCAACGGGAAATTGGTGGTGACCGAAAAGGTGAGTGCTAAGCAAATCCACCGACAAACCGATTTGCTGGTAAACCTTTATAGGAGCGCTCGGCTGCTACGGTTTTAGAGTTAGGCAAACAATCTAAAACCTTCAAGACATACCGTTTACGCATATACGATACGTCAGCAAAATTAAAATTTTTAATAGATACCGGTGCGGACGTTTCCGTTATACCAAAATGCAACAACACAGCCCGAGCTCCTCCTAACGGTATAAAATTGTTTGCAGCAAATGGATCGCCGATCCCTGTATTCGATGAGGCGATTCTGAAACTTAATCTAAATTTACGACGAGAATTTTTGTGGAATTTCGTTATCGCTGATGTTTTTCAAGCAATTATTGGCGCTGACTTTCTGTCTCATTTCGCGCTCTTGGTCGATCTCAAAAATAGATGTCGACTCGAACGCAAAACCGGGTTGCGAAATTGAAAAAACGTGCATATTCAGCATAAAATCTTTTAACGCGAATTCTACTTATTCGAATATTCTCGCAGAGTACAGCGATATCACACGCTCTCATCCGCTAAATCCACCAACAAAATCGTCTGTAGAACATCGAATTATTACTTCCGGTCAACCCGTCTTCGCACGACGTGTTTCGCTGACGAAACTGGGTATTTGTCGCCCATCCAGTAGTAACTGGGCAAGCCCATTACATATGGTACGTAAGCCTGATGGAACGTGGAGACCATGCGAGGATTATCCTGGACTAAATGCAGTAACAGTTCCTGATCGATATCCGTTGCCATTTTTGCACGATTTCTCTAATATTTTGGCCGGAAAACGCGTATTTTCTAAAATCAATTTAAAAAAGGCCTTTCACCAAGTGCCCATAAACAAAGAAGACATTTGTAAAACGGCGATAACGACTGCTTTCGGACTCTACGAATTTACGCATATGACGTTTGGTTTGAGGAATGCAGCACAGACATTCTAAAGACATATCAACGAAGTTTTTGTATTGCATCCAGTTCAGAAGAAGAGCATCAAAACCACTTGCGCCAAGTTTTTCAAAGACTCAGGGAGAACAACCGAACTATCAACGTTAGTAAATCGGAATTTGGTGTCTCAGAGCTACGATTTCTCGGGCATTCTATCACTAAAGATGGTATTCGGCCACTCCCAGAATGCGTTGAGGCTCTACGTAATTTTAAGCGACCAGTTATCGTCAAGGACTCAAAGCGTTTTTAGCGATGCTTTATTTCTACCGTCGTTTTATACCACACGCACTGAAGACACAAGCCTGTCTTTTTACATGGTTCGTGGTAATAAGCGAAACGATACTACACCACTTACTTGGTCAGCGAAAACAGCAGACAGTTTTGTTGCATGTAGGGAACAACTGCTCAGTTGTGCATTACTCGCTCACCCATCGCACAACGTGGAACTGTCTTTAAGGGTAAATGCATCAGATTTCGATGCTGGCGCAGTATTAAATCAATTCGTAGATGGTAGTCTACAGCCATTAGGATTTTTCTCTCGCAGATTTACTAGTGCTGAGAAAAGATACAGCACTTACGACAGGGAGCCGACTGCCGCATACCTAGCATTACGACATTTTCCAATATATGGTCGAGGGTCGCCGTTGTCATATTTACACAGACCATAAGCCCCTGATATACGCATTTCAACAAAAGTTAGATCGAGCTTCTAATCGACGAATACGTTAACTTCATAGCTCAGATCACCACCGACATTCGCCAAGTAAGCGGCGAAGATAATGTAACAGCAGACCTTCTGTCTCGAATAAACTCAATTTCCACAGAAATTTTAAACTATGACAACTTGGCTGAGGACCAGTCCAAGGACGAGGAGCTTCGAAATCTTTTAAATAGTAACATAAAACACTTTCTTAACCTACAAAATTTCGCTCTTCCTTTTAGTTCCAGAAGCTTATGCTGCGACATCTCAACTGGCCGTGTTCGACCGTTCATTACCAAAAACCTTAGAGAAACGTTTTTACGGTCAACTCACAATCTATCACACCCAGGTATAAGGGGGACTACACAATTGGTAACAGGCCGATTTGTTTGGCCTGGTGTCCAGCGAGATAGTAGAAATTTTGGTCGCTGCTGTTTGCAGTGTCAGCGGAATAAAACTATACGACACAACCGAAGTTTGTTTCAGTGTCAAAAATGTGCAACACTTCGTTTCGCGCACATCCATATCGACTTAGTCGGACCATTTCCACCATCCGAAGGAAACCGCTATTGTCTTACTATTCTGGATAGATTCACACGCTGGCCAGAAGCTTTACCTATACCAGATATAACAGCTCCAACTGTCGCCAAAGGACTACTAAACGGCTGGATTTCACGGTTTAGTGTACCTATAACCATCTCATCAGACTTGGGACGTCAATTCGAAAGCGCCCTATTTCAGCAATTACTACAGCTATTGGATACACGTCATTTTCGAACCACACCTTACCACCCCCAAGCAAATGGACTCGTCGAAATATGGCATCGTACTTTAAAAGCAGCACTTCTATGCCATAACACTAGTCAGTGGACTTCATATTTACCACTTATTTTATTGGGCTTACGATCCACATACAAAAACGACTTGGATGCAGCACCAGCCGATCTAGTTTATGACGAGAACCTGCGACTACCTTCAGAATTTTTCATCGATAGCAAACCAACATACAACGAAGCTGATATGCTCAAACAACTACGTTTATGTATGCGGGACCTGCGACCAGTTGACACCGCTTGGCACGCCAAACAAAAAGTGTTCGTCCACTCCGGGTTAAAAACCTGCCAACAAGTTTTCATTCGAGATGATTTGGTGCGACCATCGCTACCGCCTCCATACAAAGGACCATACAAAATTATTCAACGATTTCCGAAATACTTTTTAGTGGAAGTAAACAACAGCGTTACTAAAGTTTCAATAGATTGTTTAAAACCTGCTTTCATCGCCACTACACAAAGTGTCTAGGAGGGGAGTATTGTGGCAACCTCGAATGATCATTACGGCGTTAATTTAATCTTCGGCGCTGCACTTCTAAAATACAACTCTACCTAACTCCTAAAGGCAACGCTATCATATGTTTTTAATCCTTCATTCCTATTATTATTATATTCTTACTAGTTCTGAAGTTATAACGAATAAGAAATAAATCTCTTCTGCTATTGGGCGTCAAGCATAACGCATCATCTTTACTTCTTCTCACATAGATTATATGTTACATTATTTGACGACACATTTTTCGCCAAGGTTCTTAATGCCTGCTGTAAGCGAGTGTCACCTATCAACCATTCGAATGTCCATTTTTTGGTATCACTATTGACGAAACGAAAAAAGATAAAAAAGAACACAACAAAAACGCTTTGTAACACCAGGTACATAAGGCCACAATTAATAATAATGATACTGTTAACCACTTTGCACACATTTATCACTTACACTAATTGCTATAACATACATTTTCAAATAACATGGAGTACAATCTTTTTTTCTTACTGAGATTACTAGCTGCACTTTCTAATGTGCGACGCGTTTGTTTTTGCTTATCCTTTTTTTGGTATAGCACGCTGTATTTCACAGATCTAACAGAACATTTCGAATTGTTGCATGGTATTTGCACAATCCACGATTTTTTAATAACGCTATTAACTTCATCTTTAAGCCTTTTCTTATTGAACTAGCCTGTGAATCTGTTACCATAGGTGGCAGATTTGAGGTGATCGCAATTGTACAATAACTGCTAGTGCAAGTTATAAGTTTAACCGTTGTGTGGCTACATAAAATTTCCAAAATTCTTCAATTTATTCGATTTTTCTTGCTCTAAAAAAATTCTAATTATAAATAATAACATGATTGCAACTTACCTGGCGCTATTCGAATCATTTACGATGCTTCAAATTTTTCTTCGAATGGGAACAATTTTTAACGGATTCATTGTCAATATGTGCGTCTCATTCTTACACATTCAAACATTTTCTGTGATGAATGTTACACTCCTACAATAAAGTTTTCCATTTCAATAGAAAAAGTTATACTATCTTCGGACCGACATTGAAAACATTTTGAAAACACACTTGTATGTTGTGGAATGTAAGTCGTTCGGACCGACAATGTGTGTTTTCGATGAATTTTCGCTGACAACTATCAATACGAGGATTTTCTTGCTCTTGCAAGATGACACAAAATGCAAAAATCCTATACAGAAATATGCACCCATTGCAGAATCTAGTAATATATGACGGCACGAAAATAAACAAGAGAATCCCCTTAACAGTGAGCAACTGTATTTGTATATGGAATGTAAACAAATATCAAGTGACAATTTAGGGCCCGCAAAATATGTCTTCCAAAAATATCGATTAAACTAGAGTAGGCACCGATTATATTGAGTGGAATGTAAGTTTTCAAGTAGTTTTCAGCGAAAACTGTGTTTTCGTTTGACAGATTTTATTTGGACGAAAACAAAAGTTTTCGTGCGAAAACCAGTTTTTCCCACGAAAACATGTTTTCAATATCGGTCCGAACATAGGATTACCTATTTTATTACTCCTGCCTTGCAGTGAGAACACAAAACGCAGATATAGGTATAACTTTAAAACAATAATAATATTAAATTTCTTTCTATAACTTTTGCCTCTTGCTACTACTTTGAACTCTTTGTAAGTTTCTGTAATACTTTTATTAATTTTTTTGTTTCTACAAACATCCAAAAACATCGCAGTCCTTTGCCATTTCAGCCAAAATAACCCCGACTTTGTTGTAGCGGATCTTTAAGATGAATTTTAAATTTCAGCATATTAGAATATTTTTTGTTTTGCTCTGTTACATTTTTCCCATTTGCAATAACTTACCACAAGTTTATCCACACATACACGGCATGCTCGTACAATTCCGATCATACATATTGTATGGTATTAAACACTGATCCAACGACGCCCTGTTCTCCAACGTTTATTAAATGCGGTTGGCGCGTCAATATCTTTATCACACAAGTAAGAAAAAAAATCTTATATTAGTAAGATTTGTTAACCTCAGTTGTTTCCAACGCTACTCACTATTTCATCTCGATGTCACCACCAAATATACCAATGATAACCACCAAGTAGCGGCAACCGTAAAAAAGTTATTTCATAATTTTACTTAGCTTCTTTTGTCTAACTTTATTTTTATACTGGTTTAAATGAGTTAAGCATCCACCCATTCTACCCGGAAAAAACTGGCACACACTAATAAAGCACTGCTCAATACAACATATCTGATGACACCATACTAATATATTACCACTCAACCCAACTCATCACACTTCTATATCATTCAACCCACTCAACAAAAAAGAAGGACAAAACAAAAGCGGACACAATTCGTGGATTACTCATCGCTGATAGGCATTCGCTTTCATACGTACATCTCGCTACTCTACCACGATTATTCAAGTCACCCACGATCCGTCTCAACCTGATCGCCAGCACCGATCCGTTTCCGGAATTTTAAGAGTCACCGCCTTACTGTTTGATGTTAATTTCTAATTAATTTGTGACATATAAATTTAGTTACTTAAATAAAATTGTTTAAAAAATTCAAGTGTACAAACGTATATTTTTATTTAATTTTAATTTTAATTTATGTAGTGGTGGATGCTCCACAATATACTGAGTACAAAAATATACATGGTCCTTCGAGCATTTACGAAAGGCACCTTTGGTTTTTAACAGACAAATTAAAAGCCATAATAAACACTTTTGGTGGCAAAAACCAAACGAAGTTCAAAAATTAAAGTGAAATATATACATACATAAAGTGCCGAAAAAAAAACAAAGTGCAGTGGCTCAAACAGAACAAAAAAAAAAACTAAAATAAAATAAAAAAAACAAATTAAGTGTTCAACTCTCATAGTACAGTGTTTTTATGTACATTAAGATATACTTTTATGTAATACAAGGAGCAAAAAAAAGTGCAGTGCAGTCTCTGAAAATGTATGTATATACATACATTCGTATACATATGTATGTAAATGCAGAAAAGGTGAACTAACAAATACAAAAAAATCACACGGAAAATCAAAATATTAACAGTTGCAACAAAAAAAGAAGACAAACAACACAGAGAGAATATCGGGCGCTAAACCTTAAAGCAAAACAACGCATAAAACGGGTGCGAAACCACCAACCTAAAGGTATGTTTATATTATACATAAATACAACAAATACTATTCGGGTGCGAACAAAAAAACACAAAATACATACAACAAAACAACAGCACAAGGAGGTAGCCAGCTGGAGCATAGGAAGTGGGAGAATACGAACAAGCATGGTATACACTAGAATATACGCTACAAAACCGAAGTGAGTGTATTCAGTTCATTTAATCTAATTTTACCATGCATATATGTTTGCAAAAATTTCCTGGTTTCTATAACGCTACTTTAATACGGTTAACAAAGATATCGAATTTAACGAAAATAAGCCGGCATTATACATATTAAGTAATTAAAAACTTTTTGCGTATCTATACTTAGCTTTGTGTATTCAAACACATATGTATATATATTTAAAAAACACAAATATCAAAACAAAGACTATTATCTTGCAATATTTTCCGCAAACACCCCTTATGCTCAATAAAGCAATAAGCAGGAAGAAGTCAAAAAAGCGAAGGCAAATCGATAATAGAACAAGAAAAGAGAGCTAAATAAATTAATCATACATAAAGTTACATGCATATATGTATACAAACCAACATAAGTGCATAAGCATAACTGCATAAAACAAAATATAAAAACAGATACAAAATAAATATAACCCACAAAGATATTATACATATGTATATACCTATGTATGTATGTATGTACATATATATCTATAACGTATATTAGACGGCGGGTTTAATAGAAACTACACAAAAGTGCATTTTAAGGGCACAAAGAAAAATTACTTTTCCGGTTTCAATCTCACTCTCCCTTTCAAAATAATATAGTATCATTTATATACAAATATACGCCAAAATCTGACTGTGACACAAAACACAAAATCTCAAAAGAAAAAAAAACGTTTAACGAAACATACATAATTTGTGAGAATTACATATAGAAAATGCATATTAGTACATACGAGTATTCTAAGCCCACATTGGCAATCAGGAAAAAAGGGATGTACAACTTATTCCAGTGTGCGAGCGCTTCAAAATTAGCGTTTTTTATAACATTTTCCATTATGACCAGATTAGATAAAATAATAATTTTTGGGCATTTAAATTAAAATACCCAACATTTAGTAAGAATAAAAATTACTATGTAGTGGTTATTTAATACATAGAGAATCCATTTAAATCTTTTTATGGCATGTTAAAACAACTGACTTTTGACATTTTGATACCTAATAAAAGGTTTTAAGCTTTTAAGCTCTTAATCAATAAATGTGTTTAATAATTTTCCAAAATAATGCTTAAAATTATAAAACGTTTAAAAAAATACCTTTAAATTTCACAAATTTATTTAATATTCAATGTTTAACATTTTTTTATAAGTGGTCTTCCCACTTTCCCACCGTTTTTATTTTTTTTTTTTGTTAAGAAATCAATCTGGCCATCGCTCGTTTCCAATTGCTACAAATTTATTTAGTAAAATTTAAAGGTCCTTGATGAAACGTTTTGCAATTTGAAGCATCATAGTATTATTTTCAATGAAAAATTATTAAAAATATTTAAGGATTGAGAGCTAACAAACATAAATCCTTTTATTGGGTAATGAAAGGTCAAAAGTCAGTTCTTCTAATACACTTTAAAAAGATTTAAATACAGTACAAACTCGGTAACCGCAATCCTCGATAGACGCAACTGCTCGATTCTTGCAACACTAAAAAACATAGCATTGTAACCTTTATAAGTGCAACTACTCAAAAATATTGACCTCAATAACTGTAACTTTACTTCTAAATGTGCTTGCTTCAGTTCTTTTTTGTCGTTTTCTTCTTATGGCATTTTTTTGTTATGTATTCACAAACTGATCGTTATTTTACCGTTGCTCTGTCGACTTTGCTGTTTTTGTGTGTATGTTAAGAGCAATTGTCAACAATTGACTTTCATTATCAGTTTATTTTGCAACACGCCGGTAGTGTTTTATGTGTAAAAAAAATTAATAAAACTAACAATTAAAGAAAAAACTGAAAATTTGGATAAACTAGAAAGTGGTGTATCAATAAAAGCTCTTTGCATTGATTATAAAGTTCACAAGTCGACAATAAAAAGAATAAAATCTTGTGAATATCCAAGAATGGAAAAGGCTCTATACAAGTGGTTTTTGAAACAAAGGTGTGAAAATCTGCCTATATCCATCGATATCGTCAAAGCAAAAGCTCGCAAGTTCCATGAGAAAATAAAAGAAAAGCTTTATGCAAGTAATGGTTGGGTATCTAATTTCAAAAAGCGTTATGGCCTCCGTCACTTGAAAATTTGTGGAGAGAAGATTTCCAATAAGATAGCATCCGTCGACTCATTTGTAATATGATTTAGAAATAAAATCAAACATCTTGATCTTTCTGCAGAACAAATTTATTATGCTGACGAGTCCGGATTGTTTTCAGGCAGATACCAGATAAAACGTTTGTTAGCTTCAAGGAAACATCTGCTCCTGGTCGGAAAGTTGGCAAGGAGAGAATAACATTTCTCGCATGCACAAATGCTTTGGGCACGCACAAAGTTAAGCTCTTTGTCATTGGAAAAGCAGAAACCCTAGAGCATTAAAAAATTTTCAAAAAATGCCCGTTGTCTACAAGGCTAACAAGAACTCGTGGATGACTTATTTGTTTTTCGAAGACTGGTTTCATCATACGTTTGTTCCTGAGGTGAGAAAAACGAAATGTATTGAATTTTTGTTTAAAATTTATTTGTATTTTTTTGGAATTTCTAGAATCCAATGGACTTCCCAAAAAAGCCCTTTTGGTCTTGGATAACGCCCCGTGTCATCCTGAAGACAATGAGATGAAAAATGATGATGATGGAATGATAACTGTTATGTGTTTTCCACCTAACTGTATCGCGATTCTCCAACCAATGGATCAAAACGTTATTAACTTAACAAAAGTCTATTACAAAAAAAATCTTCTGGCGCATTTAATAGGGAATAAAACCACTAATCTGGAAGAAAAAGTAAAGGAATTCAACTTAAGACATGCTACCTGTCTTCTTGCAAGTTCATGGTGTTGGGGTCGAAATTCTGCTTTTTTGGAAATTCTGAATTCATAATTCCGGAAGTCGGAACACCGGGAATCAAAGTTTTGGAAGTCAATATTCTGGAATCCAAAATTCTGGATAACGAAACTCTAAATTGCAAAATTGTGAATGGCGAAATTCTGTAATTAATGATTAAAAATGAATGAATAAAACAGAATTTTACTATTCTGTAATCATATGTTTTATTGCCTAGTAAGTAGTTTTTAACAATTGCATGATTGAATTTGTTATTGTTATTGCTTTGTTTGTTGTTGTTCATTTACTTTTTTGTACTACCATAATGATTTAGTTTACTATGTACATACATATCTGTGGACTTTTAAAAAACCCGCTTAAATCGAGATAAGTAAATTTTCCAATTTCTTTATCATAAAAGCACATTTTCATAACGGTCATTTCTATCTTATCGGCGTACTGATAGCGTGATTAGCGACGGAGATATGAATTTTGAAAAAGCATCTTAAGTCGATATTTTTTCCTAGTGCATTTGCGAAAACAACTTTAGTCAGATAGAAAAGAGAAAAAACATTCTAAATAAACCTCTTACTATCGTTTAGAAAACCATCTTAAGTCAACTTGATGCGACGCTTTTTTTATTTTGCTTTTGGAAAAAGAACTTAACTCGGTGTAAGTGCTTTTTCCTCGGGCAGAACTTGAAATAATACCAATATAAAAGGCGTTCAGTTCATTTTAGAAATTTTTTTATGATCATCTCTCGCCATGTTAACACGTCTTATGTCCTGCTAAGAGCATTTTCTGAAATTTTCCGGACAGAAAGGCTAAGTCTGCGGGTATTTTAATTGAACTTAGGTGTTTTTTTTTAATGCAGATAAGTTGTTTTTACAATGAAAAGGAGACAGATTCTTGCAAATATGGCAAGAAAATTGCCAAAAAGAGACACAGAGATATTAAAATCCAATTCAACTGAGACAACCTCTGAAAGTTTAGTGGCAGATCAGCAAATGCGAGTTACGGACTGTGATTTAATCCCCCACGTGTCCGTTCTGAGTCGCAACAACGCAACGTTTCTGATGAATTTTCAAGTCAAAGCGAGTCTGAAGAACACGTCTTTCATGAAACGGATTTTTTAGACTCAGATTTTGTACCTTCAAGTGAAAATTCTGAGCTGAATGCCACCACTGAAAGCATACAAATTATGGCAAATGTATTAGAAGCGAACATCAATAATTTTGTCTCACCTGGTTTGAATGAGGCCGAGCTTTTTTCTGCTCCTAATAAATCACCAAAACAAACTAAAAAGCCAGGTAGAAATTTAAACAAGGAATACAAAAAGTCTAGAAAAAACTGCAGTGATTACACAAATATACAAGTTTTGGGGGAATGTAGAATGAAATGCAAAACAAAAATTAGCTTCGAAGAACAAACCATCCTCTTTAAAAGGAATAGGGACTATAATTCACGTCGGCAAATACTATCAAGCCTAATTGACGTTCAGCACAAAAAAAATGCCACCTTAGATAACCCGAACAAAAGAGAGTACGTTTTATTTACCATTTCGAAACTAGTTCCGAAAACACAAAAGTTTTCAAGAAATGTTTCCTTCAATTGCATGTCGAAACAGAACAGAGAATCAAAACTATTTGTTTGTACAAAACACAACCCGAACAAGGCAGCGTCCCTCCTAATGACCGCCGGGGATGGAGTGCTCCAAGCGACAAGCTTACGGTTGAGAAGCATAACGAACTTTTGATCTGTATAAACTCTATACCAAAATATGAAAGCCATTACAGTCGGCTTCATACTACCAAGATCTATTTCCAACGAGGACTTAATCAGGCATCACTCTATAGATTGTATAAAGAAAATATTTCTATTCCGGTGTCAGAATCAAATTTTCAGGAAATATTTAAAACTTTAGACATTAAATTAAAAAAAAACCCAGCTTGATTTATGTACCCAATGCGAAACATTGAAAGAAAAAATTAAAAACACTTAGAATATGGAGGAAAAAGCTGAGATTACTTTACAATTAAAAATCCACCATGATGCTGCTGATTTCGCA
This sequence comes from Bactrocera correcta, assembly GCA_027475135.1. Lineage (NCBI taxonomy): Eukaryota > Metazoa > Arthropoda > Insecta > Diptera > Tephritidae > Bactrocera > Bactrocera correcta. Next base: position 52,600,143 of record CM050326.1, read on the forward strand.
TATGACTGTAAGAAAAGGGACAAAGAACTCTCCCGTCAAGATAAGTCTGTGAAATGTTTTCTTTCGACCTGCAGCAGTGTCTGCCAACGTCTTATTTGAGAGCTTCAATGTTTTTTTATAAACGTCCTTTGTGGACCTTCAAGTAAACTATTCATGATGTTGCCACCAACAAGGCCAACTGCTACATTTGGCATGAAGCTATTGCGAAGCGCGGAGCTAATGACATCGGCTCTTGCATTTATAAGTGCCTTGCAAGCTTATTTAATGACGTAAAGCATGTCATTTTATACAGTGATTCATGCACTGGTCAAAATCGTAACTCGTATATTTGTGCTATGTTTGCAAAAGTGTTGGAAGATCATCCCACAATTGAAACAATTGATCACAAGTTTCTGGTTGTTGGTCATACCCATCTAGAATGTGATACAGTTTACGCACAGATAGAAAAGAAAAAGAAATACACTTCTGTTTCTATTCAACATCCCCATGACTGGTCAAATTTAAATTCTGCTACTAACAAAAAGTATATTACTAAGGAGATAAAGCTAGATGAATTCTACAATTTAAATGCATTGATGAAAGACAAATATACCTGGAGAAACAATAACACTGAAGTTTAGTATTTTACTTATAAGTAGTAGTATTAATATTAGTATTTTTGCTTATTTCTTATTTAAAAATTATTATTTCTTACAATTTTTTAAGGTGAAAAGTTTGAGTGGAAGTTTGTAAGGTGGTTGCGGTATGTGAAAAAGGATCCTGGACTGATACACTACAAATATTCTCTTGGCTTGGACGATATATTTAAGGAATTAAACATAAAAGCATGGCGTAAAAGAGATCAAAACTATGAGCTTGCAAAATCTTATACGGGTCCTCTCCCTATTTCTGCAAACAAAAAACGCGATTTGCTAGATATGTTGCCATTGGTCAACCCAGAGCTGCACAGTTTTTACCGAAATCTTAAAGTTGAAGGTGAATCCGTGGTTGAAATAGATTCAGATTTGGATGAAATTGAAGAAAATCTCTAAAAATTTAATTAATAAAATTCAAAAATATATACATATTTGTTTGTGTTCATATATGCATCTGTATTGAAGTGCCTACTTATTTTATTGTATTACTGATGTTAATTTTCTTTTATTTTTTAAAAATTCTTTTGTTAAATGCAAATTATTTTAAATCTTTACTTATGAGTTTTCTATTGTAAATTACATAAAGAACTTGCATATTTTGTCTTTTATAAATAAAAATGAATTTTAGATTATCCACTTAAGTCTGGTTTGTGTCATTAAAATGTTTGAAAAAGGAAATTAAGTCGTAATAGGTTAAAAGTTTTGTGAAATTTTTCGTCTCAGGTGATTTTTGTAAATGCTCTTACCTGACATAAGCGGATATTGTTTTCTAAAATCAGTTTGGAAGAAGCACTTATTTCCTTTAAACTTGGTTTAAAATAAAACTGTTGCGGTTAGTCGAAGATAGCTAACTGGAAAATCATATGAAATCATGAACCTTTTATGTAAAGGTCCTATTTCTTTTTAATATGTGTTAACAAAAGTTTTGTTAACAGTTAAATGTGTTTTTTCGTTCTCCTGTAAAATTTGGTTTTTAGACTTAAGTGGGTTTTCCAAATGTCCACAGATATATATGTACTGACCAAGCAATGTGTTACTGCAATTTCATTAATAAACACGTGCTAAATATTTTTGTGAAATGATGGAAAATATAACTGTGGTGAAGTCCAATAAAGGAAAAGACATGTTAAACGTCGACGGCTACTTCTTCTATTTGGAACGAAAAAATAAGAAAACATTTAACTGGACTTGTTCTGAACGAATTAAAAACAAATGTACCGTGCGTATTGTCACACAATTTCATGGCTGTGAACATGTTATACGAAAAAAAAAGAAATGAACATTCTCATGATCCATGTGCGAATAAAAAATCGGTAGCAGAAACAAATAATCTGGTTAAAAATATGGCTCGCTCGAGTTTTCTTCAGCCCAGCCAAATAATTCAGCGTTCGGTATCTATCACAGAAAAACATATAAGAGATTATCTGCCATCAAGAAATGCCCTTAAGTTAAAAATTAGAAGACAACGGAACAGTTTGAAATGTTTTATAGACCCAACTTGTGTTGAAGAAATAGACATTCCTTTATCACTTAATGTTTTGGAAGGTCAACTATTTGTTTTAAGTGAGAAAGTGATTGATGGCGAATGCATTCTTATATTTGGAAAAAAATCTTCGCTGCAGTTGTTAAATGAGAGCGACTGCTGGATTATGGACGGTAAATTTGACGTTGTTCCAACGATGATGAGGCAGCTATTTTCCATACACGGATGAGTAGAAGGGCAAATTGTTCCGCTGGTATTCTGTCTTATGACCAAAAAATCGAAGTCAATGTATATTTCTTTTTTTGTTGAGTTGGAGGACGTCGCATTGAACTATGGTATCCAACTGAATCCGATGCGTACAATTAGTGATTTCGAAATGGCCATTATTTCTGCAGCAAGAGAGAGTTTCCCATTTGCACGGCAGAGTGATTGCCTCTTCCACTTTGGGAAAATTATTTAGCAAAAAGTTCAAAAAGAAGGGTAAATTTATTGCATAACCGCAACTTCCTGCATTTAAGATAAAATGATTATTAAATATTTTCAGACTAAGCCGCAAATATGGCAGCAGCGAGCAGTTTTTAATCCAAGTACGAATTCTTAAAAGCTTAGCACTGGTTCCTCATAGCGAAATCTCAGAGTATTACACAAGTTTGCGTAATTCATTTGACGACAGCGATTTGCAAAAACTTTCAAAATGGTTTGAAAAAAATTATGTGTTTGGTAAAAAGTCACAGCCTAAATATTTAACACAATTTTGGTCCGTGTGCGATGACCCTAGATCGAAAGTTTTTCCCAGAACGCAAAACAGTGTGGAAGCTTGGCATCGCCGCCTTAAAGTCATAGTTGGAAAAAGTCATGCGATTCTGTACAAATTGATATCTGACTTACAAAGGGAGCTTATTTATGCTGAAACACAAGTACAAAAAGTAAAAAACGGCGAAAAAATAAACAAAAAATTCATGGAAAAAAACCAACAAATTACAAGAGTAATGAAAAAAGATTAGATTTAAGTCACTTAGCGTATTTAAAGTGTATTGCTTCAAACATGACATTAATGTAGTATCTATTTGATCTTTATTTGTTAATAATGTTGATTTTTGTCTTTCCGATAAACATGTTTGAATTTTGGAATTATTTTGGAGGTTATGTTTTGTTTATGTTATATTATTATGTATGTATAAGCAAATTTATATAAAATACACGATTTGGCTCAAATTTTGGGGAAAAAATTTCCAGAATTAATTCTGGAAAACGTAAATTCCGGAATTATGAAAAACCAGAATTTTGAAATGCAGCCAAAAAAAGCGAAGGAATTGCGGAATTCCGATTTCCAGAATTTTGTCAACCCAGAATTTTGATTCCGGAATTTTGACTTCAGAATTTTAATTTTAAAGTTTTGACCCTTTCCCAAGTTCATGGGAAAAGGTGTCAGCAAACTCCATTCGCAAGTGCTGGAATATGTTAATGAAACCAGATGTTGAGTGGAGTGAAGAAGACGATATTCCTCTAAGCATTCTAAAAGGAGAAATTGAAAATGAACGCGCAATCCTTGCATCAATGCTCCAAGAACTTGCACCAAATTATTCGTTCACAAATGAAGATCTAAATGAATGGATGCACGGAAGTGGTGCTTACCAAGAAGTGAAAAAAAAGCCGTAGAAATTGAAAATTCTAATGATAGTGAAGCGGATGTCATTCCACCTCCAACAATAAAACGATCATTCCCAATGCAATCTTTTAACATATGCATTCAGTGGGCTGAGGAAAACGATATTCCAATAAAAGACATTATGGCGGGTATTGTCACTTGCGAAGCGAATTTATTTGGCGAAGCGAACACTTTGGCGAACATACCCCAAATTTGAATGAACGTATTCGCTAAAATATGTCGTTGCCATTCATGAAAAAAGTAGCGCGTTCATCCGAATTTGACATTTGTGTCATTTATACTTAAAAATATTTATTATTATGTATATCAACTGAAATTCGAAAATATGTTTAATAACGCGGATCTGTATTTTGAGGATAATTACGATGTGGAAACGCGAACTAATCTTCTTCGACAGCGCCGTTTTATTAGAGATAATTCTAATCCTACAGAGCTTCCTAACACGGTGTATGTATCCAGTTCAATTATAACGAATAATAAGAAGTTTTTGTTCAATGTACACGTATTTGTAGATTTGTTGCGAATTTCCGCTTAAACAAGGAAGTATGTGCTGGATAAAATCAAAGACAAATTTCATTGTCGGATGTCGTCTTTCATAACGCCCATATTAAAATTGTGTGCCGCGCTCAGATTTTTTGCACATGGCAGTTACCAACAAGCTATAGGGAATGAATTTCAGTTGGGTCTTGCTCAGCCAACAGTTTCCCTTATTTTAAAAGAGATCATACCCATTTTGGAAAATGAAATTTGTCGTACCCATATAAGCGTAGATATGAGTGAAGAAGAAAAGCAGCAGGCAAGCAGCAAATTTTATTCAAGATCGGGAATACCAAATGTAATAGGCTGCATCGATGGTACCCATATTGCGATTTATGATCCTACCACAAACAAACACCTCCATCTAAACAGAAAAGGATTTTTTAGCATAAATGCAATGATTGTGAGTTTTTATGAATTTAATATAGTAAAATTGGTATAAAAATTTTATTTTATTTTTATTACAGGCTTGTGATCATGATATGAATATCCGTTTTGTGGATGCTAGATATGCTGGTTCTACACACGATTCGTTCGTATGGAACAATAGTTCTCTAAAGGCATGTTTAGAGGCAGCGCATCAAAACGGAGATCAGAACTCTATTTATTTAGGTATTCGCAATATTTGACTACTGCGCAAGTTTAATCTTGACATATGAATATTGAAAACAATAATACATTTGCAGGTGACTCCGGCTACCCACTAAGCCCTTATTTATTAACACCTTTCCGTCATGCAGAATCTGGAACTAGGGAGTCAATTTTTAATAAAAAGCACGCGAAAGCTAGAAATGTTGTTGAACGTACGATTGGAGTTTTGAAATGCCGTTTCAGATGTCTTCTGAGTGATAGAAAAATGCGCTACGATCCTGCTAAAGTAACATCCGTTATTAATATATGCTGCGCCTTGCACAACATTTGTAAAAAATTTAGAATCGGTGATCCGGAGGAGGCTCAAGCCTTCTTTGATGCCGTTGTACCATTGGAACCAATTAATGAAAATGGCAATGGTTCACCAGGAGAGCGCCGCAGAAGACAAATTGCTGATGCTTTGATGTAAATGAAACTATACCGACTTCAGTGAATAATATAGTGTATTCATTTATTTTATTCAATACTTTGAAATTCAATATTACATAGATAATAAATATATAAAAATTACAAAAAATACATGATTTTAAATTAAATTAAAAAAATCACAGATCCAATTCCGTCACTAAAATGTACATAAAAATAAATTAATCGCATAAAAAAATCTCAAATTCAAGTTCGGTTTAAATATGAAATAAAAAAAAAATTCATCACATTCTTATGAAATAAACTATAAACTAAATTCAATCTATTTACAAGCACCCTATTTACACAATTTTTTTTGCATTTTTATTTTAAAATTTTTAGTTTTATTTACATCTTTTCTTTATTTCTTTTTTTCTCTAAATTTTGTTCCTTCTTCCTTTTAAATTAAATTAAAAAAAAATCACAGATTCAATTCCGTCACTTACAATAATAAAGTAAAAATAAATTCATCAAATGTTTTTATAAAAAAATCACAATTTCAAATTCGGTTAAAATATGAAATAAAAAAAAAAAAAAACATCACATTCTTATGAAATAAACTATAAACTAAATTCAATTTATTTACAAGCACTATTTACCTTATTTTTTTTTTGCATTTTTAATTTTAAAATTTGTAGTTTTATTTCCATCTTTTCTTTATGTCTTTTTTTTTCTCTAAATTTTCTTCCTTTTTCCTTTCTTCTTTCATTTTCATTAATTTAATTTCTTCCTGTTTAAGCTCATAAGTTTTTCTTGTATACCTTGCAATTTCATCCATTTTTCTTTCCATTTTTGCTAATTTGTTGGAAAGGATGTCCTGAACTTCGGCTTGCTTTTCCAACGCTTTCATCCGAATGACTTCACGTTCCTCTACTGTCATTCTAGGACGGCTGGTTGAGGATTGCGATGCCAAATCCATGGCTCGTTGTGTTTCCTCGGTCGTGCGCTCTTCTGGCTGAATTTCATTATTATTTACCGCACTTGCTGCTTCATTAGAGCCATATGCTAAGCCTACAGGATTTACAGCCGCCTGAAGGTGAAGAAGCTCATCAACACTTTGCTCTAATGGAGATAAACTTTGCTGAGCATAAGGTCCTCCTCCTGTGGCAACAGTTTCGCGTCGGTTTGTCGCAATTTTTTTTTTTTGTTTTAGTTTATAATCTAACCAAACCTAAATGCTACACATAAGTAACTTCAACCAAACAAATTCATTAAATTTTTACCTTATTCCACTCGCGTCCGTTTCGCAATGGTGGACCTATGGCATTGAGTTCGGCAGCGAACAGGTCCCATTGCTCTGCCCTGCTTTTTTTTGTGGATCCAAAATTCCCCATTCCTCTGGCGACGTCCGGATTGTTTTCCATTAACGCAACCAATTTTTGGAATTGCTGCGTTGTTGTACGTTTTGTTCTAGAAGTATTTTTGTTAAATATAATTAACTAAATAGAATTGCTCAAATAACGATCAAAATTTACTTACGTCCTTTCCATTTCAAATAGCGAATAAAAAATGCATTCGTTAAATTTTGACAGTAATGGCGAAGCGAATGCCGTTTTTTCGCCAGCGGGAATACCAGAAATTCATTTTCGCCACACGTTCGCCATTTTCTGGCGAATTCGTTAGAGATTCGCAACTTACAATTCGCCTCGGCGAAATTCGCCAAAATTTTCATTCGCTTCGCAAGTGACAATACCCGCCTATATTTCTGAAGGAGCTTCGTGAAAGGGCTATAATAAAAAACCCTTAATAAGAAGAAAGCGCAGACAACAATACCCGATATGTTTAAAAATAAAACTTTAATAAAAAATAAGCTTTCTATATCCTAAAACAATTTTCATTTGTCACATTTTTTGTTATATATTTTTCCTCGCTGGGTGCAACAACCTCAATAACCGAGTTCGTACTGTAGTTTCTCCATATAATAAATAACAACTATTTAGTAATTTTTATTCGTACTAAATGTTGGGTGTTGAGTTGATAAATGCCCAAAAATTATTATTTTGTTCAGTCTGGCCATAATGGAAAATGTTATAAAAAACGCTAATTTTGAGGTGCTCTCATACTGGAATAAGTTGAACATCCCTTTTTTCCTGCTTAAGAACATAAGCGGAATCATAAACACACAAACAATTCGCGCATACTTATGTAAATAGCGCATTGATCTCTTCAACGAGCTATCAATTGCTCAAAACATAAGCAACTTCATACGGACGTACATACAAGTCCAAGTATTAGGGTGTACCTAAATAAAAAAAATCATTCGGACATCAAATATTTTAATAAACAATAAAAATCGGTTTTAATAGTAATAAATTCAAATATATTTTCAAACTAAAATATAAATAAATAACATTATTTTGCAAAAATGGCTCATAATGACACAAATCAAAATCCACCTGCAGGAGCTGCACTCCCAAAACAGGTTGTTTAACTCATTTCACAAAGTGACAGTTTAATAAGATACTTCACTAGATTTGCCTCCTCACCGATTCACGAAAACTCTGAATCGTTATTAGAAGTAAAAGGCAAAAATCTTAAAAATTTTTGACTTTCCTCCAAACGGCCCATGACGCCATTGTAGATTCTGACGATTCAGATCTACCACAAAATTTTAAATTATCTGCTACCGCAACATACGAAAACTGCTTGGACCCGTACGAAGAAACAAAAGCTATGATCTCCGATCAACTAAAGCAAATGAAAGCAATTGCACCTACTTCCCACAGTAGAGTAGAGTTGCCACAAATGGACAGTCAAAGGCAAGTTCAGACATCCATCTCGAGGTGCCCGCATGTGACACTGAAACATTTTACGGAGGTTATGAAGAATGGCCGTCCTTCCGGGACATGTTTACAGCCGTTTACATGAATCATCCGCAACTATCAAAAGCACAAAAGTTTTATCACCTCAGATAAAAAACGGAAGGTCAAGAAGGCATAATAGTAAAACAGTTCGGTTTTAATGACGATAATTTCATATATAATTACATAACCAGAAAATTCGTTACTTCTTGCTAGCAATCGCTTTCATCATGAAAAAAGTGCCCAACCTGGCAACAAATGAAAAATTTTCTCACCACCCAATATGAAATTGTATGAAAATTAGAAGAAAAAATAATCAAGACGAAGAACATTAAACACGACCAAAATGGAAGCTTAAATAGACGCCAGGCTAGAAGCAACAAAAATTTAAACAAAAGCTTTTACAAAACACAAACGTTCACATCCGAACAAAGAAAACAAACGTCATGCGAACTATGTACCAGAGAGCATAAACTTACTTATAACTTGCAAGAAGTTTAAAAACTTAAAAGTTAATGAACGAAATAATTTTTTCAGGTCAAAAAGACTTTGAACAAATTGCCTGTCACATGCGCATACCTATACAAATAGCAAAAGCGAATTGAAATGCTTATATTGTCATAAAAGACATCATACAATGCTTCACTACATCACATATCCCATCTCATCTAAAAGAAGCGCATATGCAAAAATAACCACGGGTTCAATTGCAAAAACAAATCCCGAAACCTACAATTCTAAAAATTTCCAAGAGACACCATGTTGCTCACAGGCACAGAAAGTTCAAACACTGTACAGTGAAACACAAAGTGGACTAGTTGCAGAACCAGTTTCCACCATACCAACTCAAGTTGGGGACAAATACCTTAATTCACAATTAAGAAAATTGCAAAAGTTAAGGAAACTTCCAATAACAAACTGTTTAAGTTATACCCAATTTATTGGGGAACACTCACCACTGCCTTGACTGAAATAATAGTATCTGAATTTTAGGTTCGTATTTAACTATTTTATTTAAAGTGTTAAGTTTGTATTTTTACAAGTCAATAATATATGATGCTGGTGCTGGTGATCGAGTTGATTCGGATCGCGGTCGAACGCATGAGGGATCTACTTGGCGCCGCGTATCATCGAACGTACAAACAAATGTATAAAACGAAAAGTGCAACGGCGAGGAGTGCGTGACGAATGTTGGTAGCGAATGTATAATTGCGGTAGAGGAGCGTAGATGTCGACCCGGCGCAGTGTTTGGACGAATGTTGATGGTCGGAATGTGAGGAACGAATTGAGCCCGCTTTCCCTTTGCCCGTCCTTTTTGTTACGTGGGTTGGCGTAGATGTGTTGAGTTATGCTGTAGCGTCATCAGCTGTGGTGAATGGCGATGTAGCATTACGATGCGCCAGTTTTACCGAGGGGGTGGATGCTTAACTCATTTAAGCATCCTGGGCCCCCTAGGCGAATATTTTGCCTAGTTTTATATATATAATTTGATGCATGTAAAACGGCTTACTATTGGTGGAGTAACCGAGGCCGCAGAAGATTAGCTGTATGAAGCGATTTTGGTTTTAATAGCCAATTGTATTTGGTGTAAATATTAGTGCCTGAGGTAGTAATTGATTTAAGATAAGAACTACTTTTACTTTTGGTAAGTTTAGGTGCGTCACAGTATCACATTGGGCATATGGTATACCCTTAACCTTAATTTTGAGTATAAATAAAATTATTTTTTATTATTGGAAAATTATTGGGCACTAGTTTATGATAAGTGTCGATTTTTCGACTTTCTGAACCATTTTATTATATGTAATATTTGAGTGCCGGTGCATTAATTAGGTTTTTAGTAGCCCGCCACCGCTCAAGGATTTACTCAGGATTGTGTATTTTCCATTATTGGCGAAAGCCATCCTGCGGGGTCGAAAAGAAACATATTATATATTGGAGTTTTTAATATTGTTGGACCGAAATCTTACTTTGCATTTTCTACCAATATGTGAGGTATTGGAAAATTGTGGCTCTAGTGGTAATCGTACGACGTACCGGTCATTGTTTGATCGAGTAGTTGTGGCTTTGGAGAAGCCCTTACAACACTGATCTTCTTTAGTTTTGTTTAATATTCGGGGAAGTTTCTCTATCTGTTTAAATTTCCTTAAATGTGAATTAAGGCATTTATTTGATTTTTTCTCAACTTGAGTTGGTGTGTTGGTAACTAGTTCTGTAACTAGTCCACTTTGTATTTCGCTGTGTACCGTTTGAACTTTTTGAGCCTTTGAGCAACATGGTGTCTCTTGGCTATCCTTAGAATTTTGTTTTTCGGGATTTGCGTTTTCAATTAAACCCGTGGTTCTTGATTTATAAGCGCTTTTATGGGGTGGGATGTTATATGTGCTGTAATGAAGCATTGAGTGATGTCTTTTGTGTCAATATATGCAATTGAATTTGCTTTTGCAATTTTTATATGTGTGCACATGTGACAAGCAATTTGTGCATAATTTTTTTGATCTTACGAAATTGTTTCTTTTATTAATTTTTAGTTTTTTAAACTTCTCGCAAGAGTTTATGCCCTCTTGTACATAGTTCGCATGACGTTTGTTTTCTTTATTCTGATATGAACGTTTGCGTTTTGTAAATTTTTGTTGCTTCTAGCTTGGGGTCTATTTAAGCTTCCGTTCTGGTCGTGTTTGTTCTTAGTTTTAGGGGATTTTTTTTTCTAACATTTCCGCAATTTCATATTGGGTGGTGAGAAAATCTTTCATTTGTTGCCACGTTGGGCACTTTCTTCGTGATGAGAGCGATTGCTCCCATAGAAGTAACGACTTTTCTGGTAATGCGGCGGTGCAAATGTTTACCAGAATTGGGTCCCAGCCGTCTGTGGGAATATTTAGTGTCGATAGAATCGACAAACAATTTGAAACAGTGAATTCTAGGTTGATGATTTCTACACTTGTTCCTTTCTTAATTTTTGGCAAGTTCATTAGTGTCGTTGCTTGTTTATCGACCAGTATTCTTTTGTTTTCATGTCTAGCTTTTAGAGCTTCCCAAGCCAAATTGAAATTATTGTCATTAAGAGCGAACTGTTTTACTATGACGCCTGCTTGACCTTTTGTCTTGTGTCGTAGGTGATACAATTTTTGCGCTTGTGATAATTGAGGATGGTTTATGTACACGGCCGTGAACATGTCCCGGAAGGACGGCCATTCTTCATAACCTCCATAGAATGTTTCTGTGTCACAGGGGGGCAGCTCGAGGCAGATGCCTGAACTTGCCTTTTGATTGTCTATTTGTGGCAGCTCTACTCTACTGTGGGGAGTAGGTTCAATTGCTTTTATAAGCTTTAATTGATCGGAGATCATAGCTTTCGTTTCTTCATATTGGTTTAAGCAGTTTTCATATATTGCGTAAGCCGATTGTTTCAAATTTTGTGATAGGTTTGAATCGTCAGATTCTACTATGGCGGCATGAGCCGCTTGGAGACGAGTCCAGAAATTTTCAAGATTTTGGTTTTTTATTTCTAATAACGATTCAGAGTTTTCTTGAATCGCTGAAAAGGCAAATCTAGTGCAGTATCTTGTTAAGCTGTCACTTTCTGATATAAATTTAGCAACCTGTTTTGTGCGTGTAGCTTCTGCAGGTGTATTTTGATTATTGTTGTTGTTAACCATTTTTGCAAATTAATATTATTTATTTATATTTTAGTACGGAAATATATTTGAATTGTTAAATGTTATTAAAAACCGAGCTTTTTATTAATTAAAATATTTTATGTCCGAATGGTTTGTATTTAGGTACACCCTAATACTTAGACTTTTACGTGCTTATGTTTTATGCAATTGAGAGCTATTTACATAGGTATGCACGAATTGTTTGTGTGTTTATGAATATGCTTTATTCGTAAGCAATTGAGAGCTCGTTAGAGAGATCAAGTTGCTTTTTGTATGCAATCCTGTTTGTTTTTTTTTTGCCTAAGAACAAGTGGTATTGCCCAATAGATGCTAATGTGGACTTTGAAAATTTATGTTATATATATGTATCTAAGTTGTATATGGCGTGGGCGCAAATTATGTAGATTTTGTTTGAATGACTTTTTGTACTGGTTTTAATAAATGTATTTTTGGGTTTAGGTTACTTTTCCGTTTAGGTCTTTATGGAAAATTACGATTACTTTTTCTTTGCAAATTAATTAACATTTATAAGTTTAATATTTTAGTACGAAGTACCCAGTGTAGGGTATAAAATTATGATTCTAAGCCGTGTGTACAAATATATACTTGTATATATATACACTAGGCAGAAAAAGTCTGCGTACATGCTTATATCTTATTTTCTTTTGTTAAAAAATAACTTGTATATATTATATTTCAAAGGATAAACAAATTTAATGCATTATTGCTAGTCTATTGGATAATCTCATAACATTTAAGGCAATAAAAAACCTGGCAACATTGTTTTATCGATAAATTTACAAAAAATACCCATTTGGCAGCGCAGAAAAAGTCTGCGTACAATTAGTAAAACGGGAATTACCCGCGTAATAACAAAGTGTAAAAATAGCGGTAAGTTATAGCTTTAGTTCTTTTTTGTAAGAGAAGCAATTTTAAAAGATTTTTGTTTATTTCACTTCGAAATTAAATTCACTACACACAATGTCTCCTGAAGGCAAGGAAATAAGCTCCTCTGAAAGAGAAATAATTGTTAAACTTTATGAAGAAGGAAAATCATACCGTGAAATCGGTCGGATTGTTGGAAGAACACATTCTTCCATTCAAAAGGTGATAAAAAATTTCAAAGATACCGGCGTTTTTGTATCTAGGCACCGTTCCGGGCGGCCAAAAATATTAACCGAGCGTGAAACACGTAACGTTTTGCAGAGTGTGAAGCAAAACCCATGACTTACTGCATCGAAAATTGCTGAAAATGTTAAAGAAAATAGTAGAAAGGTCCTCTGCACAGACACAATTCGTAAAATTTTAAAGAGAGCAGGGTATCATGGTCACGTTGCACGCAATAAACCATTCATATCGCTAGTTAATAGGCAAAAGCGTATTGCTTTCGCAAAAGAGCACCTGAGCAAGCCCCGGGAGTTTTGGCAAAGTGTTATTTTTTCCGATGAGAGCAAATTTTGCGTCTTTGGAATCAAAGGGCGTAAAATTGTATGGCGAAAAATGGGCACGGCACTTGATAAGGAAAATTTGATGCCAACTCTGAAGCATGATGGTGGCGGAGCAATGATATGGGGGTGCATGGCTGGTAATGGTGTAGGCCGAATGGAATTTATAGAATCCACTATGGACAAATATGCTTACCTCGATATTTTAAAAAGAAATTTTAAGCAAAACGCGGAAGAATTGGGTCTAGGAAGGCACTACCATTTCCAACACGATAACGATCCGAAGCATACCACAGACGTAGTTAAGCTTTGGTTACTCTATAACGTCCCCAAGCATCTTCGAACGCCACCACAATCGCCAGATTTGAATCCCATAGAGCACTTGTGGGATTCACTGGAACGAAAAATCCGCCAACGCACAATTATCTCAAAAGCTATGCTGAAGGATGTACTGCACGAGGAATGGGCTAAAATCTCTTCGACAGAAACCTCAAAGCTTGTGGACTCAATGCCAAAACGCCTGGCAGAAGTTTTAAAACGTAGGGGATACCCAACTTCCTATTAAATTTTAAGAGCAACTCCGAAACAGAATATCTTTAGTCGACTTATGTACCTTATACGCAGACTTTTTCCAATGGATTTTCTAGTTACCTGTACTTTTTTTTTTTTTGTTTACATGTTATTGTTGAAAATATATTCACTTTTGATTTCATAAAATTATACTTTTAATATCCTTTAATGAAATTTAATTTTATAGAAAGTATGTAAAAGCCTTTTTTTCAATGAGAAACTTTGGTTGGTACCATGTACGCAGACTTTTTCTTCTTAGTGTATGTATGTTCGCTCTGAAAAGAGCGCAAAAGCGAAGTGGGTAAGGTGCAGGTATGTTCCCGTATGTACTTTGTATGTTGTTTGTTAATTTGTAAAAAGTTAGGTTTATGTTTATTATAACTTTGTTTATGTTGCTGATATGAACATTTACATATGTATATAATATGTACATATATTAAAAATATGTATAGCGGAGAAATATATTTCCATTAGTTAAAAATATGCAAATATGTATGTGTGTCTTAAATTTATTTTATGTGCTACTTTTTATGTAATGATATTATGGTTTGCCTTCGCTTACAAATTTTAAGCAATCCTGCTTATTACTTGATAAAGTATAAGAGGTATTGCCGAGTATTTATTTTATCTAGCGTATTTTTTATTACAAGTTTTGTATCGGATAAAACTGTAATATTGGTCATACATATTTGCATATATTAAATTAATATGAACATAATACGCTCACTTGGTACTCTGAATGGTATATTTTGTAGATTGTATGTCTGTGCATATGTGCCTGCCTCCTGCGTGTTGTTCTCCGTGCTCCAGCTGGTTACCTCCCTGTGCTGTTGTTCGTTTGTGAATTTGTTTTAATTATTCGCGCCCGTTTGATTCGTTTTTATGCTTTGTTGCTTAGGTGCTTTTCCATTTCGCGCGCGATTGTCTGTGTGTGGTTTTTATTGTTTTCTATTTGGGGTTTTTGTGTTTTTGTGTTTGTAAAGTTTTATATTTTGGTTTTGTAAGTTTCTGCCTTTGTCACCGCAGCTTTTTTTTTTTTGTTTTTCCAGTAGTTCCACTGCAATATTTTGTTTTATGTCTTTTTTTGTGTATACGTATAATAACTTATATTTTTTCTACCGCAGTTTTTTACTTTTTGTTTTAAATTTTAGCATTTGTAAATATGTTTGTATCATTGAGTATATCTATATTTTCTCTCTCTTTTGAATTGGGTTTTAGTTTTCTTTTTTGTTTTTGTTCGTTTCTGCACTTTGTTTGTTTTTTGTCACTTCACCATTCCTGTAACACTTCGTGAATATATGTACATATGGATATGGCTATTTTTTGTGTGTCACTGCACTATTTTTTTTTTTGTTTTTTTGGTTTTTGAGTCACTGCACAGCTCCGTTTTTGGTTTTTGTTCACCACACAACTCTTTGTTTTTTTCTTGTTTTAATAATCCATAGTGCCTTTCACTATGGCTCGAAGAACCATCTTTAAGTTTTACCCAATTTATTGGGGAACACACACCACTGCCCTGACTGAAATAAAAGTATCTGAATTTTAGGTTCGTATTTAACTATTTTATTTAAAGCGTTAAGTTTGTATTTTTACAAGTCACTAAAATATGATGCTTGTGCTGGTGATCGAGTTGATTCGGATCGCGGTCGAACGCATGAGGGATCTACTTGGCGCCGCGTATCATCGAACGTACAAACAAATGCATAAAACGAAAAGTGCAACGGCGAGGAGTGCGTGACGAATGTTGGTAGTATGTATAATCGCGTTAGAGGAGCGTAGATGTCGACCCGGCGCAGTATTTGAACGAATGTTGATGGTCGGAATGTGAGGAACGAATTGAGCCCGCTTTCCCTTTGCCCGTCCTTTTTGTTACGTGGGTTGGCGTAGATGTGTTGAGTTATGCTGCAGCGTCATCAGCTGTGGTGAATGGCGATGTAGCATTACGATGCGCCAGTTTTACCGAGTAGAGGGGGTGGATGCTTAACTCATTTAAACACAAACAAATCTGCACAAGTTCAGTATTGTGAGCACTTTTCTAAAGCCCCAACTGCTCGATCAAATAGTGGCCAGTACTTCGTACGACTACCACCAGAGCCACAATTTTCCAATACTCCACAAATTGGTATAAAAAACAAAGTCAGAGTTACCTCTGACAATCCTAATTATTAATAGCACGTACAACTTTTCGGCCTCGCAGGATAGCTTTCGCCAATAATGAAAAAAAAAAAAACAATTCTGAACAAATCCTAGAGCGGTGGCGGGCTCCTAAATGCAAAATTAGTGCATACGCACAAAAACATAAAATATAACACAATTGTATCAAAAAGTCGAAAAATCGACATTTTCCATACATTTTCAAAAATAAATAAAATCTCAAAAGTAAGTAAAGGGATTACCATACTCCCAATGCGATACATTGACGCACCTACGCTTACAAAGCTAAGGTCGCTTTTATCGCATCTATCCAAGCGTCTCTCATATGGGTACCAGCTGTACCAAGCTTGAAATTAATTATGAAGAATTATCTACTCCACGAATCGAAGCCGTTTTCTATTCACGGCAATTCTCTTCCAAGATCCTTCTATTGTCACAGTCCTAACTCCCATCCTTGCCATATCTGGACAGGCGTGGAGTTACTATAAATAAAATCCAAACAATAACCGTTAATACGATAAATAAAAGTAAACCATTTTTTTTACTATAATAATAAGTCGTTAAAACACGAAAAAGGAAATTACTAGCTCAAGCACCTCTGCTTACACAATATACAAACTTAAAGGTAAAATTCTGTGCCCTCGGCTACTCCACGAACAGTAAGCCGAATTAGATGTATCAGATTATACATTGTTGAAATATCATTGAACATGCTTACTTATCAGCAAAAGGTAAGGATTGTTAGAAACTATATTGAAATATTAACATACATAATACTAGGCAAAATATTCGCCTAGGGGGCCCAGGATGTTTAAATGAGTTAAGTATCCACCCACTCTACCCGGAAAAAACTGGCACACAATAATAAAGCACTGCTCAATACAACATATCTGATAACACCATACTAATACATTACTACTCAACACAACTCACCAAACTTTTATATCATTCAACCCACTCAACAAAAAGGATGGACAAAATTAAAAGCGGACACAATTCGTGGATTACTCATCGCTGATAAGCATTCGCTTTCATACGTACATCTCGCTACTCTACCACGATTATTCAAGTCACCCACGATCCGCCTCAACCTGATCGCCAGCACCGATCCGTTTCCGGAATTTTAAGAGTCACGGCCTTACTGTTTGATATTAATTTCTAATTAATTTGTGACATATAAATTTAGTTACTTAAATAAAATTGTTTAAAAAAACCAAGTGTACAAACGTATATTTTTATTTAATTTTAATTTATGCATTGATCCACCAATCCACAATATACTGAGTATAAAAATGTTCAATACTAATTTATGTGTTAAGTGTCAATAACCTTAATCAGATATCGTGTGATATCACGGCCAGCAATGTCCAGTCGTTTTTGTAAATTTACTCAAATCATTTTTTCTCGTCTTGATAATCTGCAAAAAAAGTTTTAGTTAAAAAGATTCGCCTTGATTTATAGTATATACATATATAGGTATATTTAAAATAATTATTCGTAAATAAAATATATATCAAATAAGAGTTTACTTGTTGAAGCGCCAAAACTAGCCAACTATTGCGCATTCCCCACCTAACAATTACTAATTCTTCTTCTTGAAAAATTGTGTATCGCCTTTTCTCTTTTAACATATTAATATTTCGGTAAGCTTGAATGTCGAAAGTTTTTCTCTTTCTTGCTTACGCTTTTTCCCATTCAATGGAAAATTGCACAAAATGTAACAGTGTTGGTGAACAGCTGGAAATGTTTCAATGTGTTTGTGCAATTTGTTACCTCCATCTTGCAGGGACGCTTTGCGTTCTTGTTCACCACAAAGATATTTGACATTCTTTTTCATTTAAAAACTCTTTTTTGGTTGCTATCAATCGATTGCAAAAAAATATTTGCAACGTATTTGGAAATTTTGTTATAAATTTTTTTATGTAATATGCAAATATGAATGAATTCCATAACATAATAACACTATTTTTTAAAAAGACGAATTATTATAAAAATTAACTAATCAAAAAAATGTTTGTGTACCGTATACATGAAGTGTGCATGAATTAGAAAATTCAGGAAATTGGCCGACCCAAGTTTTTGGAGTGTAGATCGTGAGAATGCAATAATAGAGACCAAAAGAGATCTTGCCGTTAATGCGTGACAAAAACAGTCCTCGTCTAAAAGCACTCTTTAAAACATTTTGTCAAAAGTTATATGAGAAACAGGCATAGGGCTCTAAGTTCAAATTGACAGGAAAATTGGAACTTTTTATCTCTTATGTAGCCGTGATTAAATTTATAATTTGTAGAAAGTCTCCAAACAACAATTTGTCAAATTTTTATAATATAAATATACATATATATTTAGGATTGAAAACACGTTGTTTAAACCTAATCTTTATTAAGAGCAATGAATTATAAAATTAAAATCTTCCTCACGTGCGAAGCGATTGGCAGCTGCTATCCAAAAAGAGCGAATATAGAGGCAAACGTAAGGACGAATGAATGACAATGCGCGAATACAAAAATAGCGTAATGTCAAAAACAAGTGTAATAGAGTGATTAGTGTTGTAAAGCGATCATAATAATAAAATTATAAGTTATTGTAATTAGAATGTAAAATATCGAAATTATGAAAATATAATTTAAGAATCTCGTTATGTTGGTACGCCACATTACTCCCCTCTTAGAAGCCGGGCAAGGTAGCCACAAAGGCGGGCTTGAGCCTATCGATTGTGGTTTTGATATGCTTGCCTCCTATTTCAATGATGTAGTACTTTGGTGTCCTATGTAAAATTTTATAGGGGCCCTTATACGGCGGTGAGAGCGATGGTCGAATGGAGTCATCTCTAATGAAGACTTGCTCGCATGATTCCAATGACGGATGAACGAACACTTTGTGTGTTGAGTGCCACGAAGTGTCTGCTGGTTTTAAGTCCTGCATGACTCGCCGACGTTCGATAACCATCTCGTGTTCGTTATTTGCTGGTTTACTATTCACCCAAAATTCCGAAGGTAATCTAAGTGTTGTTCCATAAACGAGTTCGGCGGGGCTAGCCATTAAGTCGTCCTTAAAAACTGATCATAGTCCCAGCAAGATCAATGGCAAATATGTCGTCCACCGTTCGTGTTTGTGGCAGAGAATGGCTGATTTTAGAGTACGGTGCCACCTCTCAATCATACCGTTTGCTTGAGGATGGTATGGCGTCGTGCGAAGGTGGTTAATCCCGAGGAATTTCAGAAGTTCTCGAAACAGAGCGCTTTCAAATTGTCTGCCCAAGTCGGACGTTATATTTGTGGGGATACCAAATCGGGAAATCCATGCATTCACTAAGGCTTTTGCTACTGTCGGCGCTGTAATATCCGGCATAGGAATGTCATCGGGCCATCTGGTAAACCTATCGATTATCGTTAGGCAATAACGGCTGCCATCGGATAAAGGGAAAGGCCCAACGATATCAATGTGGAGATGCGAAAAGCGCTGTGTTGGCATTGTAATTCGCTGAAGCGTTGCTCTGTTGTGACGGACAACCTTTGGCACTGGATGCAATGTCGTGCGAATTCTCTGCTGTCACGTTGGATGGATGGCCATACGAAGCGCTCAGACATAAGGCGTGCAGTAGTTCTTGTTCCTGGATGAGCTAAATCGTGAATAGCATGCAAAGCGTTTGATCTGAACTTCTGCGTGATGAATGGACGCACCCTGCTGGTTGAAGAATCGCAATAAATTCTTCGCGAACTGGAAGGAACAGCAAATTTCGTTAGTTTAAGTGAATGAGGCTTATCACCTGACAACAGAGATAGGAGCTCTGTATCTGTGGTTTGGTCCTCAGCTAGTTGATCGTAATCCTTGGGCGTGAAGTTTATTGAATTAATTCGTGACATCAAATCAGCAGGCGCGTTCTTTTTACCATCAACGTGACGAATATCTGTTGTAATCTGGGAAATGAAATCAAGTTGTCTCACTTGCCGGTCCGATGCTTTATCAAGGCGTTGTTGAAATGCGTAAACTAAAGGTTTGTGATCGGTGTAGATATGACACTGCCTACCTAAGACCATGTAGCGAAAATGGCGAAGGGACAGGTACAATGCTGTCAGCTCGCGGTCGTACCTGCTGTATCGCACCTCTGCCTTTGTAAATTTTCGGGAAAAGAAGCCGAGCGGTTGGAGGTGG
Organism: Bactrocera correcta; assembly: GCA_027475135.1. NCBI lineage: Eukaryota > Metazoa > Arthropoda > Insecta > Diptera > Tephritidae > Bactrocera > Bactrocera correcta. The sequence continues at coordinate 52,620,307 of CM050326.1, forward strand.
CCATTAACCACTTGATTAAGTACTGCTCCCGCGGCGAAATTTGACGCGTCCACCCATAGCGATAACTCCGCATTGGGAACGGGGTGTGCGAGCATAACACAATTAACCAGTTGCATCTTGCAGGACTCAAAATAGCGCGTAGCTTCGTCGGACCACGTTAAAGGAGTGGAATCATTACGCGTGTTTGCTCCTATCATGTCAAAAAGGGGCCCATGAGTTTCCATTGCGTGTGGCAGAAATCTACGATAAAAGTTCAACATTGCAAGAAACCGGTTTAGCTCTTTTGCTATTTTTGGTCGTTCAAAGTTCCGAATAGCCTCTACGCGATTCTCTAATGGTCGAATACCATCCTTGGTGATGGAATGCCCCAAAAATTCGAGTTTCGTAACACCAAATTCCGATTTCGCTGCGTTAATTGTGAGGTTGTGCTCTCGTAATCTTTTAAACACCTGTCGCAGATGTTTTCGATGTTCCTCATTCGACTTTGAAGCTACACATACGTCGTCTAAGTACGTAAAAACAAAGTCAAGGCCACGAAATACTTCATTTATTATGCGTTGGAATGTTTGGGCAGCATTTCGAAGGCCGAAAGTCATCTTAGTGAACTCATAGAGTCCGAATGGCGTAGTTATAGCAGTTTTGCACACGTCGTCGGGGTGTACAGGCACCTGATGAAATGCCTTCTGTAGGTCAATTTTTGAAAAAATTGTATTGCCTGCTAACACATTTGCGAAATCCTGCAGAAACGGTAAGGGGTAACGGTCCGGTATTGTCTGTACATTAAGGGCTCGGTAATCCCCGCATGGCCTCCATGTTCCATCGGCTTTTCGCACCATGTGCAGTGGACTGGACCAGTTACTGCTGGATGGACGGCAAATGCCCAACTTTAGAAAACAGTCGAATTCGGCTCGAGCTGCAGTTAATTTCTCTGGCGAGAGTCGTCGTGGCCGCGAAAAAACGGGCTGGCCATTCGTTAAAATCCGATGAGCTACAGCGGAGTTGGTTGACGTGCCCATTGGAGGTGGTCTGGTGATCTCTACAAATTCGTGAAGAATATCGGCGAAATTTGTGTCTGCGTTGATCGTCTTAACACTTACCCCAAGTGTTCTATAAATTGTGCAAACTGATTTTAAATCGGTCTTGCTATCACATAAACATCTCTGCTTGAGATCTACCAAAATACCGAAGTTACTCAAAAAATCTGCGCCGATAATGGCATGAGAGACGTCGGCGATCAGAAAATTCCAACCGAATTCGCGACGTAATTTTAAATTTAATTTTAATAGAACTTCACCGTATACTTTAATAGGTGAGCCGTTCGCGGCAAACAATTTCAATCCGGTGGTGTTGACTCTAGCTGTCTTCGTATTTGACGGTATTACGGACACATCAGCGCCAGTATCGATGAGAAAGCTAATGTTCGACGAAGGGTCAAAGATATGAAGTCGGTGGTTGTTGGCGACCTCAGGTTGCTTGCCAGTACCTGAAATCGTTGCAGCTGAGCAACATTATTGTGACGATGGCTTTTTGACAAAACTGCAGGGCTTACGGCACTTCGTAGCTTTGTCAGCAAATTTTCGATGGTACCAACAAAAGTTCTCCGAAGTATCACGTTGTGCACTATGTCGTACTCTTTTAGTTCGTGAAGGTGACCTTGAACGAATACGGTCATTCTTAAAGTTAAGATGCTTTTTCATACAGCGCGTTAATTCTGCGATTTCGGTTTTCAGGATAGAAATGTCGTTATTTGCAGATACAATGTCTACATGACCGTTTTGCCAACCGATGGATTCCACGATGGAGTCGGCAATTTGTGCTTTTTCGTCGAGCGGCACTTTCGCTGCGATTACCGCTGCTTGTACGTACGGTGGGAGACGCGTTACCCACAAATCGTTCAACAAACTGTCATTGAGGGTGGTGCCGGCAACACGCTTCATCTCGCTAAACAGCTCGCTGGGTTTTCGGTCACCCAGGGGCATGTCTTTTAAAACTTTTTGCAAGCATCGTTGCTGACTATCGGTGAAATGATCAGTTAGCTTTTGTTTAATGTATTTGAATTTTTCAATGGAAGGCGCTGCTTCTATGATTGGCTTTAGCTCCAGAAGTTTATTTGGCGGAAGGCTCGCCAACACTATGTGAAATTTTCTAGTGTCGGAATATACGAGCGACGCCTGAAACCAAAATTCTAAAGCGTAGAAATAGGCCTCGATACTGTCTTCATTCATTTGAGGAAGCGGAATTCGAGGTACAGTGCTGTAATTCCCAGTAAGCGTAGCTTCCCCACCGCTGTTGCCAACTGCCATGCTGTCGTCCAGAGACATGATGTGGGAAATTTTCGAATTAAACAGATTCAAAAGCGAGGTTATACACGAGATGTTGCTTCAAAACGTAGGCTCTTGCACACGAATGGAAAAAATGTGCTTATGTGACTTTTCTCAATGCGCGCCGGAGAAGGCCTTTGCAAACGAGCGGCTTCCTTTTAATTGTGGTGCACAAACGACGGGGGTCACCAATTTAGGATTGAAAACACGTTGTTTAAACCTAATCTTTATTAAGAGCAATGAATTATAAAAATAAAATTATGTTGCGATCCTCACGTGCGAAGCGATTGGCAGCTGCTATCCAAAAAGAGCGAATATAGAGGCAAACGTAAGGACGAATGAATGACAATGCGCGAATACAAAAATAGCGTAATGTCAAAAACAAGTGTAATAGAGTGATTAGTGTTGTAAAGCGATCATAATAATAAAATTATAAGTTATTGTAATTAGAATGTAAAAGATCGAAATTATGAAAATATACGGTACGCCACAAAATATATATTTTAAAAATATTATAAATACTTATAAATTTTTTAAACATTCTGGATAATAAAAATTTGTTCCTTGAGTTACAATTGCAAAATAATATATTCTAAATCACACCAAATCGTTAAAATGTAAACACATAAAGAAGAGTATTTGACATTATGGCTTAAAAAATATTTTCGTAAGAAGTTGCACCCTCTCAAGCACCCGAACATTATTGCAAATAACCATTTTTAATAAAACTTACATATTTGTATTTACTATATATAAAAATTAGCAAAAAATATGTTGGATTTTCAACGATTTTTCCTTGTTTGTATTTTCGCGTGCATCTTCTTTCCATATTAACTATCATAAAAAATACTTTCCAAAAATTTCCAAGCTATAATTGAGTTGTTAACACTTTCCGTATACATATGATGTGTATAATATGTGATTTATATTTAATAAACACAAATAAGTAAAACTCTATGATAACATTATAAAATTTATATCAAATCGGTGTGTCTGAAGTAATTTCGCGTAGTATTCCTCTTTGCGTTGGCGGCCTTCGGCCGTGCTTTAAACAGAATAACCCTGATCGAGTCAATACCCTTTTGTGACTGAAGTACTTTCACGTAGTAATTCTTTCTGCTTTTGCGGCCTTCGGCCCCGCTTTACAGAAATTACCCAAGTGGAGCCAATACCCGGGGTGACTGAAGTACTTTCGCGTAGAACTCCTTTAAAAAAAGTCCTGATCGAGCCAATACCCGGGGTAACCTAAGTATTTCATTACTTTATTACGCAATATTATTATATAATATTACCTAGTTGGCTCAATTAGCTCACGACTTCCGGTCCTTGACCAAGTATCCTCTGGGTAGCCTAAGTATTTCATTACTTTATTACGCAATATTATTATATAATATTACCTAGTTGGCTCAATTAGCTCACGACTTCCGGTCCTTGACCAAGTATCCTCTGGGTAGCCCAAGAACATTCGTTTGAAGGCGAGCTAAAGTGAGAAGGCGAAATATCTCCTACATAGGGTTGTGCGCTGGGTTTGGGACCCGCCACGTAAAAAAACATCTCCATTGAAAGGAAACCACAAGCCTAGGATGAGTGACCCCCCTTTTGATGACAACCATGGCAAACGAATCAAGGACTATGATTTGACGGTATGCACCTGGAATGTCCGATCTCTTAATTGGGAAGGTTCTGCTGCCCAGCTGATTGATGTCCACGTTAGAGTGAAAGCTGACATCACCGCTGTCCAAAAAATGCGATGGACGGGATAAAAACTGAGACAAGTAGGTCCTTGTGGCATGACCATATAAAGGAGCACAAGTTTGGTGTGGGATTCGTGGTAGGAGAGAGACTTCGTCGCCGAGTACTATCATTCACTCCGGTGAATGAACGTCTAGCCACAATCCGCATCAAAGCGAGATTCTTCAACATTTCGCTGATTTGCGCCTAAGCCCCGACTGAAAAGAAGGACGAAGTGACCAAAGATGCCCCCAAACGATGTCAAAATCGTGCTTGAAGACTTTAACGCCAGAGTGAGCACAGAGGTATCTTTGGCACTACTGTCGGTAAATTCATCCTCCACCAGGAAACATCCCCATATGGGTTGAGGTTGATCGACTTCGCCGGGGCCCAAAATATGGTTATTTGTAGTACTAGATTACAGCATAAGAAGATTCATCAAGCTACCTGTCTCTCTCCGGATCGAAAAACCACCAACCAGATCGATCATGTTGTGATAGATGGAAAACACGTCTCCAGTGTTTTAGATGTGCGTGCACTCCAAGGTCCTAACATCGACTCAGACCACTATCTTGTTGCAGCCATGACTCGCATCCGTTTCTGTGCAGCAAAAAACGCACGTCCACAAACACAAGAAAGGTTCGACTTGCACTCCTGCTCTCTGAGAGCATTAGTCAACAACTCGGTGTAAGGGAACTGTGGGACAGCATTTCAAACTCCTTACGTACAGCTTCAACAGAAACCATTGGTTTTCGGAAAATGCGAAAGCACAGCTGATACGACGAGGAGTGCTGCGTCGCAGCGGAGAGAAAACGGGCTGCCTACCTCGCAACGTTACGATTGACCACAACACCTGCGGGCATTTGCTGAAAAGAAAAATAAGGAGGCCGAAATGCGAGATTATAAAAAGCTTGATAAGCTGGCCGACAGGGGTAATGCTCGAAAATTCTACGAAAAGATGAGGCGGCTAACTAAAGGATTCAAGACTGGGGCATACTCTTGTAGAACTCCCAAAGGTGATCTAGTGACCGATGCCCAGAGCATACTTCAATTATGCAGGGAACACTTCCCCAGCCTGCTGAATGGCAGTGAATACTCAACGCCAGGAGAAGGCGAACCCGATTCTCCAATCCATGACGATGGAGCAGACGTTCCATTTCCTGACCATGAAGAAGTTCGAATAGCAATTACCCGCCTGAATTTCAATATGGCTTTAGACCTGGAAAATCAACAACCGACAAAATATTCACCAGGCACCAAATTTTGGAAAAGACTCGTGAAAGGATAATCGACACACACCTCCTCTTCGACGAAACTAGTACGGTTGTGCAACACTGAAAACTCCGTCAGGATCGGAAAGGACCTTTCCGAGAAGTTCGATACCAAACGAGGTTTCAGACTAGGCGACTTTTTCAACCTGCAGCGGGAGAAAGTAATTCGATCTGCAGCTCTTAATCAAGCAGATAAAATCTTTTATAAGAGCGTACAGCTGCTGGCGTATGCCGATGATATTGATATCATCTCTTGATATCATCGGCCTCAACACCCGCGCCGTTAGTTCTGCTTTCTCCAGACTGGACAAGGAAGAAAATCAGATGGAACGAAATATCTCCTGTCATCAAACGTCACTATTGACAGTCATAACTTTGAAGTTGTAGATAGATGTGTATATTTGGGAACTAGTGTAAACACCACCAACAATGTCAGCCTGAAAATCCAACGCAGGATAACAACAGGTGCTACTTCGGGCTGAGAAGTCAATTGAGAAGTAAAAGCCACTCTTGACGACAAAAAAAACCAAACTCTATAAGTCACTCATAATTCTCGTCTTGCTATATGGTGCAGAGGCTTGGACGATGACAACAACTGCTGAGTTGGCGTTGTGAGTTTTCGAGAGAAAAGTCCTGCGAAAGGTTTACAGCCCTTTGCGCGTTGGCCACCTGGAATATCGCATTCGATGGAACGATGAGCTGTATGAGATATATGACGACATTAACATAGTTCAACGAATTAAAAGACAGCGGCTACGCTGGCTAGTCATATTGTCCGCATGGACGAAAATACTCCAGCTCTGAAAGTATTCGACGCTGTAACCGCCGGGGGAAGCAGTGGAAGAGCAGGTGGAGCAGGACCTGGCTACGCTTGGAATATCCAATTGGCGCCATGTAGCGAAAAGAAGAAACGACTAGCGCGCTGTTGTTAACTCGGCTATAATCGCGTAGCGGTGTCTACGCCAATTACAAAGAAGAAGAAGTTGTTTATTAAATTTAAATAAGAAAAAATCTCTATGCGTGGCAAAATTGTTTATACTCATTTTAATTTGAAATATAATTTATAGACACACTTGTTTTTATTAGAACTAAGATTGCTAAATAAAGTAAGAGGAATTATATCGAAATAGAGAAATTCGGCGAATTGCTCATATTTGCTTATTATCATGTTAATGTGTTCAAGGTGTATGGACGTGTTTCTAATTCGCTCCGTGAATTCTGTGATTAAAACGCAAACAAGCAAAAATTAAAAAAAAACCAAAAAAATCGATTAAACAGAAAATAAATAAATAGAAAACAGTGCACACAAGTTGTTACAAGTAAACATAAACAAATTGTGCACGAAACAAAAAGTAAAAACAAAAATAGAAAAAAAAAAATAATTATCAAACAGACAAAAATGAGTGCTACTCAACCTCACCAGCAAGACCGTAGGCATTCTTTATGTGCCTACTTTAGCTTTGTCGAGCCATCAACAGTAACTCCTGGCAAAAACAAAATTAACGGCAATGACTCATCATCGCAGCGATCAGCTGAAAGAACAAGTAGGCAAGCACCGCCAGCCGAAGCAGCGGCAAGCGCGCAACAACAATTGCGCTGACAGCAACCAATATACAAATACCAGCAAGTACCCGGACAGCGAAGGAAAACAAAATGCAAGGTGAGAATGTACCAAGCACGAAAAACTGCCAAGAGTATGGACACACGAAAGCATATTGCACTCTACGCAGTGTCTGTGTGTTGTGTGGTGATCTACATCCTACTCAAAAACGTACTCTTAAAAAAGAGCATTTAAATAAAAATGCAGCAATTGTGGCGCAAATCACACTGCTACCTACAGGGGTTACCCTGTATATAAAGATTTGAAATCGAAGTTGTCTTGCGGTATTTTCGCTAGTTGGCGCTGAAAGCGTGTAGTTCTAGTTTTATTCGTCGCATCGGATCACGCTATACCATTTTGGAAAGCTCATTTCACTCGCTAACACGTGTTTGATTGATTGTCGTTTCTTTTAAGTCGTTCGTGAGGTATACCACTACAGTACCACTACGATAAAGGCAAAAATGCATCTCAAGCCGCCAATAACATTTGTGCAGTTTATGGGCCCGATACAGTTTCCATTTCCACCGCACAACGATAGTTTCAAAGTTTTCGTTCTTGTGTAGAGGGGGTCGAGGATGCGCCACGTTCCGGAAGGCCTGTCGTCGAAAATTGCGATAAAATCGCTTAATTGGTCGAAAGAGACTGGCATAGTAGTCACCAAACCGTTATAAACCATTTGAAGAAGCTTGGAATCACTAAGAACAAATAAAATAGTTTTAATATACCGGGATTTATACTATATGTTACAAATCGTCCGGATGGAAAAGCGCATGGTGGCACGGCAGAGTTGTTTAGAAATCGTTTAAACCACTATGCTCTAGAATCTCATGCTACACCACAGTTACAAGCTACGTCTTATTAATCCGAAAGGGCAACAGTTGTATCAAACTGTTATAAATAGGCACAATAACCTTGAAATAATATCTCTTGGCAAGCCGACATATTGGCCAACGGATCGTAAGAAAATATCAGATTTAATCGATTTTGCTGTAATTAAAAATATAGATAAATCGCACATAACAGCTGATACATGTGCTGATCTACCTCTGATCACTCTCCTGTACTAATAAAGTTATGTGAACACCCCATATTCGTTAATCCAAAAGAGGTTCTAACTTCTTATAAAACGAATTGGCTAAAATATATAAAATACGTCAGTAGCCACATTAATATTGAGTACAAAATAAATACAGGAAGAGATATTGACGAAAGCTTAAGAGAAGTCAATGATATAATAACTAGCGCAGCTGTCTTAGCAACCTCAAACAAAAGCTATAATCCGCTTGGTTTCAGAAAAATTTCTAATAGAGAAATAGAAATGCTTGTAAATGAAAAAAGGCGTGCAAGCCTTGAATGGCAGATAAATCGCTCCCCTTTCATTTAGCTTCAATGGAAAGCTGCTGTACGTAAATGAAAAAAGCGCTCAAACGTGAGGAAGAATTGAACACCGAAATGTATATAAAGAACCTGTGTCCAAAATCAAACAAGCAAAATTCCCTTTGGAAAGCCCAAAAGTCCATGAAGCCACCAAATGACTCCAACATGCCAATAAGAGACTTGGCTGGAAATTGGGATCGAAGTGACGAGGAAAAGGCTAATTGTTTTGCAAATCACCGAGAAAAGGTATTTCAGCCCAATTTGCCAAAAAACAACTTTAAGCTGTCAATCTTACCCAACACAGCTAAAGAGTAGCTCGAGTCTCTTAAGACTTAACCTTCTGAAATTATTGGTATCATCAAAGAACTTAATCCAAAAAAGGCGCCGGGACATGATAATGTTTTCCCAAAAATGCTAATTGAGTTACCAACTATTGCTGTAGAGGTGCTCTTTTTGCTCTTCAATGCAATTCTTAGTTTCGGATACTATCCGATTTCATAGAAAAAGTCGCAGATTATCTTGATAGATAAACTTGGGAAGGACTTAACACAGCCGTCTTCATACAGACCAATCAGTCTTCTACTCTGTCTTTCAAAAGTATTTGAAAAAGTATTACTATCAAAGATATCTCCTTTCCTCCATGAAAATAATACAATATCATTAAATCAAATCGGTTTTCGTGCGAAACATGGCACAATAGAGCATGTAAATAGAATTACTAACGAGATAACGAAGGCATTTGAGCACAGGAAGTACTGTTCAGCAATATTTCTAGATGTATCTCAGGCGTTAGATAAGGTGTGGCATGAAGGCCTTTATGCAATATTAAAAAAATGTACTTTTAGAATTGTATAAAACATTGGAGTCTTATTTAAAAAATAGAAAATTTATGGTAAAAGTGGGAGATTTAATATCTGATGAACGACAGATAAGGGCTGGTGTACCTCAGGGCAGTGTTTTAGGTCCAACACCATACATTACATATACGGCAGATCTTCCAACAGCTAATAATGTATTAACTTCAACTTTTGCGGATGACACAGCTACAGTGAGCCGTAACAAATGCCACATTTTAGCATCACGAACATTAGCGAAGCATTTCCGTTCTGTCGAAGAATGGTTAGCGAACTGGCGTATAAAGGTAAATGAACAGAAGTGTAAGAAGATGTGCCCGGCAGTAAAAATAAACAATATTTTAAATAGTACCCCAAGCGAACGAAGTAACATATCTTGGTATTCACCTAGATAGAAGACTCACGTGGAGAAAACACATCTCTAGTAAAATAACAGAAGATTAGAGCTGTAAATTTAAATTGGATTTTAAATAAAACTCCAAACTTAGCTTAGTCAACAAAGTGCTTTTATATAATGCGGTCATAAAGCCGGAGGATGGAGTCATGTGTAGAAGTTCACGCAAGTAAGGAAAGTTCTCTGATCGCCATTCACTTGGGAGTGGCCAGAAACGATTCTTTTACATATGACTCAAGCAGCTCACGATTTCCGGTCTTTGACCAAGTATCCTCTGGGTAGCCTAAGAACATCCGTTTGAAGGCGAGCTAAAGTGAGAAGGCGAAATACTCCCTACTTAGGGTTGTGCGCTGGGTTTGGGACCCGCCACGTAAAAAAACACCCCCAATGAAAAACAAACGACAGCCTCGGATAAGTGACCCCCCTTCTGATGACGACCATGGCAAACGAATTAAGGACTATGATTTGAGGGCATGCACCTGGAATGTCCGGTCCCTTAATTGGGAAGGTGCCACTGCCCCGCTGGTAGATGTTCTCGTAAAGATAAAGGCTGACATCAACGCCGTCCAAGAAATGCGATGGACGTGACAAGGACAGAGATGAGACTACAGTGGCCATATAAAGGAGCGCAAGTTTGGTGTTGGATTTGTGGTGGGAGAGAGACTACGTCGCCGAGTACTATCATTCACTCCGGAGAATGAACGTCTAGCCACAATCCGCATCAAAGCGAGGTTCTTCAACATATCGCTGATTTGCGCCCACGCCCCGACGGAAGAGAAGGACGATGTGACCAAAGATGCCTTTTATGAGTGCTTGGAGCGCAGTTATGAGAGATGCCCCCGCCACGATGTCAAAATCGTGCTTGGCGACTTCAATGCCAGGGTGGGCAAAGAAGGTATCTTTGGAACCACGGTCGGTAAATTCAGCCTCCACGAGGAAACATCCCCAAATGGGTTGAGGCTGATCGACTTCGCCGGGGCCCGAAATATGGTTATCTGTAGTACTAGATTCCAGCATAAGAAGATACATCAAGCTACCTGGCTGTCTCCGGATCGAAAAACCACCAACCAGATCGATGATGTTGTGATAGACGGAAGACGCGTCTCCAGTGTTTTAGATGTGCGTGCGCTCTGAGGTCCTAACATCGACTCGGACCACTATATTTCTCTGTGCAGCAAAAAAACGAACGCCAACAAACACAAGGGTGTTTCGACGTCGAGAAGCTGCAATCACAACAGACAGCCGAACGATTTTCTACTCGGCTTGCACTCTTGCTCTCTGAGAGCACTAGTCAACAACTCGGTATATGGGAACTGTGGGACGGCATTTCAAACTCCTTACGTATAGCTGCAAACGAAACCATTGGTTTTCGGAAGGTGCAAAAGAACAGCGGGTACGACGAGAAGTGCCATGTCGCAGCGGAGAGAAAACAGGCTGCCTACCTCGCAACGTTACGATCGACCACAACACATGCGGGATGGGATAGATACCGAGAGCTGAAGAGGGAAGCGAGACGCATTTGTAGACAGAAAAAGAAAGAGACCGAAATGCGTGAGTACGACGAGCTTGATAAGGCCGACAGGGGTAATGCTCGAAAATTCTACGAAAAGATGCGGTGGCTTACAGAAGGTTTCAAGACCGGAGCATACTCTTGTAGAACCCTCAAAGGTTATCTAGTGACCGATGCCCAGAGCATACTTAAATTATGGAGGGAACACTTCTCCAGCCTACTGAATGGCAGTGAACTCACAACACCAGGAGAAAACGAACCCGATGCCCGACCATGAAGAAGTTCGAATAGCAATTGCCCGCCTGAAAAACAACAAAGCGGCAGGGGCCGATGGATTGCCGGCCGAGCTATTCAAACACGGCGGCGAAGAGCTGATAAGGTGCATGCACCAGCTTCTTTGCAAAATATGGTCGGACGAAAGTATGCCCAACGATTGGAATTTAAGTGTGCTATGTCCAATCCATAAAAAAGGAGACCCCACAATCTGCGCCAACTATCGTGGGATTAGCCTCCTCAACATCGCATATAAGGTTCTGTCGAGCGTATTGTGTGAACGATTAAAGCTCACCGTCAACAAACTGATTGGACCTTATCAGTGTGGCTTTAGACCTGGTAAATCAACAACCGACCAGATATTCACGATGCGCCAAATCTTGGAAAAGACCCGTGAAAGGAGAATCGACACACACCACCTCTTCGTCGATTTCAAAGCTGCTTTCGACAGCAGGAAAAGGAGCTGCCTTTATGCCGCGATGTCTGAATTTGGTATCCCCGCAAAACTAATACGGCTGTGTAAGCTGACGTTGAGCAACACGAAAAGCTCCGTCAGAATCGGGAAGGACCTATCCGAGCCGTTCGATACCAAACGAGGTTTCAGACAAGGCGATTCCTTATCGTGCGACTTTTTCAACCTGCTTCTGGAGAAAATAGTTCGAGCTGCAGAACTCAACAGAGAAGGTACCATCTTCTATAAGAGTGCACAACTGCTGGCGTATGCCAATGATATTGATATCATCGGCCTCAACACCCGTTAGTTCTGCTTTCTCCAGACTGGACAAGGAAGCAAAAGAAATGGGTCTGGCAGTGAACGAGGGCAAGACGAAATATCTCCTGTCATCAAACAAACAGTCGTCGCACTCGCGACTTGGCACTCACGTCACTGTTGACAGTCATAATTTTGCAGTTGTACATAATTTCGCCTATCTTGGAACCAGCGTGAACACCACCAACAATGTCAGCCTAGAAATCCAACGCAGGATAACTCTTGCCAACAGGTGCTACTTCGGACTAAGTAGGCAATTGAGAAGCAAAGTCCTCTCTAGACAAACAAAAACCAAACTCTATAAGTCACTCATAATTCCCGTCCTGCTATATGGTGCAGAGGCTTGGACGATGTCAACAACGGATGAGTCAACGTTGCGAGTTTTCGAGAGAAAGGTTCTGCGAAAGATTTATGGTCCTTTGCGTGTTGGCCACGGCGAATATCGCATTCGATGGAACGATGAGCTGTACGAGATATACGACGACATTGACATAGTTCAGCGAATTAAAAGACAGCGGCTACGCTGGCTAGGTCATGTTGTCCGGATGGATGAAAACACTCCAGCTCTGAAAGTATGCGACGCAGTACCCGCCGCGGGAAGCAGAGGAAGAGGAAGACCTCCACTCCGTTGGAAGGACCAAGTGGAGAAGGACCTGGCCTCGCTTGGAATATTCTACTGTATATACTGTGCTGCGAGCCACTAAACGGAACATATTGTCAGTCTCAGCTCGCCTTTTCGATCCTCTTGGATTATTAGCCCCACTAGTTACCAAAGTAAAAATCTTATTGCAAGAACTTTGGATTCAAAAACTAGATTGGGATGAGTCGATTCCATTGCGCCTCGACACTAGCTGGCAGAGTTTCAAAGCCAACCTACTGCAGCTCTGGTCAATTAGCAATCCTCGGTATGTAAACCTAGAGTCGACTGCTACATGCCAAATCCATGGCTTCTCCGACGCTTCAATAAGAGCGTACGCATTGTCACGAGTTGCACCAATGTTGAGTCGACGATTCGAGAAAATTACATTTTGGACAGACTCTGAAATTGTATTGCACTGGGTAAAACCGCATCTATCTTCTTTACAAACCTTTGTCGCAAATAGAGTGTCCGAAATCCAAGAATTGACTGACAATGTACAGTGTCGACATGTGACAACAAAACAAAATCCTGCGGATCAAGTGTCTCGGGTTGTAATGTGGACGAATTGAATAATTCTATATGGTTTGGTGGTTCACATTTCCTCCTAGAAGACCCCGCTTCATGGCCAATTAACGCTCACTTCCAGCTCTCCCCAGAAAACGAAGCCTTAGAGAAGAAGAAAAACGCTGTCACATTTTCTGCAAATGTGAAGGATAACACTATAATGAAGCTGATTGAAAAATTCTCTTGTCATCAAAAGTTGCTTCGTGTGGTCGCATATTTATTACGTTGGATCAGACGATCAAAAATGCCTACTGTGGGAAGAGCTCTGAATGCAGACGAATTAAACTTGAGTTTTTTGAAAATTGTCCAAGTGATTCAATATTCTGAGTTTGCGAGTGAAATCCAAAAACTGACTAAAGGCACGACGCTACCCGCAAACTTGCAAAAACTCAACCCGTTTTTGCATAACTCAACCCGTTTTTGCATGAGTACTCGGATATGTCGCTTTCCTTTAAATTAATCCGAGTAGGAGGTCGCCTATTAAATGCACCTCAACGTATGATGCCAAATTCGGTTTTATTTACGGTTTCTGCACTTTCGAAATCACCGCGCTGGGGCAAAAGCGTTGGTTGCGCTTCTTCGAGAACGCATATGGCTAATTAATGCCAGAGAAGCTTGCAGTAGAACCTTAAGAAATTGTACACACTACTTTCATTACAAGCCGAAGTTGCAAACCCAAATAATGGGAAATTTTCCAGTTGAAAGACTTCGAGCGTTACGACCCTTTCTGATATGTGGCGTAGATTTTTTTGGTCCTATATATACAACGTTAAAAATACGTGGTGGATCACCCGTAAAAATTTATATAGCAGTTTTCGTTTGCTTCACTTCAAAAGCAGTACATTTAGAACTAGTCTCGGACCTATCTATTCCTTTTTTTTTCGCCCTCAAAAGGTTCAGAGGTCGCCGAGGGATGCCATAGAAAATATTCAGCGACAACGCAACCAACTTTGTCGGCGCCGAGCTGAAGGAGGCGTTTCTAGCGCAAACCCCAGGACTAATGGGGTTCGCAGCCGAAGAAGGATTCAGCTTCAACTTTATACCACCCAGGGCGCCGCACTTCAGCGGATTATAGGAGGCGGCCGTGAAGTCCGCCAAGCATCTGATCGTACGCGCACTCGGCAATGCTCAACTAACGACGGAAGAGTTCTCAACGCTACTGGCCGTAGTGGAGGCCATTTTGAACTCGCGTCCCCTAACACCGTTGAGCCAGGACCCCAACGACGGAGAAGCACTAACTCCAGCGCACCTTTTAATCGATTGTCTTCTGCGAGCACTGCCACCAGCACAAGTGCCAACGGACCCAATTCGTTGCTGCGAGAGATGGCAACGTGTTTGCTGTCTTACTTTTCATTAGTCGCGTAATTTTTTTCTGTTGAATTTAATGTTTTAGATATAAATGTAATAGGTTTGCCTCTTGGCTTAAGAATCTGTTGTTAACATAAATGTTTCGTTAAAATTTGGTTGAATTAATTCAACTTGATCTACTAATATAGACTTCAATTTCTCAATTGCCAAAAGTCCTTCTTGTTCCAGTCTAATTTTAATTTTTTCAGACATATGTTGTGAAACTCTTCCGTTTTTACCTGATAAATGTATTGTTAATGGTTTTGCTATTTTAGCATAATTTTTAATAAACTTCCTGTAATATCCAATCATTCCTAGGAAACTTCGTAACTGTCGTAGAGTTGTTGGAACCGGAAAATTTAAAATTGTTTCAACTTTTTTGGGATCTGTCTTTATAACATTATTTGCTGCAATATATCCCAAAAATTCTACTTCCTCTTGGTAGAATTTAAATTTTTGTAATGAAATTTTCATATTTGCGTTTCTTAGTACTTCTATTATTCTACTTAAATGTTTTTATGTTCCTCGAAGCGATTATATCGTCAATATAAAACGTGACAAAACTTTTTAATAAAGTCCCTTAAAACATTGTCCATCGCCCTTTGAAATATACAAAGCGCGTTTTTTAAACCAAATGGCATTCTCAAAAATTCATATTTTCCGTCATTTACTGAAAATGCAGTTCTTTCAATATCGTGTTCTTTAATAATCTGGTGAAAATCTTATTCCAGATATATTGTGGAAAAATATTTTGAACTTCCTAAATTTGAAAGTATTATATTACCATCCGGAATTGGATACTTATCTGATTTTGTTACTTCATTTAATTTTTTATAATCGATTACCGTTCGCAATTTCGGCGTACCGTCTTCATTTACACCTTATTTTGGTACAACTCAAATTGCTGAATTATATGCGCTCTTACTCGGCCTTATTATTTTGTCTTCCATAATTTATTTTACCTCTTCGTTTATGCAGGAATTAGCAGAAAGAGGGTATGGGTATTGTTTACTCCATATAGGAGTTTCAACAACTGTCGTTATTTTCGCGTTTATATCCGTTCGGAACGGTAAATTCATATTTATTGAAAAATGTATTTGATATATTTCATTTCTAATTTGGTTTCTTAAATTTTCAATTTCATCTTCGTTTATGTCGGTATTTCCTTCAACTGGCGCTTTAGAGAATTTTTCCTCTAAAGTAGTTTTCCTTTTCTATATTGTCGGTATTATCAAAGGCTGGCCTTGTAGAACTTCTTTGTTCCACAATAAATTTTTTATTTAATTTTCCGGTCTTATCATCGGCTGGCGTTGTAGAACTTTTTCGTTCCACAATATTTTTTGCACAATTATTACTTCTACTCTGCTGGTATAAATCTTCAGCTGGTGTTGTAGAGCTTTCCTGCTCCACAGTATTTATTTTTTTATATTTGCCGGTATTTCCGTCGGCTGGCGCTTTAGAAGTCCTTGCTTCCGAAGTAATTTCGTCCTCCTTAACGATCTTTAAATTATACTTACTTTTCTGATGCTCATATTCGCATCCTAAGTTAAATATATCCTCCTCTTTTTCATTATTTATTATTAACTTCTTTTTTTCCAAGTTAATCACAGCATTAATGTCCTTCAAAAATTTTTATTCTATTAATAGGTCTGCTTCCAAATTTTCAATTTCGTAGAATATTTGTTTTTTACCGAATAATGTAATAATGTGATAATAGCGTATTATCGAAAATCCAGTAATTGTTTTTACTCTCTTTTGTATGTCCAATTTATTTTTATTTTTGTATGTTCCTGATTTAATATAGTAGCAACTAGTTGCTCCCGTATCTATTAATATTTTAAAATTTTGACCAGTAACCCTGTCATTTAGAAAAATATATGGCAGAGTTAATTTTGGCCTAAAAAATTACCCTCCTTAATATTATTAATGCGCTGTGTCTTAGTCGGTGGCTGCACATTCTGTTGTGTACTTCTATGTGGCCTTTTTTCTAGATTGTTTTGGTTAAAGGTTATTGGCTTTTGCAACGTACGGTTGCGTGTATGAATGCTTGAATCGACATCCATTGGTGTAGGACGTGGTGGGTTATTCTGATAACCCATTCTTTGGTTGTAATTCCTTTGTGGCTGGACTTGTGGGAACCGTAAATTATTATTGAAATTGCCGTCATTGAATCTGTTGTTATTGAAAGTATGTTGCCTGTTATTGTTGTTAGGATTTGAATAGTTTTGATTTTTTCCAAATTGTAATGCGAAGGACGCTCGTATATTGTTAGATTCTAATTCTTGTGCTTTTGCCAAAGCATTTGGTAAATCGCTAGGCGATAGTGAAAATAGTATATTTGCTTAGTTTCCGTTTAGTCCCGTTATGAATGTGCGTAAGGCATCCCGCCTATTTTTGGCATTAAATTCTTTAGTTACGGCACTATCTGATCCGTAAGTCACTATGGTTTTGTTTATTAGCAAGGTTAATTTCTCATTAACCTTATTATAACATTCAATTATGGAGCAATTGCCTTGACGCAGAATACTCATTTCTTGCTCAATTATATGAGCAGGTCGCTTATCGGCGTAAGCGAAATCTAATCGTGCTAAAATAACATCAAAATTTAAAACTGTTCCATGGTTGGACAAAATGTCATTCGCATCGTGAGTAATTTTATTTCTTAATATAGTCAATGCAGCAAAATACCAATGGCTGCCTCTTACGTATAAACTCATTGCATTGTTAGCCGATTCCCTCCAGCTAACATATTTATTCTGTTTTCCCCCAAATTCTGGTAAGGACTTTACTACTTCTAAGGATTCGTCACAGCAAATCTCTGAATTTATTACTTCGGGTTTGTAATCGGTTATAATTGTAGACTGCGTTAAGTCTTCTATTTGCCTACGCATTTCAGATATTTCTAATCTGTGTGATGCGTTCGTTGCGGTAATTAGTCTTGCGACTAAGGTCTCATTTTCGCTATTTAAAACCATTTTTGATTAATTAATTTTTTATTTTCTTTTCTTTTAAGTATGGACAATTTTCAAATTTATGGCAAATCTTCCTTTTTTCTGTATATCGAAAAACTTTCTCCATACATTTAATTTTAAGTTTATCTTTATTTAGATCCCTTTCTTTTTGTGTTTCTATTAACTTCTATAAATCGTTCAAGATTTCTAACTATTCTTTCTATTTCGGTATAGTCCAAGTCATTTCGTAAATCATCCGTCATTTTGTTTTTTTTTTTTTAAATTATAATTTTTATTTTTTGAAAGGGGACTCTTTTATTCTTCCCCTCGCCTTTTTTCCTTTGGTTTGTAATGAATTTTTCGCTTCCCTCGATGGCTATGCCGCTGCTTGGCGCGCAATGCATAATGATGTTTTATTTTTCACTTTATTTTTGGTTTATTTTTATTTCTGGTTTGTTGATTTACAGGACAAGATTTAAGAGTTTTGGAATTTTTGTTTTAATTTTTCTCCCTTTTTTGGGATATTGGTTAAAAAAAAATTTTTAATGCGTTATTCGCATAGGTACCACCTCTCGCTCGAGGTTTATGTACGTTGACTGGTTCTGGTACTGGTGTTCACTAATCGAGACCGTTACGGTACTAGGGATACATTTCTCTCCCTTTATACGATTAACACGAGCCCTTAACGTTGGGCGCCAATTAACTTCCATTTCGCGGGAAGTATTAAAAAAATGCGTTCGTCCGCTACGTGCGGTGGAAATGAAACACAAAGTGTTGGTTTGAGTGCGGTAATGCTTCCAATTATTCTCTTTATCAAAACAAATAATGGAATATTGAATTAGGCTTACTTATCGATTTCTCATTAATTAAAGTATTCTTTTGACCAGGCAGTAATACGGTAGGGAGTTACAATTTGTTTACATTATTCATAAAGGGTCTGTGTGGCTGCTGCCGTTAACTTGCATGTAAACAAATTTACAAGAACCATACGCATAATGTTTGTAAATTTGTCTACATGCAACATATGTATGTAAATATGTACACTCAATGCTTCATGCAAAATTTCCGTTGACACGGACAACCAATGGCGAAGCTCACATTTTTTGGTTTCATGTGAAAAAGTCATACGCTGAACACAATGGTTGCGACAGACGACAACCGACAGCTGTCAAATATTAAAATACACACGTTCTTATGGACACTTTTATTTAGACAGCTGCACGACTACACGACGGTAGGCCGACAGTTGTCGTTCTCGCTAACTTCAATATTTTCCTATATTTGCCGACGACAGTAGGACGACAGTAGAGTTGACAGTAGAATGGAAGATAGAGAGATGAGGAAGAGTGGTGGTGCCACTAATATGTAAAATGTAAAATTATTCACAGCTCTTACAAACTTAATGTTATTTTACAAATAAAAGCATAAAATAGCTCTATTATAGCTCTATTATATCATTTGTAATAACAATTGATAATTTAAAACAAAATTATATACCAATATACTTATTTTTTGCATAAAAAATTTCACTTTGAACAAAATATTAAAATTTCATTGAAGTGCAAAGTATTAGTATGGCCACAACGAAGAACTGACGTGACGACAAAGCGTCAAATCACTGCGTTTTTGGTAGAAAATCCGAACTGTGCCGAAAACACAAACGAACGATCGCCAATTGCCACTGCTTCCCTTGCCGCTGTAACAGCTTCGCCAACAAACCAGCGTAAATATGTATGTTTCAGTATGAGCTTGCATACATATCGACATAGATTTTTACAAGCGGCGTAAAAATATTTTTTACATTCGTTGACAAATACAGTCAATCCCGGTTATGTGCCACAATCAAAGATACAGATTTTTGTGGTTTGTTAAAAATAAAAATATAATATGGCACATGAGTGAGTGCGGATACTTAAGCGAGTGGTACTTTAAACAATAATTTCTATGTATTTCAAAAAACAAACCGTGAGATACAGCAAGATATAGGCAGTTAAGAGGGATGATTTTCATTTAAGCGGAGTACTACTTAACCGGGATTCACTGTACACATAAAACAGAGGAATATTGAATATTTTCTTTGATACATTTCTTGACTTGAAAATCGACAAATAAACTATGGTGTCAATTTTATTCTAATATAATTTAATATACATAAGTTTATATACTCCTAGCTGATCAAAGGAGGCGAACGTGCAGCCTACGGAAAAATGTGACGAAACTTTCCAGTGTCATTCTAATATAAAAGTAACTAAAATTGTAATTTGTATTGTTTGTGAAAGTATTTTTCATGAAGGAGATTTTAACAAGTATAAAAGTAAAAAAGTCTATATGTCGGAAAACGATGAGTGGAGTGTTCTGATCATAACATTGAAAACATAACCTCTGCCGACCACGCCAGACTTGATGAAAACGCTAAGAAAATTATCGCAGATGTAAAACTGCGTGAAAAAGAGGAGCTTAAAACATGTCTTAGTTCTAGTGTATTGTTGGATACATCAAACCCTCAAGAACTAACAAATAAAACAGTGAGGAATACTGATGAAGCCCAACTGATCAACGACAAAGTGGAAATTGAACTATTGCGGGACTTAAACTAAGAATTAAAATATAAAAATCAATTGTTAACTTCTTTAAGAACTGCGCAAAACTGAAGTAAACAAAGTAAATCTTATGGTAAAATTCTAAAAGAAAACACTAAAGAAAAAGTTATGGTAAAGGTCTCTGATATTGTTATAAGAATAAAAAACAAGTCAGTAAATAAAAATTATTCCCAGATCGTTAAAAATAATATTATAGCAAATACTAGTGCGCAGATAAAAATACGTCTTGTCAACAGAAGCAGGTGACATTATTGTAAAGTGTAAAAATAAAGAAGCTGTCTCCAGAACCAAGTCAGTGCTTGCTGAAAAGCTTGGAGATAATTATGAAGTTGATGAGGAAAAACTAAACTCGCCTAAAATAAAAATATTTGATATAGAAAGTGACATGAATAAGGAAGAACTGGTTGAAGACTTATGTAATGGAAACAATGCTTCTTTGACGGAGATTATAATATCGTTGCTGACTTTAATAGTGGTAAAAATAAGCGTAGCATAATATTAGAAGTTTCTCCTAATATCTATCTTAGTGTCATGACATCGAGAGTAGTCTACATCGGACATAAAAGCTGTCGTGTCTTTGGTGCTTTTGACTTAAGTATGTGTTAAAATTGCGGCCGCACCAATCACAACCACAAAAAATTTAAAAATTAAACTGTGTGTCTAATCTGCGGTCCAAATCATGACACCAGAAAGTATACCAGTACTGTCAAGAGATGCGTTAATTGTATGTATTACAATAAATAGTATAATAAGAGTAACTGTATAGAGCACGAAGCAACTGATGTCAGCGCCTGTGGATATCTTAAATTTAAATATAATAAAATTATGTATTAAGTGTACTGATTATCCGATGAGCCCATTGATACCGACACATATTGGTAAATTACCGGAGAGGGCGTCAACATAACAATACTAAACTAACTACTACTATATGTGGATACAGACAGTGACCAAGAGGTAAACTGTGTAATTGAAGAATCTGCGGTTAGCTTAGAAGATTTAAACGTAAAAATTAGTGATAGGGATTGATATTACATGTTAATATTAAAAGCTTAAATGCTAATTATGAGAAACTTTTTGCATTAAGGGAGCAGATGGGGTTGTAATTTATGTACCAAATTCATTGGTACAAACAATAACGGTAGATATTAATGGTCGCTCCAATTTTATCTCTACCGATATAAATATTAATAATAACTCACATTAAAAAATAACTGAAGTTTATAGATGCCATGATATAAGTAAAGATGAATTTGTAGACAACTTAAAAAACTATGCTGAATCTAATGTGAAAGTCGAAAATCACATAATAGTTGTCGATTTGAATACAAATTTAAAAGACATGGACTATCACGCGGTCTTACTCATATCTGAACTCTTAAACTTAAATTACATCTCATATTTCAATGATACCACTAGACCAAACAACGACAATGGAACTATTATAGATAATGGCGGGTATTATCACTTGCGAAGCGAATTTATTTGGCGAAGCGAACACTTTGGCGAACATACCCCAAAATTTGTATTGTGAATGGCGAATGAACGTATTCGCTAAAATATGTCGTTGCCATTCATGAAAAAAGTAGCGCGTTCATCCGAATTTGACATTTGTGTCATTTATACTTAAAAATATTTATTATTATGTATATCAACTGAAATTCGAAAATATGTTTAATAACGCGGATCTGTATTTTGAGGATAATTACGATGTGGAAACGCGAACTAATCTCCTTCGACAGCGCCGTTTTATTAGAGATAATTCTAATCCTACAGAGCTTCCTAACACGGTGTATGTATCCAGTTCAATTATAACGAATAATAAGAAGTTTTTGTTCAATGTACACGTATTTGTAGATTTGTTGCGAATTTCCGCTTAAACAAGGAAGTATGTGCTGGATAAAATCAAAGACAAATTTCATTGTCGGATGTCGTCTTCCATAACGCCCATATTAAAATTGTGTGCCGCGCTCAGATTTTTTGCACATGGCAGTTACCAACAAGCTATAGGGAATGAATTTCAGTTGGGTCTTGCTCAGCCAACAGTTTCCCTTATTTTAAAAGAGATCATACCCATTTTGGAAAATGAAATTTGTCGTACCCATATGAGTGAAGAAGAAAAGCAGCAGGCAAGGAGCAAATTTTATTCAAGATCGGGAATACCAAATGTAATAGGCTGCATCGATGGTACCCATATTGCGATTTATGCTCCTACCACAAACAAACACCTCCATCTAAACAGAAAAGGATTTTTTAGCATAAATGCAATGATTGTGAGTTTTTATGAATTTAATATAGTAAAATTGGTATAAAAATTTTATTTTATTTTTATTACAGGCTTGTGATCATGATATGAATATCCGTTTTGTGGATGCTAGATATGCTGGTTCTATACACGATTCGTTCGTATGGAACAATAGTTCTCTAAAGGCATGTTTAGAGGCAGCGCATCAAAACGGAGATCAGAACTCTATTTATTTAGGTATTCGCAATATTTGACTACTGCGCAAGTTTAATCTTGACATATGAATATTGAAAACAATAATACATTTGCAGGTGACTCCGGCTACCCACTAAGCCCTTATTTATTAACACCTTTCCGTCATGCAGAATCTGGAACTAGGGAGTCAATTTTTAATAAAAAGCACGCGAAAGCTAGAAATGTTGTTGAACGTACGATTGGAGTTTTGAAATGCCGTTTCAGATGTCTTCTGAGTGATAGAAAAATGCGCTACGATCCTGCTAAAGTAACATCCGTTATTAATATATGCTGCGCCTTGCACAACATTTGTAAAAAATTTAGAATCGGTGATCCGGAGGAGGCTCAAACCTTCTTTGATGCCGTTGTACCATTGGAACCAATTAATGAAAATGGCAATGGTTCACCAGGAGAGCGCCGCAGAAGACAAAATGCTGATGCTTTGATGTAAATGAAACTATACCGACTTCAGTGAATAATATAGTGTATTCTTTTATTTTATTCAATACTTTGAAATTCAATATTACATAGATAATAAATATATAAAAATTACAAAAAATACATGATTTTAAATTAAATTAAAAAAATCACAGATCCAATTCCGTCACTAAAATGTACATAAAAATAAATTAATCACATAAAAAAATCTCAAATTCAAGTTCGGTTTAAATATGAAATAAAAAAAAATTCATCACATTCTTATGAAATAAACTATAAACTAAATTCAATCTATTTACAAGCACCCTATTTACACAATTTTTTTTGCATTTTTATTTTAAAATTTGTAGTTTTATTTACATCTTTTCTTTATTTCTTTTTTTCTCCAAATTTTGTTCCTTCTTCCTTTTAAATTAAATTAAAAAAAATCACAGATTCAATTCCGTCACTTACAAAAATAAAGTAAAAATAAATTCATCACATGTTTTTATAAAAAAATCACAATTCCAAATTCGGTTAAAATATGAAATAAAAAAAAAATCATCACATTCTTATGAAATAAACTATAAACTAAATTCAATTTATTTACAAGCACTATTTACCCTATTTTTTTTTTGCATTTTTAATTTTAAAATTTGTAGTTTTATTTCCATCTTTTCTTTATGTCTTTTTTTTTCTCTAAATTGTCTTCCTTTTTCCTTTCTTCTTTCATTTTCATTAATTTAATTTCTTCCTGTTTAAGCTCATAAGTTTTTCTTGTATACCTTGCAATTTCATCAATTTTTTTTTCCATTTTTGCTAATTTGTTAGAAAGGATGTCCTGAACTTCGGCTTGCTTTTCCAACGCTTTCATCCGAATGACTTCACGTTCCTCTACTGTCATTCTAGGACGGCTGGTTGAGGATTGCGATGCCAAATCCATGGCTCGTTGTGTTTCCTCGGTCGTGCGCTCTTCTGGCTGAATTTCATTATTATTTACCGCACTTGCTGCTTCATTAGAGCCATATGCTAAGCCTACAGGATTTACAGCCGCCTGAAGGTGAAGAAGCTCATCAACACTTTGCTCTAATGGAGATAAACTTTGCTGAGCATAAGGTCCTCCTCCTGTGGCAACAGTTTCGCGTCGGTTTGTCGCAATTTTTTTTTTTAGTTTCAGTTTATAATCTAACCAAACCTAAATGCTACACATAAGTAACTTCAACCAAACAAATTAATTAAATTTTTACCTTATTCCACTCGCGTCCGTTTCGCAATGGTGGACCAATGGCATTGAGTTCGGCAGCGAACAGGTCCCATTGCTCTGCCCTGCTTTTTTTTGTGGATCCAAAATTCCCCATTCCTCTGGCGACGTCCGGATTGTTTTCCATTGACGCAACCAATTTTTGAAATTGCTGCGTTGTTGTACGTTTTGTTCTAGAAGTATTTTTGTTAAATATAATTAACTAATTACAATTGCTCAAATAACGATCAAAATTTACTTACGTCCTTTCCATTTCAAATAGCGAATAAAAAATGCATTCGTTAAATTTTGACAGTAATGGCGAAGCGAATGCCGTTTTTTCGCCAGCGGGAATACCAGAAATTCATTTTCGTCACACGTTCGCCATTTTCTGGCGAATTCGTTAGAGATTCGCAACTTACAATTCGCCACGGCGAAATTCGCCAAAATTTTCATTCGCTTCGCAAGTGACAATACCCGCCAATATGTTCGTTAAGACTAACATTAATAATATTAACTCAATTACATATGTATAAACATACGCTTACTAATTACTTTCCAATATTTTTATAGCTAAAATTGCAATATGTTACAAATAGTAAGGAACCCGAAGCATATTTTAATTATAAATTAATGGTAAAGAAGTGTACTGATGTAGCTTGGAGTGACATATTATGTATACAGGATCCTAATATTGCAATTAACCACTTAATAGATAAAATTCAAACTAACATACAAAATGCTCATATAAAACCTAATAACAATAAACATAAACTTAAACCTCGTAAAAATTGGATAACGACCGGCATTATGAAGTCATGTCGTACCAAAGAAAAACTATATAATAAATGGAAAAGAAATTATGGTAATTTTGAACTGAAAAAAATATCTAAATTACTGTAAAAATCTAGATAAGGTAATTAAAATTGCAAAGTGTAATTTTGAAAGAGACACAATCACTAGTAAGGCAAATAATAGCAAGCAACTATGGAAATATATTAATCAGCAACTAGGTAGAAATTTAAATAAATTAAATAATATAGATCTAATAATTGACAATGGTTTAAAGATAACAAATCCAACCCGAATAGCTGATACATTTGTAAATTTCTTTAGTAATGTTGGTATTGACTTAGCGACTAAAATCAAAACCACAGGTAACAAAACTAATACTAGCATAGAGAACAATGTAAAATCAATCTTTTTAAATCCAACAGATGAAATAGAAATATGGAAAATAATTAACGGTCTAAAAGACAAAGCTGGAGGAGTTGATGGTATTAATACAAAAGTTCTAAAATTAATAAGCAATTTCATTAGCAAACCACTAGAATATACAATATTTAACACCTGTATAATTACTAGTGTATAGCCAGATACTCTAAAATGTGCAGAAATCCTACCAATTTATAAATCAGGTGACAAATGTAAAACTACTAACTATCGTCCAATCTCTTCAATCTCTAACTTGGCTAAAATTTTTGAAAAGATAATACATGAGCGTCTCTATAACTTTATAACTGATTGTAAAATTATAAATAATAATCAATATGGCTTTTTGAAAAGTAAAGGCACCAAAGATGCTATTGTAGATATTACCAATTTTATATACACAAACCTTGATCAGAATAATAAAACAGTAATAGCATTTCTTGATTTAGCCAAAGCATTTGACACGGTAGTTCATAAGATCTTAATTGAAAAATTGTACAAATATGGAATCAGAGGCATAACAGCTGACTTAATAAATAATTATTTATCAAACAGATACCAAGTTGTTAAATGTGTGAACGTTAAAAGTAAAGCATGTTCAGGCATGTTCGGGAAGATGTGATGGTGTCTGCCTTTATGAATGAAGCAAGTTTGCCTGTTGAAAGTGCGCTTGCGTTCATGAATGAAAATATTGTTGTTGTGTTTTTGTACAAATTTGGGCATCGACTATTTGGCTGCCATATTGACTTTTGACGCTGCTGCTTATCATTTGAAACGATTATTGTTTTTGTAGAACAATATTTGTAGTTTATGCGGGCGACATATTTACATGTGTACGCAGATATGTATGTATATACTTATGTAGGCTTGTGTAGAGCAGTGCGCACCCACTGTATTATTGATAAACCATAATGTCGTGATTTAAATTTCAATTGTACTTTCATATGTACATCTGTAATTACGTACTGATATGTAGATAATATTAAAATGAAATGTAATTTACATATAATATTATTGTAATATTTATTTTAATTTTTTTAGGTTATTATTACGAGTATAGTACGTCATACACATATATAGCATATTTACATACATACATATGTAAGTATGTATTATCAAAAATAAGAAATTATTAAAAAATAACTCTTATTCGCACATTAACTACAAATATAGTTTTGAAAATAGTATAATTTAATGAAAATGTGATAATTTTTGCACGTATTCATAAATCAATTAATATGATTGCATGTAAACGTATAAAATCATATGCCAAAGGCCAAGATGCGTCTGTAATAGCAATGTATATTTCTAAGCATAATTCTCATAGAATGCCCAGCTCTCTTCACGCGCCAGTGTTAAAATTTCTCCTTCTGATCTTGCTGTGGTGAAACACGCTCATCGCATTTTGTTAGCCAAAAATATTTTTACGCTCTCCGCGCCGTGAACCTTGGCGTGTTTAGCATTAACGATGTGTCGCATCGTCGTCTGATCCATTGCTTAGTAAGGCAAATCTGTTGTCATTTAAAACTTCCAGTTTATTCTTATTTGGTGTACCGCCTTGAATTTTTTAGGATTGACCGATTACTTTAAAGGACTTAATTTTCTTTTTATGTTAATGAAGCGGCCATTTTTTATTAGCGCCATCTTCACTGTCTTATTACGAACTTAATACAAGGTGCGGAGACATAGTAGATTTTCTGATTGATACAGGTTAGATCCTTTATTATTTATATTCAATGAACTAGGATTAGAAACCCAATTTTGAACGAAAAACTCTTTACGGTAAAATCAGTTGCCGGGACAATCGAAATTACCCACCACACCATTATAGACATTTTTAAACCAGCAGTAGGAAAAATAAAATTCTTCATATTACCAACTCTAAGGTCGTTCTACTGCATATTAGGCAACGACACACTCAAACAATTGAAAGCATGTCCATACTGATAAAAAGTTAATGATAATTGCCAAAAAATAAATATAACGTTAAAACAGCGAATATCACACGAAGTTCCGGGGCATCTCGACAGGATAGAATTTATAGCGGGATTCTGTAACCAGTCTCTAGTCTCTATTTGAGACAAAGTATCAATTTGATACTAGTTACTATTCACTAAACAGTCTCTAGCGCTAGTCTCAAAATATTGAGACTTGGTAGCTAGCTGGTCACAAAACTAAAAACAACTCTTGCTGCCATTTTCAATGTACTGAATAGAGATCATCATAGATATTAATCGATTGTCATTTCTTTATATCTTGTAAGCAACTCAAACATGAAAATGTAAAAAATAAATAAATTTTACATAAATTTCGTAAATATTATGAAACAAAGTCAACATATATTTTTATTTTTGTTGATAATTATGTTTTTTGACTATGTTATAGAAAAGTTAATATTTGTTATCGACATATTTATTATCATTCAAGTGTAAAAACATCTCTGAATAACGAAATGTAATAGATTTTGAGACTGTCACTTACAGAATAGCAAAATCGTCTCAAGTCTCAAAAATTGTCTCTAACTCAAAATCTCAAATTTAGAGACTTGATACTGTCTCACGTTACAGAATCGCTCGGTTATAGAATATTATACTAGCTGTATAGCTATGCTATTGCCTGTGGAGACTCCACATTGCTCATTGCATACTATGTATAGAATACTAACTAGTTTGCCATATATTGTAAGCTATAAGCTGTCACTTCAGCTGTTTGACAGCGGAGTTTTCATTTCTATGAACATTTCGAAGAGGCAACATATCCTATTTGCATATACATATGTATGCTGACGGCATTTTCATTTCGGTAATATGAAATTTAGAAGAGCGAGTATTAAGACGGTTGTGTTATATTATAAAAATAAAGTACATTTTTAAAATAACATTTTTAAAAAATTGGGTTGGCATTGAGCGAAATCTTAAATTTAATAAACTTATACAAGCATAAATCAAAATATCATTGCTCATTTTAAATTTATTATTTTAATTGGTATATAAAATTTATGCCACAATTATCATATAGTAGTCCAAAAATGTGAATTCTTAATTTTCCCAGAAATACATTTGTAAAAAAAAAGGATCTTTTAATTTTTTTATTGTTTTATTTTTCCCAGAAATACATTTGTAAAGTGTCTGTAAAAGGATCTTTATCATTTTTTCATTTTCCACATAAATGATTTAAGGAGTTCAAGAGCTCAGAACGTGCGCTACATCAGCTACCTACCCGACGGCATTTCGCAAATGATAAAATAAATTTTTCAAGAGTTCAAAGCATGCACAAAATCAGCTCAAACCTACCTACCCTACACCTTTGCGCAAATTAATATACACACACAGATTTGGCAATAGCAATAGCAATACATTTGGCAGTTAGTATTTTATAAATTCTATCCTGTCGAGATGCCCCGTTAATAATGTAGCCATCGATATTCCACTTCTCCCACTACAACCCCAAAACAAAATTAATAATATTATTAATAAGAGCCCAAAACTTTTCGCTGTTCCTGAGGAAATACTCACCTACACCACTCTCCTCAAAGGTGAAATCCTTACAACAACCGAAACCCCTGTCTACTCCAAGCCATACCCGTATCCTATGACATTAAAATAGGAAATCGAACGCCAAATCGAAAAACTTCTTAATAACGGAATAATGAGATCGAAATCTCCGTGTAACTCCCCAATATGAATCGTTAACATAAAATCAGGTGCCTCCGGTGAAAAAAAGACGTGTGGCACTCGGCGACTGCCGCGGTAAAGCCATTGCATAGCATTTTGTATCAACTTATGCAATTATAGTTATTTATTAATTTCCTTTACGGTAGCGTCTTTGTGGTATGCAACATTTTTCTTCACCACAATTTGTTTTTCACGCCACACAGCGCTACCTGTGTGCGACATTTTGCACAAAATATTTTTTCACATGAGTCATCCAGTATACATACACTTCCTTTTCAGCTAGCGCCTGCGGAGTATGCAACATTTTTCGATACTACACCTCCGTGCCCGTCGGAGAGAGAAGAGTGAGGTTTGTTCGTTACGGAATTTTTGGATTCGGTCCCCGCGCTCAAGGCCTGCGATGGAAGCTATGCAATAGCTTAAGAGTATCGAACGGTCGTAGGTAACCGCAGACTTAATTCAGTTACGATCCCCAACAAATATCTTATACCAGAAATTAAAAACGTCGTCGAGAATCTGGGAAATTATTTAAAATTGTCCTCGACTTAATAAGAGGGGTTTATTCAGATTCCAAACTCTGAACCGCATTTCCCGTAAACAACTGAAACTATGAATTTCTCCGCTTATCTTTCAGTCTAAAAAATGCTCCAGGCACATTCCAAAGAGCACTAGACGATATCCTTCGTCAACATATAGGAGTAAGATGCTATGTTTACATCAATGATGTAATAATATTCGCAAAAAACGAAGAACACTTTAAAAATATAGAATTAGTATTTCAAACTTTAGAAAATGCAAACATGAATATCCAACTAGACAAATGTACACTTGCAAAGGAAGAAGAACAATTTTTAGGATACGTAATCAGCTCAAAAGTGATAAAAACCAATCCTGAAAAATAGAAGCGGTAGCTAGATTTCCAGTCCCACAACTTCTCAGAGAATTAAGATCCTACTAAGAGGAGAAGCCGATTATGTCTTCAAACAAAACTCGAAGAAAATAGATATGTTGAGGCCTTAGAAGCATTCAATAAAATAAAAAACACTTTAGTATCCAAAAATATAGTCTTAGCGCATACAAATTTCAAGAAAGATTTTGAACTAACGACCGACGCCTCAGATTTTGCATTAGGTGCAGTCCAATCGCAAGACGGTAGACCAATCACTTTAATTTCGAGAACTTTAAGCAAAGCCGAAGAGCACTATACTACTAACAAGAAAGAAATGCTTTCTATAATATGGTCACTTAATTAACTTAGAATTACCTCTACGGTAAAAAAAAACAAAAATAAAATTATCACCGATCATCAACCTATGCCCTAAACAGTAAGAATACCAACAGTAAAATGGAGCTATAGAAAGCCATTTTAGAAGAATATAACTACGAACTAACATACAAACTTGGTAAAATAAATGTAAATTCAAGAATACTAATACAAATAAATTCACTCACATCAACGATTCATAACGATGAAAACTCAAGTATACTATACTTT
Organism: Bactrocera correcta; assembly: GCA_027475135.1. Classification (NCBI taxonomy): domain Eukaryota; kingdom Metazoa; phylum Arthropoda; class Insecta; order Diptera; family Tephritidae; genus Bactrocera; species Bactrocera correcta. The sequence goes on from CM050326.1 coordinate 52,651,026, forward strand.
AGTAATATTAAAAGTCGATAGCCGAACCCAAAAATTAGTTGAAGATATTAGTAACGAACAAGAACAGGAGAACGTTATACTAAAAGAACATCTAAGAGCACATAGGAATGCGACTGAAAATAGAACACGAATTCTCGAAGGAAACTATTTTCCCGGTGTGTTAAACGAATAATAGCCAATTGCACCGTCTGTAAAGAAAATAAGTACGAGAGACATCTCAACCAACCTAAAATTGCAGAAACTCCATTACCAACATATTCAGAACACACAGTTAATATCGATACATGCATTTTTAACAGAACGAAAAATAGTTATGTTGGCTTTAGATAAATTTACAAAAAACGCAATAACTAAAAGCCTTAAGCCCCTGCTAGAGCAATAGAAGACGTCACTATTTTCCTTCGGAGTACCAAAATGAATAGTTATTGATAATGAGCCATCTTTGAACTGAGTCTCTTTGAAATTTAAGATGATATACGAATTAGGAAAAGAAATTTACACTACTCCTCCATACAAAAACCAAGCTAATGGACAAGTGGAAAGGTTCCATTTTATTCAGTTCATTCCATAACATTTAAAAGACCGTAGACCTATTTTTTCGTACAAATTTTACATTTACCCCCAAGGGCATAGAAAGAACTAGAGAAAGCAACTTAGAAAAATTAGCTTAGAAGCAAACAAAGAATATCGAATACCATAATAAAAATAAGAAGGAAATAAAAGCATATCTACCAGGACAAATAATTTTTGTTAAGAAAAATAGGAGAAAAGGAACCAAGTCAAGTAAACCCTATAGTAAAGAAATAGTTAGGGAAGACAGAAATAGTACCGTGTTAACTGAAAAAGGACAATTAATTCACGAAGGTAGAATACGTAACTAAATATGTACTGACATTCTTTTCCAGGATATTACTACCGCTATGGCTGGCGGAAGTACAGATACTCGATTATTCAAACTCCCAACTCATAACAGTAGAAAAGGGAAGGTTAGGATTATAAACAGAAACAAGTACAAGTAGGATAATACTCGAAACTGACATAGGAAAATATATGGAGACACTTGATCATATAGAAGCGACCATTGAAACCGAAATAATCCACAAAAACCCTAACTAACCCTTCCCACTATATTTCATCTAATAACACAAATACAAGCCCAACTGAATAATCTGAAAGTTGAAAAGAAACTAAAAAAGGATCAATAAATATACTAGGTAGCATATGGAAATAGATTGCAGGACGTCCAGACCATAAAGACTACGAAGTAATTTCAAATAAAATAAATAATGTCTTACAAAATAAGTACTACTACTAAATAAATTCAATGGAGAAATTTCCATAAATAACGAATCTGCATTCTTAAACGGAACATTCATTATTTTATATATGTATAACCCATTATTATCAAATGGAATTCTATAACAAAAAAACGAACAGTAAGTAAACTATTACCAGCCATCCTTCAACCGTCATTCGCACCACTCAACATAGAAGAATTCCTCTCGCTGGAAATGCTGAAATAGAGAAACTTCAACAACACAAAAGAAGTAAATATTTTAGAAGAAAAATATCAATCCTAATTATCATAATAATAGTGATCGCTTAATCTTCGGGAAAATCTTTTAAAACAATCCAAGGAGGATAAACCAAATAAACTATCACAACCGGCAATATACGCACTCAATCAAATCTTCAATACACCTAAAGATTCAAAGGAGGACGTTTGAATTTCAATGGGATCTAGTTAGCACTCCACACATTTAAAAAGTATCATATGATACAAAGCAATAGAATACGACACCAACTAAATCGCTTAGACAGAATTCAAGAAAGGAGCATAGCTCCCAAAAGAATTTTTTTTATTAAAAACAATATAAAAGCTTTATACTTACGTATATACATATGTTTAAATAATTCAGAAAAAATTTTATTTTTGAATACATCTGTATGTATGAATGGATGGAGTCATGTGTAGAAGTTCACGCAAGTGAGGAAAGTTCTCTGATCGCCATTCACTTGGGAGTGGCCAGAAACGATTCTTTTTACTTATGACTCAAGCAGCTCACGACTTCCGGTCTTTGACCAAGACCTCTGGGTAGCCTAAGAACATCCGTTTGAAAGCGAGCTAAAGTGAGAAGGCGAAACTTCCCCTCCGCAGGGTTGTGCGCTGGGTTTGGGACCCACCATGTAAACAAAGCGCACCAATGAAAAGGAACAACCTTCGGATGAGTGACCGCCCTTTTGATGACGACCATGAAAAACGAAATAAGGACAAGGAATTAAGGGCATGCACCTAGAATGTATGGTCCCTTAATTGGGAAAGTGCCGCTGCCCAGCTGATTGATGTCCTCGTGAAAATAAAGGCTGACATCACCTCCGTCCAAGAAATGCGATGGACGGAGCAAGGACAGAGACGAGTAGGTCCTTGCGGCATTTGCTAAGGTGGTCATATAAAGGAGCGTAAGTTTGGTGTAGTATTCGTGATGGGAGAGAGACTTCGTCGCCGAGTACTATCATTCACTCCGGTGAGTGAACGTCTAGCCACAATCCGCAGCAAAGCGAGGTTCTTCAACATATCGCGGATTTGCGCCCACGCCCCGACTGAAGAGAAGGACAATGTAACCAAAGATGCCTTCTATGAGCGTTTGGAGCTGCCCCCGCCACGATGTCAAAATCGTGCTTGGCGACTTTAACGCCAGGGTGGGCAAAGAAAGTGTCTTAATTCAGCCTCCATGACGAAACATCCCCAAATGGGTTGAGGCTGATCGACTTCGCCAGGGTCCGAAATATGGATATCTGTGGTACTAGATTCCAGCACAAGAAAATACATCAAGCTACCTAGCTGTCTCCGGATCGAAAAGCCATCAACCAGATCGATCATGTTGTGACAGAGGGAAGATACGTCTCCAGTGTTCTAGACGTGTGTACGCTCCGAGGTCCTAACATCGACTAGGACCACTATCTTGTTGCAGCCAAGACTCGCACCCGACTCTGAGCAGCAAAAAACGCACGTCAACAAACACAAGGAAGGTTCGACGTCGAGATCAATCACAACATACAGCCGAACGATTTTCTACTCGGCTTGCACTCTTGCTCTCTGAGAGCACTAGTCAACAACTCGGTATAAGGCAACTGTGTGACGGCATTTCAAACTCCTTACGTACAGCTGCAGCCGAAACCACTGGTTTTCGGAAAATACAAAAGAACAGCTGGTACGACGAGGAGTGCCATGTCGCAGCGGAGAGAAAAAAGACTGCCTACCTGGCAACGTTAAGATCGGCCACAACACGTGCGGGATAGGATAGATACCGAGAGTTAAAGAGGGAAGCGAGACCCATTTGCAGAAAGAAAAAGGATGAGGCCGAAATGCGTGAGTATGAAAAGCTTGATAAGCTGGCCGACAGGGGTAATGCTCCAAAATTCTACAAAAAATGCGGCAGCGTACAGAAGGTTTAAAGACCGGAGCATACTCTTTTAAAACCCCCAAAGGTGATCTAGTCACCGATGCGCAGAGCATACTTAAATTATGGAAGGAACACTTCTCAAGCTTGCTGAATGGCAGTGAACGAACAACGCCAGCAGAAGGCGAACTCGATTCCCCAATTGAAGACGATGGAGCAGACGTTCCATTGCCTGACCATGATGAAGTTCGAATAGCAATTACCAGTCTGAAGTGTAACAAAGCGGCGGGGGCCGACGGGTTGTCAGCCGAGCTATTCAAACACGGCGGCGAAGAGCTGATAAGGAGCAAGTATCAGCTGGTTCATAGCAAAGTGTTTTTCACCTCATGTGGTGAGTTTTGTGTTCTTTTTTTATGAGGTTGAAACAAGAAAACCCTTACAAAATAAACAGCTTTGCGTTAGAAATTTGTTTTGACTAAAAGTTCGATATGCGCTTCTGTTTTCCGTTTACAACGAATTGAAATACAGCAAAGCGAAGCAAAATGTTGGACAACTGTCTTCATTTTACGTTTTAACAAGCAATAGTCGCCATTTTATTGCAAAAAACCACTCGGAAAACTTAGCGTTCATTCTGGTATACCCTTTGCTTTCTTCATTTCGTTGTTAAAGTAACGAAGGGGAAAGTTTTATGTGAATGGGCCGTAACGCTTGGGATATTCCATCGAATGCTGATGTGAAGAAAAAAAATTAACTATAGCATATGAAATTGTGCTGGCAGTTGTCGTATTTGATAAATTTCAGTTGTGTCGAATTTAGGCAGAAAGTGTGCGAAAATGAAGTTGGGCCGAAATTAACGAAGTTCGAATAAATTTCTACAAAAAATAAATTCTATTTTAAGCGATTCATTACGAGGCATCTCGACAGGATAAAATTTATGTCATACTAACTGTCAAATCTATTGCTATTGCCATTGCCAAATCTGTATGTGAGCATTTGTTAAGATAGATAATCATTCGCGCTAAGGTGTAGGCTAGGTAGGTTCGAGCCGATGTATCGCATGCTTTGAGCTCTTCAAAAATTTATTTAATCACATTGCGAAATGCCGTCGAGTAAGTAGCTGATGTAGCGCATGTTTTGAGCTCTTGAACTGTTTAAATCTTTTATGTGGAAAATAAAGAAGACAAAGATCCTTCTTTACAAATGTATTTCTGGGAAAACTAAGAAGTCATATTTTTGGACTACTATATAATAATTGCGGCATAAATTTTATATACCAATTAAAATAATAATTTTCAAATGAGCAAAAATATTTGGTTTATGCTGGTATAAGTTTATTAGATTTAATATTTCGCCCATTCCCAACCAAATTTGCATAATTTTTCTGTAAATTAACAATAAACTAAATATTAATTTTTTGGAAAAATATTATTTTGAAAATGTACTTTATTTTTATAATATAACACAACCGTCTTAATACTCACTCTTCAAAATTTCATATTACTGAAATGAAAACGCCGTCGGCATATGTGCAAATGGGAAATGTTGCCTCTGCGAAATCTTCATAGCATAGATAACTTGATCAGAATCTCTTTTCTTGCTCTCTCGCTTGTCGGCTGGCAAGGCACCCTGATCTGTTTTCTGAGCTGGCAACAAAACACAATCAGGGTGCCGTCATCCAGCAGTTAGTGAAAACGGCGGGATGCGAGAAGGGCAGCGCTATAACTACTTGACGAAATAAGTGTAAAATGAAATTTCATTGAATCAAAATACCAACAAATCAAAACACCGACAAATAAAAATATCGACAAATCAAAACACTGACAAATCACAATACCGACAAATCAAGAAAAGGTGGTGTATATTTTTCTGTAAAATAAGCACTACCTGCACTCACCTTTTATGAATTCGAAGGAACTTTTAAACGAATGAAGTTGGTACGGTTGGAGGTATGTTGATCGGCGATCGCGAAACGTGTATGCGCACGGATAGAGAACAAAAGAGGCCGGGCGCCGTCCATCGGTCCCATTTGTTAATTATGTTCTGGTGTCCTCGTGTGTGGTGTGAAAGTATGGTGTAGATAATGATGTGGTGGGCATTATGCCGATGTGTTGAGAATGGGGATGAAAATGTGATGCGCATGATGCTAATGTGTTGAGTATGGTGTGTGTAGTGTGGGGTGAAGATGTGGTATGTATGTATGTGTGGGGTGTAGTTGTGTTATATCTCGTGACTCACACTCCGGAGTCAGATGTGTAGGTGACAGACAGTTGTGGCAATGCCCGTGTGCCTGGGCAACTTATTGCCATTGCAAGGGTCGCATACCCCTAAATATGCCACAATGGTGCAGACGATGTCAGCGTCGATAGATGGGGCACCTTAGGGTCTCCGAAGACCGTGATGGTGGTCGAGTGCCACCACGGGGTGCGGATTTAAGGACCGCTGCAGGCGCGGTTGCCGGTACAGGTGCCGGCTTTGTTGCAACCACAGTTCGGGGTGCTGATATGGGCCCGGTGCGTGGCGCATTGATAGCCCCCCGAGCGGTTGGCGTAGTTGTAACTGGAGAATCTACCTCCATTGTAATCTGTATAGAGAAGATTGTTGATTATTAATGTATCATAAAATGAGATATGAGCCATCGTGCCACGATGTGTGGCATGAATGGGTCGTCGTATTGAACGATCGTTTGGTAGTCTTCTTCGTTATTATTCGACGGTTTATGATTTTTTAGTGGTTTTTTACTGGCGTATTCTCGTTTTATGGATAAATTTAGTGATTTTATTATATGGCGACAGTATCGCTTTGGTTTTTTTGCGTACGGAGATCCACGACGCGTATGTGACCGTCGGAGCCATAATGTAGCTTTTGTATGCGGCCAAGCCGTCTCTCAGTAGACGGTAGACAATAATCATGAATGAGGTCGCAGTTTCTAACATTAGGCGCTTGTTCAGGAGTCTTCCAACGGTATCTTTTGTGGAGATCCTTTATGTACTCGTCCTTCCAGCGGCGGCTGAAATTATGATGGAGAATTTTAATTCGTTCCCATCGATTTAATAGGGATAGCGACTCCACGCCTGGTTCAGGAATGGCCAGAATGGGTGCTCGTTTTAGAAAATTCCCTGGAGTTAAGACGGTGAAATCTGAGGGGGCTTCAATTCGATTTAATAACGTCGTGAACTCTTCGTAATTTAATTTATAATTTCCAGCTACCCGAAATGGGATTTGAAGCTTTTTACAGCGAATTCCCATAAACCGCCCATATGAGGCGCTCTTGGGGGTATAAACTGCCAGTTGATACCTTGAGGGGCGTACTTTTGTAAGATGTCGGGTGACATTTGCTTTAGGAAATCCACAAATTGCTTTTCTGTGGATCGCTGAGCTCCAATGAAAGTTTTGCCATTATCGCTCATGACTTTTGATGGGTAGCCACGTCGAGCGACGCAGCGAGCAAATGCCGCGAGAAAAGCCTCCGTCGTTAGATTACTACATAGCTCAAGATGGACTGCCTTTGTCGTGAAACATACAAAGACAGCCACATAGCCTTTCATGAGAGTGGGAGACCTTAACATAGACGCCTTTACCTGGAAAGGCCCAGCAAAACTAACACCTGTTGTGGTAAAAGGCAGAGCGAAATTGCAGCGTTCAGGTGGAAGTGGTGCCATAATCTCCGTTCGCATCTTCTGTTTGTGCATAGTGCAAATCTTGCACGTGAAAATGCACTTCTTGATTTGCGGCTTAAGATGGGGGATATAATACTACTTGCGTACCATATGTTGCATGAGGCGATGTTCGGCGTGTAGCATTAAGATGTGGATGTAATTGAGGGACAATGTTGCAAATGGTGCCCTCTCTGGAATTATTATGGGATGGCGTTCGTTATATGTTAGCCTCGATTTAGCAAGCCAACCATTGGCACGGAGCAGATCTTTCGTGTCCAGAAATGGGTTTAAAACTAAGAGTGAGCTCTTTTTATCAATAGGCTTCGATTCTCTTAGTAGTGATATATGGCGGCTGAAGTAGCGCGCTTGTGTGTATGCTATTAGTGCGACCTTTGCCTTTTGTAATTCTAGGTACGTCACTGTGTTGCATGGGAAATGATGTGATCCCTTGATTTTGCTTTTGAGTTGTTCTATAAATTTGAACATATACGCAACTACTCTGAGAGCTCTGTGAAACGATGAAAATCGTTCAAGGATGTCGGTATCATCCAATAATGTGTGAAAGGTGGCAATTTTTCGACCTTCTGGAGCGATAATGTTGCGCATGGGGGATTGTGGCCAAGAATCAGGAGATTCTAACAACCAACGGGGGCCATTCCACCAGAGGGTGGTAGTGGCAAGGTGCAGTGGCTTGCACCCTCTTTTACCTAGATCTCCCACTAGGTCAAGTATTTGAGACGTTCTGTTAGAAATATATGTCTTCCATGCGTGTGGTGGTTTTTCCAAACAGGCTAGTACAATTTCTGAATCGGAACTTAAATATATATTTTGCATTTTGCCATGTTTAAATGCATTTGCACCATGGCTACTAATTTGGAAAGTAGCAGTGCGCCACATAACTCAAGTCGTGGGAGACTTATAGTTTTTAAAGGTGCCACCTTTGCTTTTCCTACTAATAAGTGGCTTGTTGTCGTGGTGTCACTTGCGTGCACACATAGATATAGATAGCACAGTATGCCTTTTCAGAGGCTTCACTGAAGTCATGTAATTCGACTTTGTGATCGGGGGAGTAATTTACCCATCGCGGAATTTGAATCTGAGAAATATTATTCAGATTATTTGCGAACTGAGACCATTTTTCTTAAGCTATCTAGCCATAATTCTTGTATTAAGATTTTCGCTGTTGGGTCGAAAAGTTTTGCCACCGAGGATAGAATCTGTCTTTTCGTGATGGCTGATAATGCGGATATGGACTCTGTCGTGTATGAGAACTGGTCCGATATCGCATTCCATTGGATGCCTAGTGTTTTTGTTGTACTTTCGTTTTCGAATATAAGGAAATTAGTGTCGAACAAATTTTCGTTTGGAATATTTTTTAGTATATTTGGGTGATTTGCCGTAATCTTTTCTAATGGAAACCCTGCGTATTTGAGGGCTTAAAGTACCTGTTATAAGGCCTCGTATGCTTGTGGAAGAGTGTGACTTCCAGACAAAATATCGTCTACATACGTTTGAGTTTTCAACACTTCGGTTGCCGAAGAAAATTCTGACTTTGTGCTGTCTGCCAATTCGTGGAGTGTTCGAATGGCTAAATATGGTGCACAGTTAACGCCAAATGTAACTGTTTTTAGTTTGAAGTCGCGTAAAGGACTGGTGGGGGATCTTCGGAACATAATGCGTTGAAAATCTTGGTCGTCTTTATGTACGACTATTTGCCGATACATTTTTTCAACGTCCGCATTGAATACGTATTTAAATATACGACAATTTAATATCAGAAGCATTAAATCTGGTTGGAGTGTGGGTCCCGTAAATAGGATATCATTTAGGGAATTCCCTGAACTAGTGGTTTTCGAGGCATTAAAAGCAACTCTTACTTTTGTTGTTGTTTGCCTGGCTTCACTACTGCGTGATGTGGCAGGTAGAAGGAGTAGTATTTGCGTTGACCATTTTCTCCCCTGGGGTTACTTCTTCCATGTAATCTAAATGTAGGTATTCTTCTATCACACCATCATATTCAGATTTGAGTGCACCTTTTTTAAGTAGGTTTCTTTCCATACTTAGAAACTGCTGTATTGCAGGGGTGCGAGAGTGACCTAAGGCGAGTGAGTTAGGAAATTGTTGCTTAAGTGGTAGTCGTATGACGTACCGACAATTTTCTGATCTAGTAGTTGTGGCTTTGCAAAAATCCTCACAATACTGGTCTTCAGGGATTGTGACTGATATGGTGGGGAGTTCTTCTAATTCCCAAAATTTTTTCAATTGTGAATTGAGGTACTCGTTTGAGACGTCCTCAACTTGAGTTGTAATTGTTGTGACTGGTTCCGCAACTAGACCGCTTAGGACCCATCCGAAAATGGTATTTTGCGCCAGAAGTGTTTTGGTAACTTTCTCAATACCTTCGAGTATTATCTGTGGTATGAGATCGCTGCCTAATAGAAGATCTATTTGAGCGGGGATGTTGCAGTTTGGGTCTGCTAGCTTTAGGTGTGAAACCTTTTGCCAATGCTTGCTGTTTATGTGATAGCTGGGTAACATATTGGTTAATTGCGGTAGGCCAATAGCTTCTGCTTGTATGCGCATATCCGCTTTGAGGGAAAAGAGGGTAATGGGGCAGATTTTATTTGAATTTTGAACAACTCTTCCGCCCATTCCCGTGATTTCAAAGTTTGCTAGTTTTGTTGGTAACTGTAGCCTGTTTTGTGCCCTAGACGCTATAAATGATCGTTGTGATCCTGAGGCTCTGGGTTTAAACAGTTCTCCTCGGTGTTCGATGGACCGACTGCTGTCGGTAATAGTACCCAACTGTGATTTTCGCTATGTAGCGTTTGGGTTTTTAACGCCTTTGAACAGCATAGTGCTTCTTGGCACTTTTCAGAATCTGTTGTGGCAACTAATCCTGTTGCTCGTTTTACGTTTGCATTGTTTGGGGGTGAGCTGGAAAAATGGTTATATGTAACATAGAATGATGTCTTTTATGGCAGTAAACGTAATTAAATTTGGTTTCGCAATCCTTAAGCATATGCGCATGTGACAGACAGTTGGTACATAATTTTTCGTTCTTACGAAACTTTTTCGATCGCTAACATTCATTTTTTTGAATTTTTCGCATGATTTTAGTTTGTGACCTCCTCTACAAAGTTCGCATGAAGTTTGCTTATATTGTTCGGATGTGAACGATTGATTTTTAAAAAAGCTTCTATTTAAATTATTGTGGCTACTTGCTTGGGGTCTATTGAAGCTTCTTTTCAGGTCGTTTTGAACGTGTTTCGTTCTGACTAATTTTTTATCTACCCTTTCCGCAATTTCATATTGCGTAGTAAGAAATTCTTTCATTTGCTACCACGTTGGGCACTTTCTTCGCGATGAGAGCGATTGCTCCCACAAAAGTAACGATTCTTCTGGTAATGCAGCTGTGCACATATTTACCAGAATGGGGTCTCAATTATCTGTGGGAATATTCTGTGTCGATAAAACCGACACACAATTTGAAACAGTGGATTGAAGCTTTATGAACTCTTCACTTGTTTCTTTCTGAATTTTCGGTAAATTCATTAATATCGTCAGCTGTTTGTCGACCAATATTCTCTCGTTTTCATAACCTGCTTTTAGAGTTTCCCAAGCAAAATTAAAATTTTCGTCAATTTCTGCGCTTGTGATAATTTAAGGTGGTTTATGTACACAGCTGTAAACATGTCCCGGAAGGACGGCCACTGTTCATAACCACATTGAAATATATCTGTGTCGCATACTGGCACTTTAAGGTGAATGCCTGAACTTGCCTTTTGGGCTTGTTTTGTGGCAGCTCTACTCTCGCTTGTGGAGTAGGTGCAATTGCTCTTAATAGCTTTAGTTGATCAGAAATCATTGCTTTTGTGTCTTCGAACTGGTCTAGGCAGTGTTCATACTTGGAGTAAGCCGAGGATTTAAAATTTTCTGGTAGATCTGAGTCGTCAGATTCTACGATATGCCGCTTGGAGACGCGTCCAAAAATTATCTAAATTGTCTTTTGTTATTTCTAAGACCGATTCAGAATTGTCTTGAATCGGTGAAGATGAAAATCGAGTACAGTATCGAATCAAACTGTCACTCTCAGCAATGAATTTTGTATAAGAAATGTCTTTACCCCTCTTTGATTTGTAGCACATTGCTTTGAGCGTGTAGCTTCTGCCGGTGTACACGGACTTTTTTCGTCTGAAATCATTTTTGGAACTTTTAGCAACTGAGTTGTTATGAATCCGTTGAGTCTGAGCTCTTTTAAAAGATGTATATAATAAATCAAAACGTCTTAGTGAACACTAGACTTGTAGATATTTTGAAAATATTTCGTATATACTCGTATAGTATATATATGTATTTATGTATATAATGGTAATTATTATTATTTATTAGAGTAATATGAAATATTAAACTAGCTTGAGTAAATACACACTAGCTACCAGGGTCTACGGTGCGATTAAATGTTAAACATTTTTTTTTTTTGTATATACGAATGCTGTTCTTATATTCCGAATTTAACATATTGATATTGTAATATATTTTATTTGGTTAAAATTGGTTTAAATTTTGCTGCTCAGATTAATATCGTTGCTATATTTTATTACTTTTTTAACGTTTCCGATGTTAATTTCATTTAGTACAGTTGGCGGTACAGTGGTACCAAAATTCTTTGCTCGAAGCGCAGATAGGTTTTGGGCAATAGTCGAGGATGTGTTGGACAGTTAGGCGGCTTGGACAGTACGGGCATACAGGTGGAGTCTCACATTGAAGAATGTGGCTATGCGTGATCACTGTGTGGCCGAGCCTCAGTCGAGTGAAATAGGTAATTTCTTTCCTTGACAAATCCGCTGGGTAAAGCGCTTTAGTACATTCCCGATTAATGGTGGAGTAAAGATGCTGATAATGGGACCAGTCTGAAATTAGTTTGTTACGGAGGTGTCTATTTATCATCTTCTGTAAATCCTTGCTCGGCGATGCATTAAAAGTTAGACATGGTGATGAGACTGCGTTTTTGGCCACTTCGTCGGCAAACTCGTTGCCTGGGATGCCCTTATGCCCAGGAACCCAAAAGATTTGGAGTTTTTTTTTATATTTTATAAATCTGTCCCTAATTCGGTTGATAATAGAGTTATCGTGGTAATTATTTTTAATTGCTGAGACTACAGACATACTATCTGTGCAAATAACGAAGTGCCCTTTGTTTTTAGTTGCAAATTCTGCGGCTTGTAGTACCGCGACTGCTTCTGCTGTATAAATAGAACAGTGCAATGGGAGCCAACCGGCTGTTATGAGTGTTCCATTTTAGTGCACTACACCGAATGTTGTACTGTGGTCAGTTTTTGATCCATCTGTAAATATGGGGATCCATTGATCATCTGCCTACTGTTAAAGTGCTCAATGAATAGTTGTTTAAATCATTCGTTACTGGTGTGTGCTTTAGGGTAGATGTGTAAAAGCTCGGATACAAATTTGACTGCCCATTGGGGGTATTTGAATCTCTAATTCTTTGCAATAAGATATTCACCGACAAATAGTAGATTTGGTGGAGTAGTTGCGTTTGTGGAATGCAGCGAGACGGAATATGTTGAACAGCGTTTTATTTGTGGTATTAATAAACTTTGGGATCAGTCTCCACGTAGCGGGGTCGCGCATTGCAACAATGGAGGGGAGACCTGCTTCTGCTAACATACATTTAACTGTTGAAGTGGGGAAAGCGTTCAAACTATGTACGTCGAGCCGCTGTGTATTGTAAAAGTTTTATACATATGTGTGTTGGCGCAACATCCATAAATAGGGAGTCCATAATCTATTTTTGATAGTATTATTGATCTTGATATATTAATTAAAGTGTTAGTATGTATACAAAGGTTTTTGGATGATAAGTATGTATTTAATAATATTAAGCCTGGCAGCTATATTTTTTCTTAACTGCTGACAGTGCTCTTTTGAAAGTATATTTAGAATCAAATATAATGCCTAATATTTTTAAGTTTTTTTACATTTTGAATGTTAGTGAGCTCAACATTGATATCAATTGTGGGGCAGCCTTGTTTTCGACAGATGTGCAAAATTTTGCACTTTCCATAAGCAAGGGTGGCTTTTAATCCCCATTGTTTGAGTTCGAGTAGTAGCTTTAAAATGTATTTTTAGTGCTTAGTAAGTCCTTATTTTTAGTATAAAAAAGGCGTCGTCTGCATAAATATTTAAATTAATATTTTTGAAGTTTATTGTTATTCTATTTGTTGCAGAGGACCACTAATAATAAGTATGTAAAACGCAGTGTTGATAGTTTGAAGGTTTAATAAGAACTGTGCTGAATTGAATGTACAATGCAATAAGTAATTTACAGTTACAGCTAGGAATCTATGATACAGATAATGTCATTAAGAAGGTTGCCATATTAATAATATTAAGATTACAACTTCAACACTTCTTCTTAAGCTTATATATTTACTTTTTAACAAAACTTTAATTTAATCCAGGCATTTTTACACAATTACAATGCTTTTGCTTAGACAAAGACTTTGTTAAGATATCGGCAACATTCTTATCTGTGGATACATATTTCAAATTGATTTCATTATTTTCAACTTTTTCACGAATGAAATGATACTTAATATCTATGTGTTTTGTACGCTTGTGGTGAATTGGATTGTGAGCGATATGTTGTGCGCTTATGTTGTCACCATATAGCGTTATTGGTGTTGAGCTTGACCAGCCTATCTTACTTAATAGTCTGCTAAGGTATATTGCCTCTTTTGCTGCCATTGCTAAGGCTACATATTCAGCCTCAGTGCTGCTTAAAGCTATGATGTTCTGCTTCGTTGAGGACCACGAAAAAGAACTACCTCCTAAGTAAAAAGCGTGCCCTGTGTACGACTTTCTGTCAGACGAATCGTTTGCCCAATCAGCGTCGGCGAACCCCTTTACGTCTTCACCAGTCATGCAATATTCAATGGACATGTCGATGGTGCCCGATAAATAACGTAGTATATGTATTGTGCCTGGAAAGTTTGCTTATTGCATGTAAAATATCTGGCCGACTCAAGACCGCTAAATACATGAGAGAACCGATTAGTAAATGATATTCAGTAGCATTTACCTTCACGAAATTTTTATCTGGCTACTGCCCTGCAATTTTGCATACCAAATGAATCGAGAACTGCTCTAATGTACTTCTTCTGGTGCAAAGAAATGGCGCCTTTTTCACCTTTTCGTTGTATTTCCAACCCTAGGAAATAACTTACAGTACCGTAATCGTGCATCTGGAACTTTACTGCTATCTTCTTCTTAATTCCTACTATTTCATTTTCGCTGGGACATCTGATGATCAAATCATCAACGTAGACTGCTATATAACTATACTGCTGATTGTTGTTGTTCACGTACAAACATGGCTCATGTCTACACCTTTTGAACCCGATGCTGGTTAAAACTGCGTCTAAAGTGCTATTCCAAACACGGCCGGATTGTTTCAATCCATAAATTGCTTTCTGTAGCTTTAACACCTTTTCTGGATACTTCTTGCTGATAAAGCCCTCTGGTTGTTTCATGAAAATATTTTCTTCAAGTTTGCTGTTCAAATACGCGTTCGATTTGTCAATATGATGCATGTTGTTTTTCTGCAAGCTGTTTTTCTGCAGCTACCGCAAAAAGCATGCGTATCGTCTCGTAACGTAAAACTGGAGATAACGTTTCCCAGTAGTTGACACTTAATTGTTGCCCACAACCTTTTGCAACTAATCTTGATTTAAACTTATCGATATTTCCGCTGGCGTCTCTCTTGATTCGATAAACCCATTTAGAACCAATGACTTTTTGTCCCTTCGGTAAATCAACTAACAACCATGTATTATTGGTTATAAGAGCATCATATTCCAACTGCATGGATTTTCGCCATTCAACTGCATGTTGACCACTCAATACCTCCTTTGGACTTTGAGGCGTTTCATCATCTTCTGTAGAGTTTACATTTAAAAGTTGAAACTGTTTTTTTGGCCTGCCTGGTTGACCTGTTCGAATATGTTTTGGTCTACCACGCCCACGTTTTGGTAACTCATCTTGTTCTGAACTTGGTGCATCTGCTTCAGAATCACTTGCCGTGGAAAACTCGTCCTCCTCATCGTCGAAGTCGTTTTTCATTTCAGGCTCGCCTACATTTTCAGTTGCTGACTGCTCATTTTCTGGAGACTTAAGGCGAATGATGTTTGTCGCGAAGTCACCTTTGCGTTGTGATGAACTAATTTCTGAAGTGATGCTCGTGTTAAACTCGCCTTCAATGAATTTAACGTCGCGCCTTTCTACTATAATACGCCGCTGTTGATCATATAAACGATATGCTTTTGCTGTATTGGAGTAACCAACAAAAATATACTCCTTGCCTTTCGCATCGAATTTGCCTTTGTTTGTTTTGTCTAGTGCGAATGCACGTGACCCAAAAATGCGTAGATGCTTTTCTGATGGTTTACGCTGCTTCCACACCTCAAATGGAGTACGAGAATTCAATGCCTTCGTTGGGCATCTATTTCGTAAATACACTGCGGTTTGTACCGCTTCATCCCATTTCGACTATGGTTCGGTTGGCTCGCTCCGCAACACCATTTTGCTGGGGTGTATACGGGACAGTCAACTCCCTCTTTATACCACAACTTTTCAAAAAATTATCAAATTCAATGTTAATATATTCTTTACCATTATCACTTCGTATGGCTTTTATCTTACAGTCCATTTGGCATTCAACAAAGCCTTTAAAATGTCTAAATTTTTCAAAAACTTCACTTTTGGTTTTCATAAAGTATACAAATGTCTTTCTAGAAAAATCGTCTATAAATGTAACAAAAAATCGATTACCACCTAGCGATTTAACATTCATAGGCCCACACACATCTGTATGCACAAGTTCAAGTACTTTCTTCGTTGAACGCTCAGTTTTTTGTACAAATGGTAATGCACAAATTTTCGCTTTATTGCACGTATCGCAATTCACTTGTTTTGGTAAACCCTTTAATTTCATACCATGAACTAATTCTTTTTTACTGAGTTCGCGTAAATTTTTAAAATTCAAGTGACCATATCTGTTGTGCCACATTGTAACTTGCAAGTTAGTTAACATATTTACAACACCAACAACTCTTTTTTCAATATATAAATATAAGTTATTTGTTCGTTTTGCTTTTAACACTAATTGTTTTTCTTTATTTCTCACTAAAGCCGTTTCTTTTTCGAACATAGTATAATTTCCATACTGCGCTGCTTTACTCACTGACAAAAAATTCATGCGTAGCGCTGGTACATATAAAACGTTTTGTAATTCTATTTTGCGTTTTTCACTTTGCAGTAATACAGTACCTATACCGTATGATTCAACATATTAATCAGCTGCTAAAATTATTTTTGCTTCTTTCTTAGTAAATGAAATAAACAAACTTTTATTACAACACATATGAGAAGTAGCGCCACTGTCGATGCACCAAATGTTTTTCGTCAATGCTTCCAAACATTAAGCAGTTTGATGTTTCTTTATATGCATTCTGTTCGTTGCTTACTTTGTTTGAACTTCGGCATTCACTTGCCCGATGACTCGATCGTTGACAATTGAAGCATTTCCCCTTAAATTTGAATTTCTTTTGCTTTATCACTTCTTTCGTTGCGTCGCTTTGCTAATCGTGTGTTCTAACGCTGCTTAGTCGCTTTTGCGCTGCATATGTGCTTTTGTTTGCGCATGTATACACTGCTTGCATGTCCTCTCTTTCATTTCGTTCTTGCCTACGCGTACCTTCTTCAAGAATTTTAGCTTTGACTGTGTCAAAAGTTGGCAATTCGTCGCGAGTCTTAATTGCTACAACAAAAGTTTCCCACGAGCTAGGAAGACTTGACAACAACATTATGACTTTCTAATCATCCGCTATTTGTATGTTTAATTCCGCTAGTTTGTCGACCGCTTCGACAAACAACTGTACATATTGAATCACGCTATCAGTTTGCAGCATATTCAAACGCAACAAATTTTGATATAACAGCACTTTTCTTATTGGTAATTAGCTCACTGCGCACAGATACCGACCAGACGTCGTAATTATCTTCTGCAGGTTTTTCTATTTGCAGAGACAAACGCATTTTAAAAACTTATTTAAAAACCGCGCACACACGAAATTGAAAAATTCACTTGAGTTAATATTTGCCGTTACAAAAAAAAAAAAAAATGGTGACTATGCATTCTGACCTGGGCCCTTAACCATTGTTGCAGAGAACCACTGATAATAAGTATGTAAAACGCAGTGTTGATAGTTTGAAGGTTTAATAAGAACTGTGCTGAATTGAATGTACAATGCAATAAGTAATTTACGGTTACAGCTAGGAATCTATGACACAAATAATGTCATTTAGAAGGTTGCCATATTAATAATATTAAGATTACAACTTCAACACTATTTATTTGCTCAAAGGCTATCATAAATAGTACAACCGATAAAGGGGAGCCTTGGGGTATGCCGTTATTGAGTGGAAAAAGTTTTGAAAGCTGTCCGTTGATATTAACTTGGAATGCCCGTCCAGTCATAAACGATTTTATGACTTGAAATATCTTTTTCTCAATTTTCCACACTTTGAGTTGATTTAAAATGACATGAATGCCAATGCGATCATACGCTTTTTTGAAGTCAGTGGCTAACACTGTGATGTGTTTTTTGGTTGAGAGCGCATCGGCGATAAAGCGTTGTAGGTGGAGGAGTGCGTCGATGGTTCCATGTTTCTTTTTAAATGCTGACTGGTTGTGACTTATTAAATAATTTTTCAAGAAAAACCACATTAGCCTTTTCGTGAGCAATTTTTCAAATATTTTGCTGAGACAGGAGTTTAGTGAGATTGAGCGATACCCACTTGTACTGTTTTGGGATTTATTTGGCTTAGGTATTGGTAGTATGGTGGCCGATAGCCACGTGTGAGGATAAAGCCCCCCGTTGAGGATGTTGTTGTACAATGACAGAAGGATACGGAAGTAGTAGATTGCGGAGCATAGCGTAGGTTATACAGTCTTTTCCTGAAGACTTCCCTTTAGCGTGTTGCAGAGCGACATCTAATTCTATTTGTGAGAATTCTGTGTCTAGGTAGAGAGCGTCTTCTGTGACTGTGCTGGAGTAATATACTTCGGCCAGTATTGTCTGCTTTAACGTATTATATTCTTCGGAAAAGTTAGTGTCTAGCAATTTCAGTGGAGGAAGAAAGAAAGGCGTTATTATGACGTATCGCAATAATGGGAGCTCTTGGAATACCAGTGAGCGTCTTGATTCTTGCCAAGATCTTTTGTGGCGAAAAGTTTGGATTAATAGTTTCGGAGAATTCAGATATAGATTTCCGTTTTGCTTTTTTGACGCGTTTTTTGAACTGGGCGTTTGCCTTTTTGTAAGCGAAAAGGTCGACAAAATTACAAGAGTTTTTATAAACCTGCCAAAGTTTTTGTTTATTTGTACGTAATAGACTAAGTTCGTTATTCCACCATGGTGAGCGTTATTTATGCCCCTTTGGGTTGCTTTGAGGAATCGTTTTGTTGGCTGCTGTTCTATTTATCTTGGTAATTGTGGCTGCTTCTTGGTGAATGTTTACAGGGTGCCACTCTTGTATCGCCTCTAGCCAGTGTGTCTGGAATTGATCCCATTTTGCAAAGTCTGTCAAGAATTTTGGAGATCTCTTTGGGTTCTGTACGTTCAAATTATTTTGTAATTCTATCAGAATTGGGTAATGGTCGCTTCCATAAAGGAAGTTAAGGATTTTCCACGAACAGAAGCTCATTTGGCCAAGTGGCGTTGTTCGTTCGAGGCCCTGCGGCCTTTGGCCTCCGGCCACGAACACGCTCAGGATCATAACCCTTAGTAAGCAGAATTCTCTTTTTATGCTTCGATAGAAATAAGGGCAGACAAGATAAAATGTTTTTCATATGTCGGCATTTTGGTTTGTCGGTATTTTGATTTTTCGGTGTTCTGATTTGTCGGTGTTTTGATTTGTCGGTATTTTGATTTAGTTGCATATTTAAATTTTGTCTGTATTTTGATATGTCGGAATTTTGAATTTTGGTATTTTTAGTGTATCCCCATAAATTTTATCCTGTCGAGATACCCCGTTAACAAAAGCATCGAATAAAGTCTTTAGTCTGTATAAAAGCGGCACAAGTCTTAATAGCTAATTTATTTCTAGGTTTTGTTTTGATTCAATTTTGTATAGGAATTATCCGCTCAAGACAACTCGAAGAATGCAGTAAATATTGCAAATAGATATTCGTTTAATTCTTTCTTGTTAACATTTTATATAGTTAGATAATGATCTATATTCATAGCTAATTGCTTTAGCACTTTGTACACGAAGAGATTTGAGATGTGTATGTAAATACATACGTATTCTTTATACATATGTACATATTCGCTGCATTTGTGCCGTATGCATTGCATTCTCTTTTAATTTTGTCACTAATAAATATTTGCTAAATCCTTAACAGGTTATGGGCCCTGGAAGAGTGATAGTGTGATTGAAAGTGATTTGACGTTACAAAAAAAGTAACGTAGTAATTTTTGTAAGAGCTCTTAACTTATTTCGCGTCGGGTAACTGTAGTTTTCTTTAAATTGAAAACATTTTGGGTTGCAAACTGAGAAACAGAGAACAAAATTACTACATACATATTAGACTGTGCCAAATAAATACAATATTTTTTTCTTCGGTCCCATATCAAAATTTCGTTAAGAGTCACGAAAAAAAATTGTGTCAAAATTTGAGCCCTTTATCTTCATTTTTCAGTAAGCGCTCGCAAAAATAAGAATTTTCGTCAAAAAATGTTTTTTTTTTCATTCATTTTTTGGTTATAGATAATTTAAAATACCAAATATAAAAAACCCTTGGTATGGTTTTGTAGGAAAAATAAATTCTCTACAAAAATGATCCTTTCTCGAATTTATAGAATCAACACCGTTTTTTTTTATTGCTCATTCAATTACAATTTGTTCTATGATTTTTATTTTCAATTATTGATAAACACTTATTAAACTTCTTTCCAACGACAACAAACTAAATCAATTTTTCTAGGAATGTTTATGATCTAAACAACTAGTTTTTAAACTTTAATTGATTGTTATATGGTACAATAAAAGAAAAAAATAATTTTATTCACAAATATAATGAAGACAAAAAGATTCATCTTTTTACAATTTTTATTTATAAGTCTCGCGGACTTATAAATTATTTATGATGTAAAATTTATAAGATATATCTTTTTTGGACCTTATTATACGTCAAAGGATTCTGGTATAGAGCTTGTAACTTGAAACGGCAGTTTTATAACCCCGCCACAGTACAACTACAAAAATGACCTCATAGATGTCGTTAGTATAAGTTATGTATGTGTCACAGCTGATTAGATGAAAGTGGCTGCATTAGCTGACTAATTTCTATTCTATAATTTGAGATCTGTGGATATTTATTGTTATTTGTTTTGTAAAAATATATTACTTATGTCGAAAAATAGTTCAAATTAGGGCAATTCAGAATCTTGTGCATCTGAGTTTGCAAAATTATGCAATTGCAAATATTTACCATCAAAAATGAACGTTTTTTTTGTGGTTTCTGTGCAATCCTGGCAAAGACCATTAATTCACAGCTGATCGGTGAAGAAAAACATTTTTTTGTAGGCAAAATTTTCGCACAAATTGCAAAATATGGCGAAAAAAAGTTTTAGGGAAAAATTAAGTGATGAAGCTGCTGAAGAAATTATGGACATTGAAGGTAAAAAATATTTTTATGCGGCACATAGCACAAATTTAAAATTTCTTGATTTTTAATTTATAAAATTTACAAAAATTTCTCCATTTCTTCTCTTTGTTTACAATGTTTTTATTTTTGACAGCAGCTGATAATTTGCAAACCAGTGTTGCAAATAATACAATGGCGTTTTAGTGTTGCTTATTTGCAAGGGTCTAGCAGGTGCATCGCTATACATTTTGTTAGTGTAAAAGCAAAAATATGCTCGCTAATTTGCAATTGCAAAAATGCAAGACCATTTGCACCAGATTCTGAATTGCCCTATTATGTTTATCTTTTGGGTGCCGTTCATAATAATTTGCCATCACGCAAGCTGCCTAAAAATGGAGATGTTTTTAATTATTTCATGTTTAAGTACAAGATCATAAAGAAAACAATTCGTGAATGTTCTGCCGAGGTTATAGAAGAAGTTCGAAAGATTTGGAGTGTTATGAACATACCACATATTAAAAAACAACACGCTATCACAAAAATCGAAGCGCTTTTTACAGAGTGGAGAAATTTAGATAAAAGTCGATTTAAAAAACATTCTGAGTTTCATCTGTTGAAAATAAAAAAATTTACCAATAAATTGGATGAATTATTTGATATAAGACTCAAAAAAGATATATCTGATAGCTCCTGCCCTGAAGAACTTTTTTTGTTAGTAAAAAAAAGTAAAGGCCGGTTAACACCTCTACCAGATGACGTAGAAGATAAGAGTTTTCCCCTTGAACCAATAAAAAATGATAATTATGAGCATGGTAATTATTATAAACTTTGTATTTGCTGACAAGATATTAAAACCTAATTTTTCTGAAATATTATTATTTAAATATCTAATCACAATGATTTTTTTCAGTCTTAAGTCAAGCTTTATCTGATACATCTGTTTCAATTTCTAATTTTGAGGACGAACTTCGTCGAACTTCGCATGAAAATAAAATAGACGTTATGACTCCGGAATTAGCATCAGCTTTAGACAGATCAAATGTCTCTAGCAGAAATGCTACCTATATTGTTATCGCTGTCGCAAAAAGTTTGGGTCATGATCCTAAAAAAATTAATGTAGCCATAGGTCAATACACAGAGATCGTAATAAAATTAGAAAAATGTTGGCGATAGGTATAAAAAATAATAATTCAGCTGTTCAGAATGTAGTGTTACACTGGGACGGTAAATTACTCCCAGATTGTTGTGGTACCCAGAAAGTTGATAGGCTTCCAATAGTTTTATCCGGACTTAATTATGAACAACTTCTAGCGGTTCCAAAATTGAATTGTGGAACAGGATTCAATCAAGCTCAGTGGATAGTCGGAGAGTTGAAACGATGGAACGTTGTTAATAATGTTAAAGGAATGTGCTTTGACACTGCCTACGTTAACTCAGGTGTGACATTATTGTACAATTACAATAAAACTATGTGCTCTAAGCCAAAACTTATGCTTTACCGTCATTTAGTTTTTCTCATTGATTTTTCGTGTTGATCATTATTGACTGTGTTTAAAGGTGAAGAGAATGGAGCAGCAGTATAAATTGAGAAAGCTTTGAATAAAAAACTGATCTGGTTTCCGTGTCGACATCATATTTATGAGCTAGTCTTAAAACGTGTTGTTGAAGTTGTCTGGCCTGTGCCTTGTGGTCCAAGTCCTGCAGTTTTCAACCGATTCAAGCGAGAATGGTCAACGATTGATCAGTCCCAGTATGAAACAGGAATGGATGATCAAAGCGCCAAGCAAATTTTGTGTGAAAAAAACAAGACATTTTGGAATTTATTCAATATCAAATGAAGGTAACCTTAAAAAACGAAATGTCATTTTATTTTTATACCACAAATATCATCAACCGATCGATCAAAGTAATCTGATTATTTTAGGAATTCCAACCTAGAGGAGATTATAAGGAGCTCTTAACTTTTGCTTGTATATTTTTGGAAGAAGTTCCACCTCAAGGTATTTCTTTCAAGACTCCTGGAGCACAGCATCAACCTCGATGGCTATCTACAGCAATTTACTGCTTAAAAATTTCTTTATTTAAAAGTCAATTTAAACTTGCTAAAGTCGAGCTTTCCAAACTAACAGAAATTTGTATTTTTATCGTCGATGTTTATATCAAAGGCTGGTATAATGCACCAATCAGTATCTATGCTCCGTATCAGGATTTTATGTTCTTGAATAGTTTATTAGATTAATTAATTAGATCAGTTAAATTTCTTAGACATCTCTGGTACTCGTCAGAGGATCTTGTGGCATTATCATTCTTCGATGAAAGAATCCCATCGACCATCAAGACAAAAATGGTTCAAGCAATAACAAATCAATTAAGTACGACAGAAAATACGAGGAAGTTACATATGTTTAAAACAAGACGATTTAAAATCATTTGGCTTTATTACTCAAAAATCTATGATTTTGTTTGAGGATTTCGGATTATCTACAAGTTTTCTAGATTTACCTGTAGATCAATGGGAATTCGATGACGAGTACCAGGCTTCTTTAGAAACTGTTCGATCAATTAAAGTCGTAAATGATATTGCCGAAAGAGCTGTAGCGTTAATTGATAAATATAATGATAGTCTCACTTGTGATGTAGAACAGAAGCAGTTTTTATTACAAGTTGTTGCTGAACATCGCAAAAAATATCCCAATTGTAATAAATGAAATCTATGTGGGTAATATGTTTACTTGGATTTCATAATTGACTTTAAAGTTATTCGAGTAAAGATCTTATCAGCCTTTTTTATTACAAGATCAAAAATATGTTTATCATGATAATTTTATGTCAGAGGACATAAGATCTTTTAGAGAAAAGATGTAAGATCTTAACAATTAATGAAACATGTGAATAAAAATAATAAAATACAATAGCTCATCACTTCTTTACTTAATGTAAGCTTTTTAAGATATTTTGTTTGTAGTAACTATCTATTTCTATTAACATACCAATGATTTTTCATAAAATCGAAGATTTGTGGAATTCTGACTCTAAACATGAACTATACTAAGCTTTGATACAATAATAAGGACAAAAGCAAAAAAAAAAGATAAAAATAGCATAAAATTCATTATTACAAAAATAAAAAATATTAACAGCTTAAGAGTATTCACATTTATTAAAGTATAAAAACTAATTGTTTAAATCAGAGATGGGCATATTAGCCCTCAGTGGCATTTTGCCCGTGCGGGCACAAGTGCACATTTTGAGGGCTAGATGAGGGGATCATCGCGGGCAACCATGAAGAGGGAAGTGAGAGCAACGTATTTCACCACTCCATATTTACAAATGAGAGCAACGTATTTTCCCACACCATGTTTACAAATGAGAGCGCACGCATATATAGGAAGTTGCACTGTGGGTAATAACTGTAAAATTTCCTAACAATTTTAAGTTTCTTTGTAACTACTATAAATTTATAAAATGTAAGACAAATAAAAAAAAGTATAATAAATATTTTATTTTAGTAATAATTTTTAAATATGTCTTTTAACAGCATTTAATTTGGTTTATTTGCCATAATAAATTCTATGTTTGGATTAATCTCATTAGCTGTAGCTACGCGCATTATTGTACCAAAATTTAAATCAGATAACCTTTTTCTTATTTTATGTTTGTTTAATTTCATTATTGAAAAAATTGTTCACAAGTGTAAGTGCTTCCAATCATTCGATTCTAATTTTGAGTTAGTTTAAGAAAATTTCAAATATATTGAAGACAATTTTTGTAATTACTACAGTATATGGAGCCTGGCAACCCTGCGTTGTGAGAGAGCAATCAGCTGAATCGTTTTATTGCGCATAAGATTCATTTATGTACATATATGCGTTTGAAGACAGTGGTTGAGAAACTGAAATTATTATAATTTTAATGTGACGAAATGTCATCTGTCTTCAAACGCATTTATGTACATAAATGAATCTTATTCGCAATAAAACGATTCAGCTGATTGCTCTCTCACAACGCAGGGTTGCCAGGCTCCATATACTGTAGTAATTACAAAAATTGTCTTCAATATATTTGAAATTTTCTTAAACTAACTCAAAATTAGAATCGAATGCTGTTATTAATAAATATATAAATTAGTTTTACTAGTTTGTTTTCAGTTTTGGTATTTTATATTATGAAAAATTATAATTGAAAAGTTAGATGTGTGAAAAACTACATATGCGTATTGAGTAATGGCAACATTGCGAAATACGATGTTTCTGCCATTAGTGTTTGTATTCTATTTGTGTGCTTAGCTACTCTCAATCAATAATGCCATACCGCCAAATATACTTTTATTTGATGACATCTTATATTTTTGAAAATATGTGTTCCCTTTTGTATTTAGCGCGTATTATTATTTTAATACATTTCCAGAGGCATCTTAGATTTTTTAAATTTAACAGAACAATTATAGAAAAAAACCTAACTTCTTTGATTATTTTGATAAAACAATCAAACTGAAAATATCACAAATATTAATATATATTAGCATTTTATATAAGCATTTTCATTAATGGTCACAAATATCATTTTTTTGATATATGCATATATATAAAACTGCCTAGCATACATACGTATAAAAGCCCACAACTTGAGAAAAGTTTTCTCAATTGTAGCTAAAATGAATTTTTACAACTGGCATCACCACCATTAACTGTTCTATCTCATGTATAGCGGTGTGAACAAAATAGGAATAACTATAGATGTTGTGAAGTTTTAAAATGTGTTGTTTTCTTATTAAATAAAATTGTTTTTAGATACAAGTATAACTTATATATTTTTTCCTAACAGTGATTAGAATTTCCCACCATCCAGAAGTAAATAAAAACAAATTTTAATGCGAAACTCTAAACCCTGCAAATTATGTTTACCTCTTTTTGTTCACACAACTGTACAATTCCGATATGAAGTAAACTTCCGCTCAAGAATGATAGAATACAAGATTACGACAACCGCCATTATGATACGTCATAGTTGCGTGTTGAGAAGAACAAGAGTGGAAAACTGTCAAATGGCCTGCAAATTGTAAACAGAAAAGTGAACACTTTTGTAAATTCGCAAAATATTATTAATTATTTCGATTTTAATGAAAAGTTTTAGTGAAGCGATTGAATATTGTTGAGTGAAAAGATTTGAATCATTTATAAAGTAATATATCGGAAATAAATAATAAAATTGTCTATTAAGTTGTGATTCAAATGTAGAAGACGTTTCTTGTGTTGTATATAAATATATACATATATTATAAGTTGAGATTTATCAGATGTATGAAATTATGATAAAAGAATTGTGAAATTAAATTGAAGATATATTTGTAACATATTTTTAACCTATCGTCAACTAATTCCAAATAAAGTGAATCATACTCGTATTGAGGGAACCATTCCACGCTTCAGCTTAAGCCTTTTCGCAAAACCTATATATGTATATATCCAGAAAATTTTAATGAATATAATTAATCTCAATAATTAAAAGACTCACCCATTTCAAATTGCCTGAGGTTCATAATATCTTCATCTCTAAAGTGATCTCTGCATATTAAAGAAGATTTAGTATTAAATATATCATTTCTTTTGCAAAATAACACCCATTTTTTGGCAACTTTTAAATCGGCCGGAAAACTGAAAAAACTCGTTTTCGATCCTTTAGTTGCATAATAATTATTACAACAAGCCACTGCACATTTCATTTTAAAAAATTAATATATTTTGCTTAGAAATTTAAATAAATACAACCGTACACTTTCACTGGTTTTCTTCATTTGAACAATTTTCACAAATGCTACTCTATTTATTGTGGATGTGCCTAAAACTACTTATGTATATCTTTTCTCGCAACAATATTCTAAACATTCCACTGAAATTTTTCCTGCAAAGACGAATGAATTAATATTATTTTGGGAATTTCCAAAAGTGTTTACTTTTCTGTTTACAATTTGTATGCATTTCTATGCTTGTTCTTCTCTAGGCAGAAGTGTGACGTCACGAAATTGTTGCACAATGTATTTGTTTTTGTAAGAATTGTCAAGAGCTAAACCGAAAATAAATTACGGGAAACTAGTGTCGTAATCTTGTATTCTATCATTTTTGCTTCCGCTCTTTAATTTGTGTACAATGTCAGTATTTCCGCAACCACTCTGCGATGAACATTAAGTTACTGAGGAATGTAATTGATTTTTTTCGCAACTTGTTATGCCCTTCTCTCCGTAAACTGATATTCCCCTCATCTAGCCCCCGTGCGCACTTTGCTAACTTTGCGGGCTAAAAATGTACCCATCCCTGGTTTAGATCATAAACGTTCCTAGAAAAATTGATTTAGTTTTTTTTTTTCGTTGGAAAGAAGTTTAATAAGTGTTTATCAATAATTGAAAATAAAAATCATAGAACAAATTGTAATTGAATGAGTAATAAAAAAAACGGTGTTGACTCTATAAATTCGAGAAAGGATCATTTTTGTAGAGAATTTAATTTCCTACAAAACCATACCAAGAGTTTTTTTTTATATTTGGTATTTTAAATTATCTATAACCAAAAATGAATGAAAAAAAAAAAAACATTTTTTGACGAAAATTCTTATTTTTGCGAGCGCTAACTGAAAAATGAAGATAAAGGGCTCAAATTTTTACACAATTTTTTTTCGTGACTCTTAACGAAATTTTAATATGGGACCGAAAAAAAATATTGTATTTATTTGGCACAGTCTAATACATATGTGTGGTCTATGTCGATGCAGATGGTTCTGATAGCATCAGACCGTGAGACGTCGTGTAAGTTGATTTCATCAAGTCTGAATCAAAGGCATAGTTGAGTATACAATTGACCAAACTCGATAGAAAGCCATTAGCTTGCACCTGCAAATGAGGTGTGGAAATTACAAATAAATTGGCAGAGCTGGGCATAAACTTAAGCGATCCTATGAAAGTGATTATGTTAGTATCTAGTCTGCCCAGAAGTTTCTACCATTTCGTTGTTGCAATGCAAACTCGCGACAAGTTGCCATTACTTAACGTTTTGAAATAGTTTCTAGACGAAGCTGAGAGGCATTAGGTAAATGAAGAGCTGACAGCGAATGCTGAAGAAATTGCGTTTGTAATACACACGAAAGATTCGAAAGGAAAAAAACAACAAGAGAAGTAACGTCTCGGGCACGCAGAAGGGCAACAAAGAAACGCGGCAAAATCGCTACACTGTTAAGTATGCCGGCAAACGAGCCACAAAGCTTCGAAATGCAAACAAAGAAATACTTCGAAGAGTGAAACCGCGAATAGTGCAAAGGAAAGAACGCATTTTGTTTCGTGCTTAGATTCTCATCCGGAAGAAATTTCGATATTATATATATGTATGTATATAGAGAGAGATGTTATTGTTTGCAGACAACTCTTATATTCAAAATGCAGGTGGTGGTACTGTACGCGGGAAATGACGTGAGTATGTAATCAAAATGGTTGAAATGCTGTATATAAAGGAACCGTAGTGTAACTTCATATCGGTGTCGAAGGCGATAGAAAGTGGACATAGAAGCATAAACATTACAAAAAGCAAAGCTAAAATAATTAAGAGTGAAGGGAACAGTAACACTCGAAGCAAAATTTGATTATATTTGTGCTAATAAAAATACTTCAACGTTCATTTGTATTCGTCGTATTTGTGGAATAATAGATTCGGACACTTAACAGTGGCCACTGAAAATCGCGCAACAAAAGTTCTTGGCTGATGTCCAATGAATAAAGAATGAATTGATGGAGCATGGTACTTTATGACATTTGTCGATGATCGATCTAGATACGTGTTCGTCTATATTTTAAAATCGCGGGCTAAAGTTTTGGACTAATTTATGCAATATAAATCACTCGAGGAAAATCAAAGCAGTAAAAAGTTGAAAGCATTACGAATGATGATGAGAATGATGTGGCGGAGCGATCTAGAAGGCATCTATAGAGATAGTGCGTAAAATGCTATTGCATACTAGTATTCTTGAGAGGTTTTGGACAAGGGCGATCAAAACAGCCTCATATTTGAGGAATCGGGCGGAGACATCAAGGCTTTCTGAAATGACATCTTTTGAGGTGTGGTCAGGGAGAAGGAGATATGTTAGTCATCTAAGAATATTTGGTGCCAAAATCATTGTTCTTGATAAAACACACAAAAAGAAATCCTCTCCAAAGGGCGAAGATCAAAGGAAAGGGCAAAGGCGTACCGCCGATATAAGCCGATAAACAAAAATCCATCAAGAGAATCTAATGATAAATAAAACACCTAGAAAGGGTTGAGGGTCAGATTGTTGAACTCGAATGTATCAATTCGCCAGTTGTATATAAATACTCTAAATAACTTCCAGAAGAAGAACTTGAAGCCGTTAGCGACTGCTGAGTACCGAAATACAGCAACAAGAAGTGGCTCTAGAAATGACCATCAAAGTGACCCTTAAGATGTGTAAATAAAGGGTCCTCGACGAAGGTAATACGTACTGGTTTACCGAGGCGTCCGGGAAAGCAATACCAGATTCTGAACGTTCTCACAACTGATGACATTGCAGTCACAAAAAGTTTAAATGAGGCATTGGACTCGCACCATGGGGACAAATGGAAGGCTTCGCTTCAGAAGGAGATGAATAATCTACGGAAAAATGGAACTTGGTCTTTGGAATATCTAGCAAAAGACGAGAAGTTTTTTGAATGCAAGTAGGTATTTGCCGTCACGCGCGATAAGTATGGGAACGTCGGATGGTTTAAGTCACGGGTAGTTGCTAAGGAGTGCTGCTAGCGTTGGGCCAGGTACTCCACAATTAGACTGGTTATATCTTTGACAGTTGAGCACGGAATGTACATGCACCGAATGAAATTGTGCTCTGCTTATCTCAATGGTGACTTACGTGAAGAGATGTACATGCGGCAGCCTTAAGGTTTTATTGACGAACTGCATCAGGAACGAGTTTTGAGGTTTCGTAAGGCATTGTATGGTTTCAAACAGAGTGGACGCGAATGGAACGAAAAACTCAACGCCGAACTATTGAAAAATAGTTTTACTCCCTGCCCACAGATACATGATTATATACGCAAAGTTGATGGCCATTTGAACATTACTGTTGTACATGTATGTTAATAATCTCATGATAGCAAGTTCTGACAACGATGACCTATACAAGATCAAGATGCGCATCTCCAAGGAGTTTGATGTGATCGATGCCGGCCAACTAAAACATTTTCTCGGTATGAAAATCGAAGGAGAAGGGAAACCCAGGAGCATTAAAATTGATAGTAAGTAGTAGGTAGGTAGGAGTGCAGCCCTATCGGGTTTAATTAGCACTTGATGTGACATTTTGATATAGTAAGTAGTACTGTAAACCAAATAGTATACCATTGGAAGCTGATAATCACGTTAGTTGTATAAATGAGGACAGTGGCCGAGCGAACCAAACTATTAGCGGGATTCTGTAACCAGTCTCTAGTCTCTATTTGAAACATTTTGAGGTAAAGTCTCAATTTACTGTTCACTAACCAGTCTCTAGCGTTATACCATGTTCAGACCGAAAATTTCAAAGATTAGATTACATTTAAGCATTTCATAATCCAATAGTGTTCTCACTGCCGTTAGAAAGATCAAAAAACAGCTGTTATTGTCATTCAAGAATTCATATCGCTTAATATTTATCAAAAGAAAAGATTGTCATATAGTATTTTGAAATAAAAGCCGTTTTTTTTTTAATATTTTCCATATAATAGAAATAATGGATGCATTTTTTCATTTGTTAAGTCGATTTTCAGGTGAAATTAGATTCAATTGCTTTAAAAAAAATTGTTTGTTTACATTACATGATTAAATGTCGGTCTGAACATGGTACTAGTCTCAAAATATTGACTCAAATTTGAGACCTGATGGTTAGCAGGTCACAAACTATAAAGAACTCTTGCTGCCATTTTGACCGTGCGATTCTGTAACGTGAGACAAGTCTCTAAATTTGAGATTTTGAGTTAGAGGCAATTTTTGAGACTTGAGACGATTTTGCTATTCTGTAAGTGACAGTCTCAAAATCTATTACATTTCATTATTTAGAGATGTTTTTACACTTGAATGATAATAAATATGTCGATAACAAATATTAACTTTTCTATAACATAGTCAAAAAACATAATTATCAATAAAAATTAAAATATATGTTGACTTTGTTTCATAATATTTACGAAATTTATGTAAAATTTATTTATTTTTAACCTTTTCGTGTTTGAATTGCTTACAAAATGTAAAAAAAACTATAATCGATTAATATCTATGATGATCTCTATTTAGTACATTGGAAAGGGCAGCAAGAGTTCTTTTAAGTTTTGTGACCAGCTAACTACCAGGTCTCAATATTTTGAGACTAACGCTAGAGACTGTTTAGTGAATAGTAACTAGTATCAAATTGATACTTTGTCTCAAAATGTCTCAAATAGAGACTGGTTACGGAATCCCGCTATGAATATACTGAATAGAGATCATCATAGATATTAATCGATTGTCCTTTTTTTATATTGTGTAAGCAACTCAAACACGAAAAGGTTAAAAATAAATCAATTTTACATAAACTTCTTAAATATAATGAAACAAAGTCAACATATATTTTTATTTTTATTGATAATTATGTTTTTTGACTATGTTATAGAAAAGTTAATATTTGTTATCGACATATTTATTATCATTCAAGTGTAAAAACACCTCTGAATAATGAAATGTAATAGATTTTGAGACTGTCACTTACAAAATTGCAAAATCGTCTCAAGTCTCAAAAGTTGTCTCTAACTTAAAATCTCAAATTTAGAGACTTGAGACTGTATCACGGTACAGAATCGCACGGTAAGTAACAGTCACTGATGGGGTCTCTTTTATATCCGACGGAACAGGTGCTGTTTTTGAGGAAAAAATGTACTAATTTAATGGAACTAATGTGAAGAAAATATTTTTTAATTTTTGCATTTGTTTGTAGAAGGAAAATATTTTATTTACTTGCATTAATTTAAGAATGTGAGTATTAGGGTGAATCAATTTTTTTTTTTCGTTTGGTACTCGGAAAAATAGGTTCCTAGACACCTCTAAGAAAGCCTCTCCAAGCATGAGTTCTTAATTGTAACGGGAAGGTCCTCTACATACAGTTTTCTAGTTTTTCTTATAATCAGATAGAAAAATTTACATCTATTAACGGTTGAAGTTTGATTATTTATAAGAAATTTTTTTATTTTTTATGAATTTTATAACTCAATGGAAAAAGTATTATGAATGATGAAACTCATAGTTTTTTAGGAAATTTACTGCTCTATAAAAATCGTCTCATATGATTTTTGATGATATATTCATCGTCAAACATCAATGCTCATTAAGGTGGATCAAAAAAAATTTTTTTTCCGTTGGTGCTCTTAAAAATAGGTTCCTAGACACCTCTAAGAAAGCCTCTCCAAAAACCTATGAGTTTCATTATTTATAATGATTTTATTCATTGAGCTATAAAATTCATAAAAAATGTTCACAAAAATAATCAAACTTCAACCGTTAATTATTTGAAACGGTTGGGTTTACGAAAAAACCGAGGAAACCTCTTTTGTAGAGCATTCAATTTCCTACAAAATCTAAGGCACAAGATATTTTTTCAAGTAGTTGGAAGCGAGATATAAATTTTTCTATCTGATAATAAGAAAAAATAGAAAACTGTATGTAGAGGACCTTCCCGTTACAATTAAGAACTCATGCTTGGAGAGGCTTTCTTAGAGGTGTCTAGGAACCGATTTTCTGAGTACTAAACGAAAAAAAAATAAATTTTTTTGAATCACCCTAGTGAATATGCTGCGTTTTGAAGTAGTTTTGGAAAATAGAGGACTAAAGCATTTGTTATTGATATATTTGTAATTTTTTTATGCAGAGGCTTCGCTTGCAAGCTCATGGCGTGCCCATTGTTGTTTATAGGCCGTTTAGAAGAAACTACTAGGATGTAGGTATCGACCACCAATATATAATATTATTTGTATTCCAGTTTCTAAGAGTGAAGTTAACGTATTACAAACTGAATATTAATTTATAAAAAGTAAATAGTAATATAATAAAAATGTTTACTCACTAAGCATGTGTATATTTTTTTTAATAATTTAGAATTAAACGATTTTTTATAATTTTAATTTGTAATTTAAAATTTTTATATAAGACCCTACATGAGTTTAGCACAATAACTAATCTTAAGTCCTATGGAATTGAACTTAAATTCGGAAAGGGAGGAGGTGCACAGAGTCACATGGATACTCGGCTACACGGATAGGTCCAAACTTGAAATTGAGATGAGAAGTAGTGTCTTTCCCGCAGAATTAGATACCAAAGTCGGCTTCCATCTACCAGATCACTGCAATGTCTTCGAAGTGGAGGTTACTGCATATTAAAGAAACCCTTCTTGTTCTGAGAAGGAGTGTCCCCATTTAATATCTATTGCAGAAGCTGTCAGGAGGTAGATGATAGGGGAGTTTCGGAGGTTACATAGATAAAAAAAGAAGCAGCTAGATTTTTGGATAAAGATTTGAAACGAACGATTACACCAATTATATAAAAAGAATACATCAAGTGGCACTATATACCCTCCGAGAGTGCTCACTTTGGAGGAATTAGGAAGGTTGGTTATAGATGCAGCACTATACCCTGATGATCCTGATAAATAGCTGAATGAGGATGAGAAAATTAAAGTCTCCGACAATAAGGACATATCAGAAGAAGATGACTTGGATTATAATTTTGGTACTACAACCACTTGGTTGTGATGATGGTAGATGCATGCATTTACATATATAAATATATTTTACCTTAAACTAGTTTTAAATAATAGGAGTTCTCTCTTCTCTTCTATGGATCCTGGTCGGTAACAACCGACTTGAGCTGTACTAGAAAATGCAAAATCCCGGTGACATCGCTGAAAGAAGAGATAGTAAAAAAGGCATTAATTTCCTTATACTGCTGTAGAGGATTTATTGGCAAAATGTGGGGTCTTTCACCGAAAGTGGTTCTCTGGTTCTACGCCACTATAGACAAGCGCATTATATTCTATGGAGACTTTACGCCGAGGAGGGCTCTAGAGAAGACCACACTTACAAAGAAATACGAGAACTTGGCTTCAATTAAGGCACTTAACGTCATTTGACACATAGTGCCCATAGACATTATCGGAAAGTGTTGGTGGAGGAGTTGACTTTCTATCAACTCCAATTTTAGACTTCTTAACTAGTAGCTCAGCACTCAGATAGTAGAGCGCCGATACTAGAATTGGACTTATTAACAGAGCGTTCAGAGTTGTTCAAGGAGTGTCTAACCTCGTTATCAATAGCATCGAGTCTCTTTGTGATATGACATTTTCGCTTCGCTTCGAGATCTAGTGATCTCTTTGCTATCAGTAAGGTTAACATCTCCCTATTTATGGAGATTTTAACAGACCATTGCCCTATTGGCGCCCATGTAGTAAGGCTGAAAATCTTACCAGAAGCCATCTGCAGAAGTTTTAGAAGAAGACGAGGTGGAAACATCTCATCACTTCCTTTTTGACTGTCCCATGTTTGGGGGATCAAGGCTTAAACACTTGGGAGCGCATACCTTCAGACACCCCATTCGACTGGCCGAAATGGAAATTAACCGATACTCGTTTAATTGAATTTAATTGAATAATTCATTCAATTTCAGGAATGCCACTTTATTTGACAACCTAGTCAAGTAAAAAAATATCATATATGCATTTTAAGTATTTATTTAGTTTTTAGGAATGATGTTAAAACAATATTTTTCAACTTTAAACGGAAAAAATGCACTAATATTTAAAAATTAATAAAAAAAAAATTGTCTTCTGAATAAAAATACTTATGTTTTTGTATAAATTTTAAACTTCCAAAACTGACTAAGGTTTAGGACGAAACATTTTTTTAACGAAAGTGGTTTGTTCAATTAACCGGGGATTTTAAGGTACACTATATATATTTTTTAAAAACATATACATATGTATGTGTAACACTTGCATGGGGAACAGATTCCAAAGTTTTCTATTTGTGCGTTGACACAACAACAAAACACATGCAGAAAAATATTTTCAATGGCTTTAAAATATGTCAGACCAAAACCAAAGACCAAAAAAAAATAATTAGAAACTTGTGCCAGCTATTATTCTACATAAACGTTTATGTTTATATTTGATTTTTACTCAATTATATTCTACAAGAGTACAGCAGAGAACGTATATTTATAGAGAAGGTTCACGATTAGGGATATTTCAGCTTTGGGATATTTACTGTTTTGGATGAGCGTGTTTCACCACACCACAGAAAAATTATTAGCGTGTTTCACCAATTCCTTAAAATGTTTGGAAATATATAATAGTCATGTTTATGTTGTTACCTAAATATTTAATTAATGTAGCTTTTAATAAGATATATACAAATTTGCATACATACATATTTATTTGCAGGCTTTTAAAAGTTTTGATAACATACATATTAAAGACCAATCGGTCCCGCATATTCACGTACTGCATACATATGTAATTATGTGTGCATGTAAACAAATTTGCAAGAACCATATGCATAATGTTTGTAAATTTGTCTACATGCAACATATGTTTTTTTTTGTTCCGAAGGGGGAATCTTTCATAGATACTGATACTTAGTAGTATGCAGTATGCACGATTCGTACTGCTCGCTAAAGGTGCACCTCATTCGGGACCACGTCTAATAAGTAATAACTTACTATATTAGACTTGCGAAACAGTACGCCAACGTACTAAACCCTTAACTCCGTCATCTGTAGCTTTATGGAAGGCCCTGCGGGACCGCCGCTAAGCATTACGTCGCAGGGCCAGCTTAGCCTAATGGCTCACGTCATAAGCTCGCTATTGCGTTTCTAGCTTCACTGCTTCTGTGATGTTCGGCTCTTCTCAGCTCTTGCATTATCAGAGCTGTCGTCTTCTCCATGGCATATCATACTCGTCTCTTCTGCAGCATATGAGCCACTATGTTGTCTGGTGTTACTCGGCCTGCTACTTCTGTCTCCAAAGCCTGGCGCTCTGAAGTGAATCTCGGAGCTGTAGAAAAATATATGCTCCGCATTTTCACTACTGTTACCACAGAAACAGCAAATAACTCCGTTGTCATGACCATACCTATGCAGGTACTCTCGGAAACATCCGTGTCCAGTCAGAAACTGCGTCATATAAAAGCCTACCTCGCCATGCTTTCGTTTCACCCATTCTTGAACATTTCTGATCAATCGGTGCGTCCATCTTCCCTTTGTTGTTGTGTCCCAACGATTTTGCCATTCCTCTGTGCTTTCTTTTCTTTCCCCCTTGTGCTCAGCAACTGTCAGTTTTCTGCCTATAATTTTGCCCTTGTCATAAATCCGCTTCAGTTCCCGAGCCATTATGTCTGGCGGCATTATAATCTTTTGCTTTAGTGCTGGTCCCCATACAGGTGCAGCATACATTATGATTGACTGGCTAACCCTGTCCAAAAGTGCTCTACTGCTTTGCTTTGGTCCTCCTATGTTGGCCATAATTCTGGACAAGGCCGCATTTACACGGGCAGCTTTTTCGCAGACTTTTTCAATGTAGACTTTGTAGCTGAGTCTCGCGTCGATCATTACACCAAGGTACTTTAGTGCTGATTGTGTTG
This sequence comes from Bactrocera correcta, assembly GCA_027475135.1. Taxonomy (NCBI): domain Eukaryota; kingdom Metazoa; phylum Arthropoda; class Insecta; order Diptera; family Tephritidae; genus Bactrocera; species Bactrocera correcta. The sequence goes on from CM050326.1 coordinate 52,687,500, forward strand.
TAATGATGTGTCCGTCAATGTTTAAGGAGACATTCTCAAGTTTTTTTCTGCTTGTAATAAGCACTGCTTCCGTTTTTTGTTCCGCGAGTTGGAGTTTTGAGCTAATTAGCCAGTACTTTATTTTTGGTATCGTCTCACCACATATCCTCTGAATTTGGTGGGGTTCCTTGGCCACTATGGTTACCGCTATATCATCGGCGTATCCGATAATGTGTACTTTTTTAGGCAGCTTGTATCCCATCATACAGGACATTCCAGTACGGAAGCTTGTGGCACACCACCAGTTACCGTATACTCTTTTGGACCGATCATGCATAGAGGACGGTAAGAGCTAGGTTCCCCAGCTGGTTTGTTTGCCTTTTGCAATAGCACTAGGCGTTGTATTTTCCATATTTTGGGGAAGATCTCATAAGCATCGTGTAAAGATGATGTTATGATTGACTGCAATCTTCAGGACCTTGTTCGGGATTCCATCCAGGCCTGGTGCCGAACCGTTCAGCAGCTTGTAGCACTTCGAGGTCACTTACTGGCGTTGCATCTGTAGGCTCTGCGTTTTCGAGAGGTAAACTTCCACCTTCTTGGCTTAGGGAATAGCGTTTCTACCACATTTTTTAACAAAGAGGGGCAGGTCGGAGCTTGCCCCTTACCCCCTCCTATCTTTCCCATTACTATCTTATACGCCTCTCCCCATGAATTTTCGTTAACTTTATCGCGTAACATATTGAAACAAGAAGTTTTGCTCGCCTTTATCGCCTTTTTGAAAATATCTCTCAGACTCGTAAAATCGCCGCTGCCTATGCTACGTTGGAACCGGCGCCTCGGTTTGTGACACTCGCTTCTCAGTAAAGCGATTTCACGATTCCACCAATATACCGGTTTTCTTTGTGTTGTTTGCTTCCTTTTGACCATAGCCGCATCGCAGGCTTTGGATATGTGGTCTCTCAGCAGTTTGGCCTGGATATCTACGTCAGTATCTTCCTTCAGGTTATCGTCCAGCATAAATTGGAAGAGTTCTTCGTCCAGTGTTTCAATGCTCCACCTTTTTTACTGCACATCTTGGCGACAAGTGGTTCTACGTAGTCCTTACGTTGGCTTGCTGATATTTATTAATATAGCCAGGTGATCACTCTGGGTATATATGTCGCACACCCGCCAGTCCATTGATCGAGTTAAGGTTCTGCTAGCAAAGGATACGTCAATAATAGAGCCACGCCCATTCTTTTCAAAAGTGTTCTTTGTCCCTGTATACAGTAGGGCAGCCTCTAACACAGCAACAGTGCCTTTCCTCTTGGGTTAGTTGCTTTGCTTCCCCATTCTATCGCCCAGGCATTGAAGTCCCCCGCTATTATCTTTGGTGTAGTTGTGGTTGCTTCGTTCACAAGTTCGTCAAGTATTTTTTCATATTCGTCAAGTGGTATACTTAGCGGTATGTAACAGCTGTAGAAGTAGATTCCAAATATGTATTTTCGCTCTTGCGTAATAGGTCTCCACATGCCCATATTGCTAACTTTTTTGTGGTATCTGAGATCCACATGTCAGTCGTTTTATTTTTATATTGTTCACAAATAATTGCTCCGTCGGATCTTCACTTTGTGTTTTTACTGCACGCTGCTAAGTAGATGGGACATTTTCGACTCCCTCTTTGGTGTTCGGTTTTCGTTTTTCCACTCTTTTTACACACAATTCAAACCCTAGTGCAAGATTTTGCAAAATGACCCTCCTCTCCGCACTTAATACAGCACCTTCTCCCTAATCCTGCAAATTGTCCATCCGATCCTGATCTTTTGAGCCTGTATTAAGTGTCTTGCTTCTTGCGCAGGAAGACTTATCACGGCTATTTGGGTGCCCGCGTAGGCCGCTCTGATAGTTTTTACCGCTGTTACGTTAAAGAGGCTAAGTTCCTTAAATTCGCATCGGATTGCTTCTGCAATGTCTTCTTTTGTGGTGACATCGTCCAGGTCCCGCAGCTCCACCGTTGTTTCTTGCCTCAGTGCTTTGATTTGTGCCTGGTCGCACATGCAACATATGTATGTATGTAAATATGTACACTCAATGCTTCATGCAAAATTTCCGTTGACACGAACAACCAATGGCGAAACTCACATTTTTTGTTTTCATGTGAAAGTGTCATATGCTGAACACAATGACGGCGACAGACTGCAAACGACATCTGTCACTTTGAGCAAAAGATTAAAATTTTATTAAAGTTCAAGGTATTAGTATGGCCACAACGAAATTGTGTACATGCAAAATGGAGAGCTGTGTTGACTTGTGTACATGCGTTCATGTAGTAGGACGCCATTTTCAGTTCACTGTCGTGCTACTGCAATCTGTCGCTGTCATTCTGTTCAGCACTTCACCTGTTACGAACTTAATACAAGGTGCGGAGACATGGTCGATTTTCTGATTGAAACCGGTTAGATCCTTTATTATTTATATTCAATGAACTAGGATTAGAAACCCAATTTTGAACGAAGAACTCTTTACAGTAAAATCAGTTGCCGGGACAATCGAAATTAACCACCACACCATTATAGACATTTTTGAACCAAAAAAAAAAAAAATATCTTCATATTACCAACTCTAAGGTGGTTCTACCAGAGAACTTAAAAGTATAGAGAAGGTGCAGGTTCGACAGCGAACATTCGTTAGATTTATAGTAGGGAATTCACCTCACAAGCACAGAATTTGCGCTGTAAAATGTTAACGTTTTTAACAGTTCTCCACATACCCGACCAGAGAATGTGATGAAGAGAAAGAAATATATGTATTTTCGGCATATGATGACATGGCATATATGCCAAAGCAGAGAATATGAAGAGAGATAAATATGCCCATGACGATTTTAGTTTTGCTTGTTTATATTTCATTCCATTTCTGACAGCGAAAAATGTGTGCAAAACACAAATCTCATACAGAGAACATAAAGACCTTTTTTTATGTTCTCTATCTCACCCAGAGAAACAGCAGAAATGCTTTATTTTCTTTGGTCTCACATATCCAATTTTTCAACTTGGGAATCGCAATGTATGCAAATATGTATGCTTTTGCGTTTTGCCGTCGGCAATTGAATATTGACATGTTAACATGTATTTCATGTGCGCGCATTGATCTGCATGTTCATACATTCATATACACTTATGTATATGTACATATATTTGTATACATTGCCGAACAAATAATGCACAAGCGTACAAACACACATATGCGTACACATGTGAATATGTCACCAACAAAAAATGGAAGCATTGTTCTACAAAAACAACAATTGTCTAAATAGCAGAAGCATCACAAGTCAATATGGCAGCCGAATTGGCGAAGCCCAAATGTAGTAAATTTTACAACAAAAACAATTTCATTCATAAACGCAGGCGCATATGCCACAAGCGACCTCGCTTCATTCAGACGCCGTAACATCTCCCCGAGCATGCCTTTGCCAACAAGTGTCTTTTCGCGACGATGGCAAAAGCTAAAAGTCATAAATTGAACAACTTTCCGATGATTATTCACAGAAAGAAGCGAGAAAAGTGACAGTATAGCTCTTGTCAATTTACAATATTTGTCAATTCTTAAATAAGCATTTTTCCGTGGCTCGCAAAAATTTGCGTAGATATGTACATACATATGCATACATATTTACGCTAGTTTGTAGGCGATGCTGTTCCAGCAGCAAGGAAAGCGGTAACAATCGGCGATTCATTGTATATTTCTTTCATGCATAACCAAACCATAATTAGGACAACGCAATGTAAGTGTCAGTGGTGGTGCTGGTGTTAAGCGCTTGAAAAGGAACGATGAGTACACGGGTTCGAATCTTAACAGAATTTATTTTTAATTTTTGCCTTTTATTTTATGGAAAAAGCTAAAAACCATAAATTGAACATCTTCTGGTGTTTGTTCTAAGAAAGAAGTGAGAAAAGCGGCAACAAAGGAGTTGTCGATTTATAATATTTGTCTAAAATATTTTTTCATGACAAAAATCTGCGTCGATATGTATTCATGCTCATACATACATACATACTTACGCACGTTGCAAGGCGAAGCTGCTACAGGGGCAAGGGAAGCGGTGACAATCGGCAGCCATTCGTTTATTTTTTTCGGCACAGCTTGGATTTTTTACCAATGTTGTGACAAAGGAGATGCGAAAATATGTGTGCGGCACTTGTTATTATGAGTGTATGTATGTACATATGTATGTATGTGGCTCGCATTTGCTTTCGTAAACATACAAATGCGTCAAAGAAATAATATATGTACATATGTATGTGCCATAGAAATTCCATTGGTACAAATATGGGAATGATAACGAAATAATGCGAATATGCATATTTCATGAAGGTCATTAATTTTTTTGAAGAAATGAAGTCATTTTGTACATCTTCACTTTGCAATAGTGGAAATAAATATAATTTATTTGAAATATTATTTTAAAATTAAAGAGAAATAAAATTAAAATTATTTTTACCTAATTCTTCCCGATTTTGTAAAAAAAAATTTAAATTTTTACCATTTTTCGGAAAAAATGGTTCATTTGATACAAAATAATCACGTAGATGTTACAATGGTTCATATAATACAATATAAGCATGCATACATTATCTGTGTGACTTTGTATATTTTTTCTCAAAACAGTTCTCTTTATACATATATTCTCGCATGTATTTAGTCATTTTACATATATTTCTGCGAGAGAACGGGCTCAATTATGCTAAATAGCAGCGAGAATGGTGAATACCCTACTATGATTCTATCAGCTCTGTTAGCCGCGCAATCGAACCATCATATAGATTTCGATTTACACCTTCTCTATACTTTTAAGTTCTCTGGTTCTACGGCATATTCGGCAACGACACACTCAAACAATTGAAAGCATGTCCATACTGATAAAAATTTAATGACAATTTGCCAAAAAATAAATATAACGTTAAAACAGCAAATATCACACGAAGTTACGAAGTTGTGGAGACGCCACATTGCTTACTATATATAGAATACCAACTAGTTTGCCATATATCGTAAGCTATAAGCAGAGAACGTTTATAATAGAGAAGGTTCACGTTTCAAATATCGTAACTTTTCGAAGGGGTACTCGCCAGAGATGGAAGAGTCTCACCACAGACAAATTATAAGCGTGTTTCACCACGAAAATAGCAGAATTTAGCATTTGCAGTGTTAAATGAGAAAAATAATGCTAATTCCAATGTAAACAAATTTACAGATTCGTTTATTTCCTATGCGCAACCGACTCGGCATATAATTTATATATGATCCGCATATATTTGGTATCAAGGTACATAAGTATGTACATAGTTATTTTAAAATTTACCTATTTTATGATGAATTCAATAAAAACTTTGCAAATATATGTATTACTAACTAAATATGCATTTTATAAACTTAGGTTTGATACGACATATATTTATATCCATACATAAATATGTACATATATATTTGCTTTGTTCATTAATCGTTTCGATATCATATTAAAAGACCAAGCGGTCGTACATTTGCTCATATATAATTATGTGTGCATGTAAGCAAAAACGACAGAGCATTGGGACAATGCTTATAAATTTGTCTAGACATATGTATGTAAATATGTACACTCAATGCTTCATGCGAAATCTCCGTTGACACGGACAACCAATGGCGAAGCGCGTTTTTTGCTTTCATGTCAACGAGTCAATCTGTCGACACAGCATTGTGTTATTGGTAGAAAATCCGAGCTGTGCCGAAAAAATAAGCAAACGATCGTCTATTGTCACTGCTTCCCTTGCCGCTCTAACAGCTTCGCCAACAAACTTGCGTAAATATGTATGAATATATACGCATGAGTCTGCATACATATCGACGAAGATTTTTGCGAGCCATGGAAAAATATTTTAGAATTGACAAATATTATAAATTGACAACAGTATGCTGCCACTTTTGTCACTTCTTTCTGTGTTTTGTGAGTTTGCGGGGTTGACACTTTTCCTTCTAGCAAAATATCAGAAATTGTTCAATTTATGATTTTTAGCTTTTGCCATCGTCGCGAAAAGACACTTGTAGTCAAAAGCATGCTCGGGGAGATGACACCATTTGCTTTTATGAATGAAGCGATTTTGTCGGTTGAAAGTGCGCTTGCGTTCATGGAAGAAAAAGTTGGTTTTGTGTGTTTTTCTACAAATTTGTGCTTCGACTATTTTGATGTCATGCCTATTGGCTTGTGACGCTGCTGATGCTACTTGAACGTTTGTTGTTTTTGTAGAACA